>JAOTQP010000870.1:17267304-17281040 GCA_026413545.1 Cichladusa arquata | reverse complement strand
TGTTACATACTATTTGGATATTTTTTCAAATATGAACCTTATAAACTTTTACAGACATACCAATAAATGGCCTTTGCATTAAAAGTAACTGCCTGATCAGTAATGAAGATAATGCGAAAGGATATTTAATGTTCATAATAGAGTGAGAAGTGGCAAAATAAAGAAAAAGATATTTTACTTAGTTCTCTTAGTTGTAACCAAAAAGAATTTCAAAGCATACCTTGGGGCTTCCATGAACAAAATCTATCATGTAAGCAGCCACCTGTGAACAGTTTCTACAAAATTTGGTGGAGGGCATTTATCATCCCTCAATTAAAATGTCAAATCTAATTAGACTTCCCCTCAACACACTGTATCTTACACAGTGGTACAATGAGAGGACTTTCCCTTGAATTACTAAAAAGCGAAGGGGTTATCTGTGAAAGCTCCAAGAGAAGCAAGGGGGCCTCTCTGTAGCATTTCCAAATTCAAGGGAGTTGATTCATTAGCTGTTTACAGCCCATAAAGCATCCATGGATTTGATATTTTACCTGGATGAAGGACACAGCCATTCTCATAAGACTCCAGACCAAATTGTTCTATGATTAGGAGAGATGTGTCCAAGATTCACAGGTTGTTTTGATAGTGACTGGCATCATATATTGGCTGTTTGGCAGAGTGGAGACTTCACTATTCATTTTTTGGTACTTGTTTTTAATCCAGTATGACACATTTTAACAAAGCTAAATACCAAATGATTAACAGCATGTTCTTTCATAAAAGGGTTTCAAGCATCTTTCTTTTTCAAATATGGGCTGTTCAGTCCAATCTGCAAGTCTGAGTAACAGAAAACACAATGGAAAACAAAATGTTAAATATCATTGTTAAACACATGTATTTAAATAAAAATTCTAATATTTCATAAAATCTACCACTGCTAGCTATAAGAAATAAACTAAAATTTATCACATCAGTAAATATTGTCTTCTTACTGATCTTCTAAAAACTGCAAATGTCATGTGCAGACGTGCATAATGCAGTCTAATGATCTGAAGACATGAATCACCGTACTAATAACACTATTTAAGCTAGTCAAATTGTATCTCTATATAAATGGAATTATTCACTATCCTTAACTCAATTTAAAATTCAAACTTTAACAGTAATGCTTTTATAATAATGGACAAGCCAGAGTAGTCATAGGGTTATAAATCCTCTTTTTTTCCTCCCTTTTTCCAACTTCCATTCATTCAAAATACTATAACTTGGTAATTGAGTTTAGGTTTTTTTCTTTTCTGTTGCATTGTTAGAGATAGCTTTTTACCTGAGGGGTTTTTTTTCCAAGATTGAATCTCATTCTAGACAGAACCAGTGTCTAGGTTCTTTTCAACATTCCAGACAAGGAAGTGTGAATTTTTAATACCAAATTTACTTTCTAATGAAAATTTTATGTTGCATGGGACTTTGACTTTGCAGAGCAATACAGCAATATAATGAAATCACAAGACAAACAAAATCCAGCAATTAAAATATGCAGTTGGATAGTAATACAGATGTGACTGGTATTACAGGTCTCTGTAAGCTCACCATTATGATGCTGGGTGTTCTCAGTCTCCAGAAAGAATATGTCAGTTAAAGCCAGCTCAAGCCCTTTGCTCTCTTCAGACTTAATTTTGTTGTTTTCTTAATTTTTTGAGAGTCATGTATTCACACATGCATTCCCATGCAGGACTAACTGGCTGGGGAAGATAATACTTTTTATAACCTATTGTAGGGAAGGGCATTTACACATCTGCTTGACTCAATCAACAGATACAGTCAATTACTTGAAGTAAAGGTTCCTCTCAGGTCTCCTTTATGATGTGCTTCCCTTGCTGTGCTCCTGTAGGTCCATAGGGGAGCAGAGATCCACCCGTGGAGGGTCCCAGGACACAGCAGGTGGAGATGCACTGGAGGAAGCTGCAGGCTGTGGGACACAAGGCAGAAGCAGGTGCTGACAGGAGCTGCAGCCCATGGCACATCTCCGCTGCAGCCGCGCATTCCTGGAGATCTGCACTCCATGGAGAGGGCCCACACTGGAGCAGTCTTGAAGAACTGCTGCCCATGTGAAGGAGCAGTTCATTAAAGACTAACCCTCACAAACAGCCCCATGCTAGAGCAGGGGAAGGAATGCCAGGAAGGCGGAGTGGCAGGAGCAAAGTATTACACGCTGACTGCAATCCCCATTCCCCATTTCCCACGTGCCACTCAGAAGGAAGAGATAGAAGAATCAGGAAAAAAGGAGTTCACCAATGTGAAATTGAGCCTGGGAAGAAAGAAGGAAGGGAAGGCATTCTTCGTTTTGTCATTTTTTCTCATCATATTCTATTTTGGCTGGAAAAAAATTTAATTGCTCATTCTCCAGCTTGAGTCTTCTTTGCCAGTCATGGTAATCGCAGAGTGATCTCCTCATCTTTATCTCAACCCACTAGCATTTCCTTCACATTTTCTCCTCCAGTCATTTTGAGGAGGGGGACTGATGGAGTGGCTTGATGGAAATCTGACAGCCAGCAAATCTTACCCTACTGCAGCTATCTTCTCCGAGCCTTCTTTTATTGATTGGTCACACAAATAAAATGGAGATTGACAACCATTCCATGACATTCCACATAATTATTGTCTGTAACTCGAAAGCTGTTCGGCAGTGACTGCTCCCCTTCTGTTTTTCTAGAAAATGAACATAAAGAGATGCAGTAGGTAACAAAGTATAAACCTAAAATTATCTCCTGTCTTTTCTGTCATGGATGAAACACAACAAATTGTAAAAAGGGAAGAACTAAGAAGAACACCTTCCATGTGGCAACACAGAGAAAAATTTCTTTACTTTCATGTTTTTTTGGCATGTGTTTTGACAGCCCCCATTCACTAAAACTATTAACAGTATCTCAGAAAATTAATGGAAAATCTTCACTCATTAGGTGTGTACCTAATCAGGTGGAAGCTACAGTGTGCTAATTCAAAAAGCAAGAAAATATATTTGGGAAAATGTAGGGAATGAGTAAAGTAACTAAATTGTGAGCAAAATTATTCTCCACTATTCCTTCCCCTTCACCAAAATTAAGATGCTTTAAAATTAAATTTCCACTTCTGATAAAATATGTTCTTTATTTGCAAGCACATCTATTCTGCTGTTAACTGTTTTCAGCTCATGCTTCTACTTACATTTGCAACTCAGATGCTTGGCTGGGTCTTGATAAATTTTCAATGTATACTTCCTTCACATTAAACCAGCCGTGGTCCTGCTTATCAATAAATCTTAGAAATTATAAGTTTTCAGGGGGTTACCTCTCTGTGTCATGATTATATTTTATAGGTGTTATCTACTATGGGATTCTCAGGTAATTGCTTGGAAACAACATTAAACTTTACATTCTTGATAGCTTTCAAGAGATGAAATACTGATTTCCATTAGTGTGTATGCGTACAACAGACACATGAAAGTATCAGCCAATAATTCAGATAATAACCATAGCAATCATCATGCACCAAAAGGCATATGAATTATTTTAAAATACAAGCACTTTTAAGACATCTTTGCATTAAAAAAGTTTTTTTAAAAAGCTATAAAATGGATAGAAAAGTCGGTTCTGTCAAATGTATGCTATTTCAGTTAAATTTATTTGATACTTTGTCAGAGTATGAGACTGTTCCAACATGAGTCATATCTAAATGAGTCTGTAATAATTTCTAAACTATAAATATGTATTAACTGAGGGGTTTTTGCATATGAAATCTACTAGTGCATCTGTTGTCATATTTCTTTGACTTCTGTACTCATGCAATTACCTATATGTAGATATAACTAGATCCTGATTACTCCCCTTCCCTCCAGTCCTCTTTTTAAGTTCTAGAAGTTCTTTGATAATTTAATAACAAAATAATGAGAAAATATTTAAGCTAGCATCAATGTGCACATCTTAGGTTTGGTGATATAATTCTTTAATCTAAGGTCATTGTATTTTGTTTTGTTCTCAAAGTTTTTTCCTAAAAATAAAACGAAAAATGTTTATGCCCAAACCTCTTTCATGGAAGATTTAAGAGTCAGCAACTGTCCACATCATTAGCCAGCATCAGTTAAATCATACCTGCAAAAGACTTTTGGAAACTGGTTGAGAAGCTATCTTAAAATATCATCCCATAAATGATCTATTGATCTTGTTTTAATAAGTCTTCTTGTCTTTATGTAGGTATACACCACATAAGTTTATCTGTATTCCATTAGTTTTCATGCAAGTAGCTTCCATTTCCGTTCTTTGCTCTTAATTTTTTATTCTTTTAATAGATCTTTTTGTTGTATGAAGTGGAACTGGAGTGCAGCATAGAAATCTTCTATAACAAAACTTCTGAAAAAAACTCAACCAAACCACAAACAGCCACTTCCCAGAAAAAAAAAAAAAAAAAAGACTGTTAAGAAGGGAAGTGATTGATCACCCCTCTAGAGAGAAATACAGAGGTGTTTCACAGAGAATCAACTTACCCAGACTAGATTTTTGCCAAAATAATGTGTTTCTCCCTATCCTTATAAAAATGCCTTGGGATCTCTTAATGAACATTAGTTACCAGGGCACTGAGACCAATTTCCAAAGTAATTTCTGTCTCTCAAACATGTCATCTTGCTAAAACATGGTACTACTGTTTGCTGGGAAAGCAGTTCAATGTGTTTGCAATGTGCAGACAAATCATTCTGATGTGAAAAAAAGAATTGAAGAGTCTCTGCAGAGAAACTCCTACTGATTAAAAATCCTGTCTTCACTAGCTTTTACAGCCAAACTATATCATATGGAAATGTTGCCACATCCTTTAGAAATTCGGATCAATTAAGACCAGTATACTACTACATTAAATTTTACAAGAGGTAAGAAAGATGTTGTGCACCTTATTTAAGTGTGATTTTATTGAAATACCTGATTAGTTTAAAAACACTTAAAGTAATTAAATATGGTACTAATTATAGCAATTAGTGGTGATAGCATTATTTACTATAAGGTTTCCTTATGTTTGCAAGGATAACACCTTTTTTCTACCCGTCTGATAACTTAGCCAAAATTAGCTAAACTAAAATCGTCTGAACATTCAGCTTCTGAACGTATATGCCTGGTTAAAAATAAAATAAGAAAAGTAAAAAAAAATCAAGCACACAGAGTTGAACATCTCTCTGAAACAGGATGAAGGAGTATATCTGAGTTTTTATCCATATTAAAGATGCTTAGAAACTTCTTTAAAGACCTTTTGCCCTATGCTTTAAATTGTAGATTAGAAATTTGCCAAGAACTGTGGATTTTTGCCAAGTTTGTAAAAACCCCCACAATTAAGCCAAATTACATATCTTTTAATAAGTTTGCAATGCATACATATTCAATTGGAAAGCAGAATTTTACAGTGCTGTTCCCTAAGGACTCCGTCTCATGACTGAGCATGTTCTGGTCAGGTCTCAGCAGATATTCATGCATCATGGAATCTCTGTGTCAGAACTAGAGGCAGCAGCAAAAAGTTGGTTCCTTGTGAACAGCAAGTAAAGTCTGTATTTGTGTCCAGGCTGCAAGAGAATTTGGAGAGTGGTGCAAATGAGGATGCAAACTATCTTATTCAAATTCAATCATGATAAAAGGCATTTTTACAGCTAGGTGACTAAACAGAGGTTAGAAGGGGTATAGGAGGTTCAGTTTCAAGAAAAACACATAGCATGGTGTAAGTTGAGATTTATATTAAAAACCCCGCAGGATTCTGGTATCTAATTTCAGGAGAACTGTTCAGGAATTTATGATTAGAAGTGAAAAGGACAGGCAAATATACACGGATATAATCTAGTAAGAAATTGTAGTAGTGTCACAGTGGTGTCTGCAAAATAAAAGGATTGATATGTTGTAAAAGAAGAAGCAAGATTAGATGTAGAGTCCAGAAATGAAGCTATTATTAGAAAGCATTTGAGCACTAATGTAAAGACACAAGAGAAGGTCAGAAGGCAACAAGCAAGGCAGTCTGAGTGAAAAACCTTGAGGAGAGGAAGTAGAATTTATTGGGCAAGCTGTTGGCAGGACAGTCTTCAGCAGCATGTAGAGGTTTTATACAGAAAAGAAAGAGAATAATGATGTGAGGAAGTATGTATGATATTTAATAACATTTGTTGCCTGGAACTGTATGTAAATTCCAGCACAAGCATAGCAACAGTAAGTAAAATTACTTTTTTTTTAAAAAAATACTGTTTGAAAAACGTCCAACTTTGGGACAAAACTGCACATAATAACTGACAATCATAGCACTAAGATATTTACATGAATGACAGTAGAAAATATAATTATAGTAATCTTATAAAATAAATAATTAAATTATGTCAATAGTATTATATAAATGCTAACAATTCAAAATCATCTTATCATTAAAATATTAGCAGAATAGTGTTATGGACATGACGTGCCTCATGTGCCTCAGTGCCTAATCCCTGGGTTCTCCCAATAAGCTAAAGTTAATAAGTCTCCTATCTCGGACTTTAGAGTTCTCATCCATGATACAGGTGAACCAGCAGCATCTTCTGAAATGTGAAGGGGTCTTGGATGATGCCCTCCACAGCAGCTGACTATCAGACACTGATACCTGCAGTGATGATCCTCTTGACATTGAAAGATTCAGATCAGTCATTTAAGCTGCCTTTTATCCCATGAAATGATTGGTTCCTGTTATTCTGTTCTTTTTTTCTCAATTTTTGTAGTCTGATTGTTACTTTGCTGAGTTTCTTTCTCAGTCTGGAAATAACTGCTGTGTCCTGCTGTGTCTTCTTCCTGAGAATGATCCTCTGGGGAGTCAGGTCTTCAAAACGAATCGGAAATTAACATTTCAATTAATCCATACCTGTGCAATATCAAATACTTTTGTATTAGGAAATGCCACACCAAGACTTATATTGCCTTCAGTCATCATTTTTCCCCTGCTATGGTGACCACATGCTATGGTGCATCAGATCAGTATTTTCCTGATCATTCAGATCAGCACTTCCCTCCTTCTGCAATAGCAGTTCATTCCTGCCTATTCTTCTACCTAGGATCAGCAACTTCCTTCCCTTAAATACATTTAAAGCCTTTTTGACATTCTTGAATTTCTTCTTACACATGCAGTAAGGAGCTAGGAACAGTAGGAAAAAGTGGGAATATTAATGTGGATTCCAAAAGATATAAGTATATACTGACTAGTTTAGGAGAAGCACAAAATGAGTGAGGTTGGAAGGGTCAGCTGGAGGTCTTTCAGTCCAATCTCCCTGATCAAACAAGGTTCCCTAGAGTGTGAATCTTTTAACTACAAAATCTCCTAGCCCATCTTCACAATTCATGATCACTGTGTGAAGCTAGTCTTGTGGAAACAACTGAATTGCATTTAAAAAGGAGAAAAATTTCCTGAAACTGTAAAAAAAATCCTGTTGCTCATACGACATAAGTCTGTAAGCTGACAATATTTAGGATTGATAGTTTGCAACAAGGTTACTAAAACTGTATTTTGAACAATCTGCAAATAAAATATTATGAAAATATTACTTATAAATACATTTTGTTAAACTCATGAATTTTGGCTAGCTTTTCTCAGAGACAGCTGGTGCCTCTTTAAAAATAAAAATGAAATGAATTCATGAGTTTTTAGATCAAGCCACTTTCCTGTAATTCTTTGTCAATTTTTCAGGTTTTCAGCATCTCTTATTTAGATTGTGTTTTCTTGTTTGTTGCGTTTTCTCAGTGTTGTGGTTTAAGTCTGGCTGGAAATTGGACAGGAAGTCATAATACTTTATATTCTCCATTACTGTAAAGTTTAATTTAAGTGGTAACTCACACTTATGATTTATCATACTGTATTTCCATTCTCTATTCTTCTCACATACCTGCTTATCAGTGATATATCCTGTTTTATACTGAATTCAGAATTCCTAATGCTCATCAGAAATAATAATTTTTACTCCTTCTGACTCTAATTCATATTGACTCTGAGAGAACTGCAAAGAGCTATGAAACAATTAATAATGTCCCCCATGTTAGGGTAATGAATGTGGAACAAAAGGCATTTGGGTGTTCAATGATCAATATAATCTGATTCGAGGAGAACTTAAATTCTCTGCCTCAGGGAAAACGAAGTCCCTCAACATATGTGAAAACTGAATTCCAAATTCAAATAGGATGAAGAGTAGCTTATGTCCTAGGGTCTAGAATATCCCACCGAGGAAAACCAGACAGTAATAAATAGAATACTTAGAAACATGTTTACAAGAAATGACTGCATGCATCACGAGCATATTCTGGTCTTTCATTTTAGAGTCCAGTGGTGGAACTAAAGCAAAATGCTTGTACCATGTCCCTACTGGAAATGAACAGATGGCATTGATCTCTTGTGTATGAATATTTTTTTGCACATAAACTTCAGCAGCAAAATTTATCCCCCTAAAAAAGGACCGGAGGTGGGGATAGGGGAATGAGAACAAGGGATGGGAGAAAAAGAAGACTGAAACATGAATGGCAGTGAAAGTCTATGAAATCTTCAGGAGTCTGCTTCTTAGCTGATAGATTGTTTGATTATAAATCATCAAAGTTTATTATAAGATCAGTTTACTACCAATAGAACACATTTATTGTGAATAATTACTGGAAAATAGGCTGTTGAAATAATATCCTATTCTCAGGTACACAGAAACCCACCTTACTGTTGCATATCACTGCAAAATACAACTAAATTATAAAAGGACAAGGCTGTGCAATAAATGTTGCAGTTTTTAGCAGTATTGAAGTCAGACATCATTTCTCCTTATGTTTATGCTTTCTACCTCATCCTTTTTAATATTTCTTTCCTCTCTTTTCAAGTCTTTCATCTTTTTTTTATCATATGCAAGGAAATTAATTTTCGCCAACTTTCCTCACTACTTTTCCCTTTCTTCTTCTGTTGCTTCACCTTTCTCTCACTGTTGCTAAGACATTTGTAATAAGGCTTCTTGATTTTCTATAAGACTTTCATAGCTATTTAACTGTCTTGTACCAAAAAGATAGCTTGGTGATATTCCTCAGAGATTTTTGCACACTTTTGCAAATCTAGTGAGAACTAG
Organism: Cichladusa arquata; assembly: GCA_026413545.1. Classification (NCBI taxonomy): domain Eukaryota; kingdom Metazoa; phylum Chordata; class Aves; order Passeriformes; family Muscicapidae; genus Cichladusa; species Cichladusa arquata. The sequence continues at coordinate 17,271,952 of JAOTQP010000870.1, read as the reverse complement.
AATTTTAAATACATTGAAAATATTATGATGAAGTGAATGTCTGCTCCATCCCCACAAAAGCCATCCCATCAGAGCAGAAAGGTCTGGAAAAGTATGGACCAAGGTATCTTACACCAAATCAGCATCCCAAACATAGAAGTTATAGTATTACTCTTCCTGCTCTGCATGATGAACTTCTGGGTGAATGACTACAGACATTAATTAGAATGAAGAAATCTCTTCAGATCATATTTTAAAAGAAAAGTCTTGAGGAAGAAGTCTTGAGGGGAAGAAAAGTCCATGAACAGTAAGATTTGCCTTGTATTTTTCTCTGAACAAATCATACTTGTTGATCTTTCAGCTAATGCAGTTGATGTGTAATTAAGGAGATGTCTTCAGTAACAGCCGACAAGTAACCTTCTCTCCTTTTATAATTTTGGTAGCCTTATATTGGTGACTTAATCTTCATGTACTCTGTGGATTTGTCTGGTACATAATAAGAGTATTATTAATCTGTAATTTCATAGATATTTTTGCCAAAAAACTATGCTGGATCATCTAATGTGACCTACTATGCACTCCAGGCCCAATTATGTGCATTTAACTAAGGCATATCTTCCTCAAACTGCTATAGCTTTTCAAGAGATGAGGATTTCAGTATTTTTTTTTATTTTCAAAGGAAAAACCCAGTCCTCATCAACATACATAAATTCCTTATCATTGGAGTATTACTTTTAAACTACAACACAAAATGCGTTGAGTATTACAGCCATTCCTCATATCTCTTCCAAAAATCAAAACTCAAACGAGTAATTTATCGTACTAACTTAAAAAGAGTGGCCACTATTGCAGATAATGTGTAATTCAGTTTGTGTATTCCTCAAAAGATCATATAAGCATATAAGACAGAAAAATAGTAACTTATACATGTAATCTCTGTTATAAATTGTTTTCCATTGTTCTCCTATGTTCTCCTTTTCCAGATGTCTCTTTCCAAAATCAGTTCAGAACTAATATCCATGAAAAAACCTCCATTATTTTCTCCGTTATTTTATTTATTTATAATAAAATAGTGTACATTTAAATTACTCAATCAGTCCTACATGTTTCTGAAGCTGTAAGAACCTTGCCATACCATAAGCCAATAAGGAACTCTGTCATGATTTGCTGGTCCATCTTACTGGGCATACTCTAAAAGACCTAAAGACAGAATAACAGGCAACTGTACTAACTGCATTGCTTCAATTTTGTGTTTCTTCTTTCTGAGACATTACAGTAACGATGCCTTGTATCTCACGGATTGAATGGATGGGTCAAACAAAACTAAAAATTAAACTGTTGTTCTGGTTAGGTGGAGAAAACAAATTGCTTATATATATCATGCCCACCTTAGGGGAAAGCTCTGAAAAGAAGCAAAAAAATTCAAAGTCCAAGCTATTATTCATACATTCCTAAAATTTGCAAAGACCTAAGATGGAAAAAAAACATGATATCTTTTATTACTGTATTAGTTTTCTACACTCTTAATATTCTTTTCTATCACTGCATTATGATACAGAGAAGCTAGAAACAATAATCTGTCATTAGCCTCACATAGTTGCTTCTTTTCTTCTTTTAATTTCAGCAAAAAAAAAAAAAAAAAAAGGTAGAAAGACACACAAATATTGCAGCAGTTGCAGAAAGAAATTACTCCCTTTCAGCTTTCAGTTGTTTCCTGTGTAGCTAAACTCTCACTTTACCCAAACCAGAAATGTCCAGAACTGTCAAACTCATGGGATCATATTGAGAAAATGCAAAGAGGTGCTTCAGGCAACAGAATTTTTCTGTCTCAATCAGCTGGGCAGTGCTGACACATGAAGAAAAGTACTTAGGCACTGATTATTGCATTGCCTCATCAGTAATGCTCTTATTCATCTTACCTAACTCTGGAACAGACATCTACATGACCTGAACAGTGCCTTTTACAGGCACTGGAATAAAACAAAAATTTACAGGATGCAATTTGTCTCATCCAAATGATTGCTAAAAACCGAGGAGAGAAATTTTGCTATGGAAGTGTCAACCCATTTATAGGAATGTGGCGATTTAAAATCAGCTGGGGATTAAACTCCAAACAAACTGCTCCACATCCACCCACCCCCTCTGGTGAGAGAGGACACAGTCCACAGTGCTGGCCTCCAGCAACTTCCCCAAAGAAGGAAAAGATCAAAGGGTGGCCATTGCTCTTGTGTGTGCTCCCCACTCTCCCCTCTGAAGCCACTCGCCCCAGGGATGATTCGTGTGGTATAGAATAAAAACACAGATGGTATAGAATAAAAACACAGACATGCCCACACGGCTCTAGGCTCCACCCTCTTCTTGGCACCTGCGAACAAAACTAGAACAAGTGACCAATGAGAAAGATGGAGCTGGACCATATTAGATCATACATTGTTGAGGTGATGAACATGTGAAAAAAATACAGCTTAGTAGCTATAAATTGGACGTGTTTTGGCATATAAAATGCAGGGACACATAAAAGATTCATAATTGCCTCAACACACTCTGCACATTTGAGTCTTCCCAAATTAGCCTTTAGGAACACTTGCAGTACCATAACAGTGAAACTGCCTCTTTTCTTGAAGATTAAAAGAGATTGGTTTTACTTTTTGGGCAATTTCATTTTGCTTATAAATTGTTACTTGCCATTTTACCTAAATGTATTTTGCGTATTTTTGGCTTTTCTTTTTGAAAAACTGATGATTTTGAAAAGGTCTACCGGATGTTTCAGTGTGGAAGAAATGTTACTACAAGAAATCCTTTGTGCATATAAATAGATTTATATAAATATATATAAATTAATTTGTGAAAAAATTGGTTTTAACAGTCAATGGGAGAGGGAAACAGAGGAGACTTTCACAAGCCATTTGAGTCTATTTCTCTACAAAATACAGTAAAAACAATAGAGATTATGTTTCTTTCCAGGTAATGAGTCGTATTTGATGTTTCTATTCCACAAATATATTTCTATTTATACCTTATCAAATGTCTGAAAATTATTCATTACCCTTTCCTTTCTGACTGCAAAAATGCACAGATATTTCTCTAGGATAATATAAACTTTCAGAATATATGAAGCAAAAATATTGTAGATTTTCATGAAAGCTGCTATCCATCTGTACTGCAATTAATGAACCAGAATTGTCATTTTTCTCAGTTCCACATTTTCTACTAATTAGGAATTTGCCCCTGGGAAATACAAATGCCTGTGCTGAGTAGACATGAGGTGCAAAACACTGATATTTAAAACATTTAATAAAAATCTGTATATAATGAAAATAATTCCTGAAGAAATTGTTGAACCTCACTGGCAAATAACTAGCATTGTGCAACAAAGTATGGAGCCAAACTCAATGTCCTAACCTGATTTTACTTTTCCTTCTTTTTAATATCATTGGATATAATACAGTTTTTATTTTTAATTTCTGTTTGAAACCATATGAAATTGAGATCTGATTAAAGATTCTGTTCTTGTAAAAAGAAGTATGATTATGTTCAAAATAATGTAAAAATAAAAATTTTTTTTTTCCCAAAGAATATTGCAGCATCTCTGTTTTTCTCAATAAAGAAACTAAGGAATATATATGTTGCAAATGAAACTGAGTTAATTATGGGATCAGGAATAAAATGCATCACCCTGTCCCTGTGGAGATATGTCCTCTATCTTGAAACTATCCTTTTCCCACCTCAGCTGTTCACAGGCAAGAGTGACTACTGGCCGTGTTGTGTGCTTCATTGCTGATGGTCACAGAAGTGCTAGATGTGGAAAGAACCACAGGAAGGCAGCAGATGGTATTGTCTGGAGACAGAGTTGTAATTTATACTCTTTCATTTACTACCATACATACATTTAAATAATAAGAAATATAATGAAAGAGCAGTAGTTTCAGTGGTGGCTTTTGGCATAATTCTAAGCCTGTGTTCAGAGTTTTTGAATTAATTATCCTGTCAATCAGAGTCTAAAAGAAAGATCTAAAGATCCAGCTGTAATTTTCAACAGAATTCTCTCAGAAAAACTAAACTTAAAAATGTATTATATACTATTATATAATTTATGCTAGTAAATGCGACTTTAAAACTCAGCGTTAGATAGCACACAATTTTTTATTTATTCATTTACTTTACAAAGTCTTCTTATCCTAAATTCTTTTTGCCTTGGGCATTCATCTGAAGTCTTGATACTATGAGCCTTCAGGCTTACCAACAGTAACTGTGATGATGTTTTATAAATGTCTGTATAGTAGTTTAAGGTTTTCTGCTGACTCACAGTCACAACTGAGAAACGCTAATGTATCCTGTCACCTCAGCTACTCAGACTCATCTGTCATCTCTGGTCTCTTGGCTTGTCCCATACCTCGAGGTGCCTGTTGCCATTCTGTCTAAAGGACAGACTGCAGCAAAGGAGGACTTTTGTGAACACTTATGATAATGTGGATTTTCAAACCTAAACAAGACTTTAGGGAGAATTAATATATTTCCCTTAGTTACATGCCTAGTAACTTGTCAGAACCATCAAGTCTGAAGAATAAAACAGCTGTTGAAGCTGTTTAGAAGGATTGCAGTTTTTGTTTTTGTTTTTTTGGTTTGTTTGTTTTAGGTTTTTTTTTTGTTTTTTTGGTTTTTTTTTTTT
>JAOTQP010000870.1:17235968-17259690 GCA_026413545.1 Cichladusa arquata | reverse complement strand
CAGCAAGTGTAGAATGGCATGGGGGGGAAAGCTGATGTTGCTGCTGTCTCAGGGAGTTTTGAGAACAGGGAAGATGCCAAACAAAGAAGGAAGGAATGAATGAAATGAAATAAAACCCAACAAAAACCAGGAACCAACCAACCAACCGTAGGGATACTACTTACTATGTTATAAAGTGTTGAAATTTTTATAATTCTGGGTTAAATTAAGACTTGACAATGAAGTGTAAAGGGGAGAGAGTCAGTCACTGTTTCCTCAGAAAAGCAAAAGTGCTTAGCACTTTTTGCACAGATCATGACTGTACCTTTAAAGTGAGTGATGCCAGTGACTGAAATTGTTTGCATCACAGAGTAGTTTATTGGAATGTATAAGCTGTTCTTTTCAGATGAAATCAAATCAGCAAATCATAAAGTTGGTAAAAGCACCTTGTATTCTCCAGTAATTGTAGGGGTTGGTTGGTTGTTTCAGTTTTCATTTGACATTTTTAATTTGGTTTGGTTTGGTACGGTTTGATCTTTTTTTCCTTGTTTTTTGGTTTTGGGATTTTTCTATTATTTTTTCTGTACAATCACAGACTAGGGATAATTTGAATAAAAAATTGAAATAAAACAAATAAACTGTGAGGATAAAATGTCCACAGCGTGAACTGTTTTCCTGTACAGATTCACTCACTGTGCTACGAAATCATACAGATGTAGCAAATGGAATTTGTAAGTCAGTGATCCCACATGTTCCTAAGTATATAGAAATGTACACCATGGTTAACATGGTGTGAATTCTGGTTAACATTGTTTCTACCACATTTCATATGCTTGAAGCACGATGCAATGGTAGAGTTCCTATTGCATTATGAAGTGTATTTGGAATTCTGTTTCTTAAAATCAGTGAGCTTAATTGAATTATCATGGTTTGATTCCTCTTCATGGTTACTCTTAGATGCCTTTGTGCTTTTATACCACAATAGAATAAAAGCCTTCAACAGCACACAGCTAGCATTGGTGTGTGCCATTTATGTGATTGCTGTGGCTTCAGGACAGTGATATCTTATCCTTGCATTTGCATTTTCTAACCATCACTCTGTCCCTTTATTTACCAGAGCACTGTACATATTTTCAAAATTAACAAATTCTCCAATGTAAACATGACCTGATAGCCTATTGCATTGAATGCAACAGGAAATATTGTATGGTATCTTACTGTACAGCACAGGTGAATTAAAATCTAATTGAAAGTGGCGCGTGTGTGCATCCATATATGCATACATATTTAAGTAATGAATTAGAAGGGTAAAAAACTGCAGACCTCAGAGATTATTTGCTATTTTTAATGTTGAAAATCTTCTTATTTAATTAATAATGCAACTGATTTTTTTCTACTTGCTTCAGAAAAAATAAAAAAAAGAAGAAAAAAAAAAAGGAAACCACTTCAGAGCTTATCAGAAAGAACCAAGTTTGTAAAACCCAAGTTTGATATTTTATAATAAATATTGATTTTATTGAAGTCAGTGGAAGAATTCTGATTTAGTTTTCAGAATTTCTCATAAGAATAAATATCTTTAAGTATAGAATATAAAATCCCATTTTAAAAATACCTAGGGTTAAAATGAAATATTTTTACTCTATTCATGTTGCTATAAGTTTCTACTCATGTTTCACCTTTTGTTTATCCTTTGCTTGATATAAGAATATGAAGCTCTGTTATGAAAAGTACATCAATCTGTAAATGAATCAATCCATTTCATTGTAATCAACCTTTCTGTTATAGTTAAATTAGGGTCAAATAATGAACAAATCTCCTCTTTCCAGAAGTATTTTGAAAATAAACAAATTTTAGGTCCCTTTTTAGTGACTGAAAATGGAATTATAGATCTCTACATAACAGTGATTCATTTTAAAATAGTAATTACGATCTGTCCCTTTCTAGATCTTCTGTGAAAGTGAGAACAGCAATTGGAGATATGCCTAAGGAGCATTATAATTAAATCTTCTTAGTGTAATAGCATGGTAGATGGAAAAGTATCAGACACAAAAAATGCCTTCCCTAGATACTTTAAAAAATTGATACAAAATTTGAGGGAAGAGAAACACTATCTTGCCCAACCATGGAGCATTATGAGAAGGGTTAGGAAATTAACCCCTTTTTCCTAAAATCTAATTGGAATCTAAAAGAACTATCCGAGAAACCTGATACACAGATAAGTCTTTAACTGAAAACAATTTGCATTTACTTGTCTTGGATTAGGAAAGAAAAAGCACAAAGAAATAAAAGTTTTCTCAGACCAATGTTTGTACATGGAAACACAGATGGAAGCGTGTCAGAATCTGGAGGATATAAAATAAGAGAAACGAAGTCCAATGTTTCTTTGCCATGTGTATTCATAAAAGTCTACAGTTCTAGGAGAACTGGGCAAACCCAGCAACAATTTTAAAGGAATGTGGACAGCACAGCAGTGGGTATCCTACTTGGTGCTGTTTTGCTAATAATTGAATTTCTTACAAGCTCATTTGTTCAGAATGCCTTTTCTCCAGAAGTTCCAAATAGACAGATGAAAATAGCAGCTTCATTTTTAGAGGGAAAAAGCCCCAAATATTGTGTGGGTTTCTGTTTCATTGTTGGGGTTTTTTTAAGGAATGAAGTGTTTCTTCATGGCACTGTAGGAATAAAGGAATTATCTGACATTTGTCAGACGAGCTTGGACAATAAACCTAATGGAAAGACAAAATGTTCTTCCTCCCGAGGTGTCAAAATCAATAAAAAGCTCAGACTGTGTTGAATCTGGGAGGAAACAGCTGGTGCATGAGGAAAGACACTACATTATATTTTTTGCCTTTTAGCTGCAGCTCCTGGGTCACTGCTAGTCAATACTTAAACACAACCTGTCCAACTGTATCCTGTCAAGAAGAGGAAGCTGCTAAAGGGCTGAGGCATGAGACTTGCTCAGGGATCAGTGCCAGAAAGCCTACCCTTCCTAGCTGATAAAATGCTTTGGTGGTTGGGATTCTCCTCTTGGTACACTGAAATTTCACCATAGATGTCTATGTATTAACTGCATTGGAATGAAGAAAACACAATTATTTCATGGTCAAGCATTGTTTAAAGATATTGTAATACTTCTCGCTAAATTTTTCTCTTCCATTTGTTTCTTCTGTTGCAGTCAGTTTCCAACAATTAATTATATTATAAACATTAATATATTATAAACAATACTCAGTATTGTACTCAGGAGAGACTTAGCTTACCTGAGATGGATGATTCTTCTTAATCTCACTCAAGACCTAAATCTTTCAGCAATTTCCTGTTTGGCATCTCTGCATGTGCATAGCAGCCAGGCTGACAGTATTCTTACTAGTGTCCAAAAGATTTTCCAAATCTGGAAGAAAAGGAAAACAAGAAACAAATCAAAACAATAAACCAAAACCCCAAAACCAAAATTTTGATAAATTTAATATAAATTAAACAATTAAGTAAACAGATATAAATAATTAAACAAATATTATATAAAATTTAGGGAATTTTTTTCTTGCAAAAACTGCTTATATCTCCTTCTCCAAAAATGAAATGAAGCTTGAATATTTATGAGATGTTTACTATCTAGCGGTACTTGTACTAATTTTAAAATGTATTGGAACATATAAGCATAGAAATCTTACTATTATACCTAGGAGAAGGGAAGAATTTTTGTTATCTGTGACAAGGGGAGAATTTTTGAAAATATTTCTGAACTTTTCAAAATTGAGATATATTTAGAAACAAAATTACTAGAATTACTGAAATGTAAACTAGTTTATTCTGCCCGAAAGCAATTAAAGACTTTGACAGCCATTTTTAATGTGTGGGTTTTTTTCACATTTTTCAGTAAGCAAATTCAAGAACAAAAGCTGTATGCTTCTACTGAATTTTATGCAATTCCATTCCTTTTGTTTCAGTTTTTCTTGGTTCCATTACACTTCTGTGAAGAAGTCTTTCATAAAATCTATGTTCTGCACATTATATCTAAATTTCATAATTATACTTTTTTCCTTAGCATAATTAAGTTTCTTTTGCAAGTAGTGACTCATTTCAGATGTCAAAACCTAAAAACATTGAAACTATGCAAAGATATTTTGCATGATCTTACCGTGGATCTAAACAGCACAGGTGGCAGCAATCTGGTGCAAAATACATGTTTGAATAATAAATCAAGTGCATTAAAGAATCAAAACCAAAACTCAATTAAAAACTAATTGACAAAATTTAAAATTAAAAAAGTGAATGAACTAGTAAAAAGATTGGTTAATACCAGAATGACTAATTATATACTCTTAGATCACTCAACAAAGCAAGCCAAAGTATCCTACAAAAAGAAAAACATTGCATTTCATTTTTTATTGAAAACATACATATTAAAATACATGATGCCACCAATTGTTGGGTTATGTGTTCTCGAGCTAATTTAATTTAATGTTCTTTTTCATTATTTTCTAGCTACATTTATTATAAATCTCCATTGTTCAGGTAAGCTATTCATGAGCTTGTTTGTAGTACTAATAATGACAACAGCTTTCCAAATTATTATGGTTTAATATGTTTTCAGACCAGTGAAATATAAAAAAGTGATAAGTTTTTGGGATGAACTATGTTTTTTCTAAGAACCCTCCCTGAAGCATCACTCAATTTGCAAGGTATCTAATTATGTGTGTTACAATAGCATGTAATTCCTCTCATTTCAAGGGAATGTGAACACTGCCTTGCTCTGAGTCCATCAATATCCATCTTCTGCTCTCCAAAGTCTGACTGCCACCACCCCTTATCGGACATCTTGACAGTATAATTGGAAACTGGTATCAGTGGGGAGGTTGATGTGTCAGAGAAAGCAGCATTTCACCTGAGTCTTTTTTCTAAACCTTTCTGTTAAAAGGTCATACTTGTACAATCAGGTGGAACAAGCATGTTCATCTGTTTCAACAATGCTGAGTTGTTCCTAAGTTTCTTTTTTTTTTTTGAAAACTGCAATTATTCCCTACACTAATACAACTCTCAGTGATTTGTTTCCTTTTTAGATCAGTTGCAGCATTATGTTTTTAATTTAGAACTTGTCTTCTTATGACCAAACAGAATGCAAGGATTAGCATCAGTTATCAGTTTTTGATCAACAAAAATATACATAGAAAACTATCTTGAAGGTCAGTATTCTACAGATCGTACAGTGTGTGATTTATTTTTCTGTATCCAAGTTGTTTGAAGTAATATAAGTATTTTATTATTTTACAGACACAAAAGATCTGAATCCAGGAACATTTTGTTGATATTTCTTTGTTTTCTTTTATGATTTTGGCAATAACAATTTGGAGTAACCAAAAGCAACTTTCTGTCTGCTTTATCTTTTTTTAAATTTCAGAATTAGTATAAAACCCGAATAATCTTTTACCTGTCTTTTTCTCCAGGGTTTTATTTCTCAAGATGTGCTATTTTTTCAGCGTATTACTTTATAAATTTCCCTTATTGTAGGAATTTTATTTGTCTTTGCTGCACCTCTCTCCTGCTTAAATTTCTGTTCTGATTTTAGATGTCCATATGTATTGACATTCACAACAACATCTTTGTTTTGATTTGCCATGTCAAGAAAGGGTTACGTAACACTATTTGGATTTAACTTAGCTTGCATAATATGTGTCTGCTTTCACTGTCATAACTAAATAAACAAACATTATTAACAGAAACTGAAATATTATCAGCAGTCAGCAACAAACTAACAGATTTCTTCAATCAGTGAAAGATGTAGAAATATTTATTTACTCCATCAGGAAAAATAAAAAAAAAAGGAACAATATTTACTCTGGACATCCAATTTATATCTTGATTTCCCTTTGATGTTGAAAATTGCTTCAGACCTTTTAGGGTGGGTGATACAGGTGACACAAACCTCTGCAAAAACTCCATGTGTGCACTTGCCTTTTCCAGTTCATTTATAATTATTGCAATATTTTTGAAGAAGATCAACAGAAAATTATTTCTAGTGACTCATAATATTTTTTCATACTCTACTTTGTAAATGTCAAAAATTTACTACTCTATAGAAGTGCTTGAGACAAAGTGAAAACTGACAATGCATTCAAATAAGTATTAAAATTTGGGTGAAGAAAATTTAAGCACAGATTTGCATTCCTTTTGGCAGCTTGCTGTTGAGAGGAGGGCAAAAAACCTTAGCCTAGGGGTCCCATCTGTCCCTAATTTCTATTTTCTTTCTTTCCCTTTTCCTTTCTCCTTCCCTTTCTCTTATACAGATTCTCAGTGAAACTAAACTTTGATTGACTACTAGAGAAAATCCTATCTGTATTTCCATGGATTCTTAGCTAGCGAACCAGGTATTATTAAAATAAGCCCTTTGTCATCCTTTTCTCTCTACTCTTTTATATATTTTACACTATTGTTGTGGTTTAACGCCAGCAACCAAACCCCACATAGCCACTCCCTCATTCCCCCACCAGCAGGATCATGGAGTGGATCCGAAGTGTAAAAGCTAGAAAACTCATGGGTGGGGATAAAGACAGTTTAGGAAAAAGTTGTAAACACAAGCAAAGCAAAATAAGGAATTAATTCCCTGTTTTCCCGCGGCAGGCAGAGGTTCAGCCATCTCCAGGACAGCAGAACCCCATCACATGTAATGGTGACTTGGGAAGACAAACACCATCACTCTAAATATCCACCCGTTCCTCTCCTACCCCCAGAGTTACATCCTGCAGTGTAAATACATGGTCTGGAATATCCTTTTGGTCAGCTGGGGTCATTTGTCCTGGCTGTGCCTCTGCCCAACCCTCCCTGCACCTCCCACTCCCTCACCAGCGTGGCTGTACAACAAACAGAAAAGGCCTTGCCTCTGGATTAGCCCTGCTCAGCAGTAACAAAAACTATATCACTGTGCATAACTATGTTATCGACTCTGTGTTCAGCTCAAATTCAAAACACAGCCTCACGCCAGACACTGTGAATAAAATTAGCTCTGCCCAAGTCAAAACAAGCACAGCTATCTACCAGTTTCCTTCTAGCTATTATTCACACAGGAGAAAAAAAAATCCTGAATTCTGTCAGTGCTTTTTTTTTCCCCCAAATTATACAGCAACTTTCTCTTTTCAGTGCCCCTCATTATGACTCTTCCCTACCATAAGAGCAGTATATTGATACTGCTGCTTTGCCAGGAAAGACACTTGCTCTACTTCACCAAATCTGTATATGGCACATTTAATAGTTTTGCCAAACACAGAAGTGAAGCATTGTCAGTTTTGGGGAAAAATCCATGAAGGTAGCAGCAGCAAATTTGTATGAGATGGATACATGAGATATGTGAAGAAGGTGACTATTATTTTTTTTTCAGTGCTTCCTACAGCATTTAAAAAATGGAGAACTTCAAGACAGTCGTCTGTTACATCACATGAAACAGTTATCAGAGGGTTTATGGAGAAAGAAGGAACATGTTGATAATAGGAAACAGCAGATAACAGTTGAGATTTATAACCATTAACTAGCAATGAGCTGTAGAGATGCTGGATTTTCTGTTTCTCTGACAACTCATATATCTGCAATGTGTTTTCCATCCAATTGTAGGGATTCAGCTGTTCATGGCTTGTTGCTGGATTAACTTTTCTATTTGGGATGGAAAGAGCTTAGCAGTAGAGAAGAGAAAGGAAGGTGAGGCAAGGGTCTAATTTGGCACTGTTGGGCAATAACAGCCACTACATGGAATGTGGGGAATGACACTCATTTGCAAACCTCAAGACAGAAAACATACAGAAAGAAAAAAGAAAAGCCTTAGGGAATTACTGAATTGCTGTCTAATTACTGAATTAGGAAATAAATCTCCTATAGTAATTCCTGTTTTAAGTGATGAGAATGCTTGGTTTTAATGAAAAAAAAAATAACACTATTGGATTAAAAAAAAAAAAAAAAAGAAAGAACAAAAAAGAAAAGATAACATAAATGAAAGCAATAATCAACATCCGGTAATGCTAAATTATGTCCCTGATAAATCACTGAAGAAAATATTGAAAGAAAGCAAATACGAGATCATTGACACAGTCATAAATTTGTTTGGTGCATTAGAGACATTTCAGCATGGAAAGAAAGCAGTAAGGCTTTTCTCTCTGCAAAGGGAAGATGAGCTAGGGATGCTCCTGTCTGCACTGTCACATGGAGTATTGACATTTCAGTACCAACTGTCCACTGTTCTTGAAATATGAGAGACTCTGTGAAATACAGTACGTTAAAAGGAGCAGGTAAGCACGTCTGAATTCATACCATGTTGGCCTCCAAATTAATTGAGCCAGACAATATAAATCCATTCCCCAACCAAAACAGCTGTCTTACTCCAATCTGTATACAGTCTAGTAGCAAATCACTGAAGGATTTCTGCAGGCCAGAGTGTGTTTGGCTTGATTTATATTTGAAATTTTTATTTCATGTATCAAACTTTGATTTTGGCTTTTATGATACCTTCCCATTTGCATAATATCAAATTTCCATCTAGTTTAGAAAGTTGAAAAGAAACTCCCAGTACTGCTTAACAGCCAAATAACACATTCTCAAATTCATAACCTTTTGGCTTTGTCTTTAAAATTCACCAACAAATCTTGCTGTTTACTCTAAATTCTGCTAGTTGAAATTGTCGTTTCTGTGGAATCCAATTCAAATAACATGTCCTAGAAAGGTCTGGAGTAATTTCCTTCACTGACACTCCCTTCAGGAATTCTAATTTTAATCATTATCTCTATATTTGCTGCTGGCTATTTTTTAATGATTCTTTCTTTACAAAGATCAGAGACTTCACACATCTTTTAAAGTGACTGGATTTTAACACAAATTAACAATTAAGAATTTAATGAACACTTTCAAAGTTCCTGCACAGATGTAAACAGGCTGGACTTAAAACTCTACAGTGATATAAAATCAATGTCTTTATGCTTTCTTCTCTATTATAAAATCTTTGCAAGAAAATGAAGAGTAAGGAGTGCCTGGAGTGGGACCAGGGAAGGGCAACAAAGATGATTAAAGCACTGGAGCACATCACAAGGAAAGGCTGAGGGATTTGGGACTGTCCAGACTCAAGAAGAGACACCTGAGAGGGGACCTCATCACTGTCTAAAAATATCTGAGTGGAGGGTGCCAAGAGGATGGATCCAGGCTCTGCTCAGTGGTGCCAAGCAACAGGACAAGAGGCAATGGGCTGTCGAGATTCTCCCACTCTCCAACCTTTCTTCTGGCTAGCTCTAGGTCAGAGATAGAGAGGATTTGGCATGGACAAAGCAAAAGACCAAAGGAGGCTCCTTTTCCCGGGATAATCCAAGCATTTATTCCTGAACGGGGTCCAGGGAACAGTGGGAGAGCGTGGAATGGTGGGGGAGCCTTTCAAAGCTCAGGTGAAGGGCAGGGAAACCGAGCTGCAGCCAATGGGGAGTACAGAACAAACCATTTTCCTCAGTGTAATATAAACCAAATTAGTGAAATATAACAATGGGCAGAAGCTGATGCACAGGAAATTCCACCTGAATACGAGGAAGAACTTTCCTGTGCAGTGACCAAGCACTGGAGCAGAGTGTCCAGAGAGGTTATGGAGTGTCCCTCACTGGAGGCATTTAAGAACCACCTGGACACAATCCTGTGCTTTGCACTCTGGGATGACCCTGCTGGAGCAGGGAGGGTTGGACAGATGATCCTCTGTGGTCCCTTCCAACTTGTCCCGTTCAAGGATATGATACGTTCAAAACTCACATGTCTGGAGATGGACACTGAATATAGTGGAAAGTTTAGAACCATGTGAAGAGTTTATCTTGGAAGCTTTGTTTGGAAACATTAGAGAAAGCTGTGAGCTATTACATTGTTGTAATTTTTTTCTCATTGATCTCAGTTATGAGTTGAGAGCAGCAAGAAGCTTGAAGTGAATCTGATTTTTCCTCATATGGACATCATCTATCTTCTGTGAAAAATGTGGATATCAAAAATTATTTAAGAAATATTATTTCCTGTGTTGCCTCTGTCTTGGTGGAAAGGAAGATAAAAAAATCTATTTTAATTTTTTTTCAAGAAATTAATGAATTTTTTCTCTGATCTCTGGCGCCAAAAGTAGTCTCAACATGTCTGACATTTCTAAGACTCACTCCTTCTGCAATACATTACCTCCAACTGAAGCTGTTCTTAAATAAATAGCACTTTGGTTAGAATTGCAAAACTATATATTGTTTACAATGGAACACATTGCATTACATTTTTCTTTCACAGAAATTTTAGTTGTAATTGTCCCAGTATGCAAATAAATACCTAAGGAAAATTAGGTCTGTATATTGAAGCGTAGACTTTGTCAGGTTACAGAATAAATGCTTTAATTCACTTCTACTTTTGTATCTCATAGTAGTGAGCTCCAAGATAAAAAGGTTCCAAACATTCTAGTTATTCCATTGAAATAGTCTGAAAATATTTTCAATTGCTGTGCTTTGTTGAATTTTTTTTTTTTTTTTTTTTTTTTTTTTTTTTTTTTTTTTTTTAACACAGATTTTTATCAGCTTCCACATGCTTTTTCCATGTGCCCACAGTGGAGCAGCAGAAGGACTTCTCTCCCTGATCAGCAGCAGAAACAACGTGTGGTGAACTGACCATAATCCCCATTCCCCATCTTTCTGTGCTGCTAGGGGTGGGGAGGAGAGAAAGAGCTGGGAGGGAGGGAGAGGTGGAGGAGAAGTTGTTTTTAAGGTCTTATTTTATTTCTCAGTATCCTCCTCTGATTTTGTTACTTATAAATTCATTTAACATCTCTAATATTGATCTGATTTGCCTTTGATAGTATTTGGTGAGGTTTTTTTTTCTGTCCTTGTCTCAACCCATGAATTCTTCCTTACGGTTTCTTCCCCTTTCCAGCTGCACAGAGGGGTGAGAGAGCAGCTTTGGTGTATCTGCCATCCAATACATTGTGATAGAGATAGGCAAATACACCCTGCATTAACAATTGAGAAACTTCTGATGAATCAAAGAAGAATATTCAAGAACTTGAACATTATGCTTAAAGGGTTGTAATGCCTTCTTAGACTATTAAGAAGTGATACATTGAAGTTAGCAGAACTGTAAATTTTCAGTTAGGCATTCAAAATTCTACTTGTCTCTCTACTGTCCATTGGCTTTAGACTTAGCTTCCCTTTTGGCCTAGCATTTTCACATCAGAGCAGCTAATTTAGGAACAGATGCGAAAATGTGCATTTGTTTGTTCAGTGATCACTCAAAGACAAAAAATAACTTTGGATACGAGGAAAGGTACTAACTGGCTAATTGTGATTGTGAGTATGGTTTTGGGACATTCAGAATTGTACAAGAAATTGACTTTGTATTTCATACATCATCAGTATATCAAAGAGACTGATAAATTTTCCAGCTGTCTCTATAATGTTCCAAGCATGTCTTTAGTAGGAGAAAACATTCATGGGTTTTTATTTTCTTTACTTCTTCTAGTTCTTAATTCCAATCCTTATCATTTTCATTTAAAACCTCATGATCCAGAGCTCAAAAATGTACAACTAAAAGTTAAATTCAGCAATAATTTTGTAAAATAATAAAGCAGGCAAAATTCTGTTGTTTTAACTCTTGTCTGTGGTACATTCAATGAATATATTGACAGTGCAATTACTGCTGCGGTGAAAACTGAAAACAGAAAAAAACATACCTAGTTTACTTTAGAATAGCTAATCAGATTCTAATGTGATCAGTCAGAGCTTCAAATCTTCACATGTCCTTCTTTATTTCTGTGGTACACACTGTCAGGCTTTAATGTTGTGTTGCTACTTGCACAGGAAATGAGCAGGAGTTTGTGAGGAAATTACTTTCCCCTTCAGTCCTCATCAGTATGGTATAATTCAGTTCATTGTTAAAAGCAGCTTGCATACAACAATAAACTTAGAGCCAACTTTTTATGTAAGTGCAGCAAGACTACATTGACCCTAACTCTTGCTTCAAACAATGATATGTCTGTTATAGATACAGTATGTGAAGAACCTTGTACATCAGATCTTCTGCTGCAGAAACATGGATGATGTTAGAGACTTGTCACAAAGCTGCAAGAAAACCAGCTCAGGACATCCCCTGTAAGCTTCCTAACTCTGTATGACTCAAATTTGGAGTTAAAATGGCAGAGAACATATTGCATGTTTTGTCTCAGTATCCCTTTTCACACAATTTACCCTAAGTAAATTGTATTAGCAGCTGAACATGTATACTTGGGTTATTCTGTTTTCACATGTCCTTTTCCATAGGCTAAGAAGCACATCACTGCTACCATTTTGACTTCACCTCCTCATGACCTCCTAATTGAGGTTATCAGACCTCTAACCTTCACTCCTAACTCATTTTGGTTGATATGAACTGAGTTATGGACCTTTCATTTTGTAAGTTTCTGTCAAGCAAGAGGCTCTAAAAGATCAGTTTACCTCTGTTGGTTGAGCCTGGAATAATGTCCAGTGGTAGGAAAATATGTGCAGAGAATGTTAATTGGCAGAGAGAGAAAAAATTAAAGATTTTCCACTTGGTATGTTGACTTTTTATCTGGAAAATATATCCATAAAGTCAGGCAGACAGATTGCCTTTGGAAGGGAGGTCATAGAGATTAATTCAGTAATTTCTACATCAAGACAATAAGACAATAATGACTATGAGATTTACCACAGTTCCTGTTACTGTTAGAAGCGGAGGATTATTTTTGAAAGATTATGTGCACAGATCACAAAACCCCTGTGTTTAAGTAATGTCTGCATTTTAATTAAAACTAATATTCTGAGCTATGTATGTCACATAATCAGGTTACTGATGATTCTGTTCCTCATCTTTATCAAGCAATTATTTCTATTTATGAGAATATTTATTGCCAGACTGGTAATTTCATAATTTCTCCATATTTTTAGTTGTAAGAGTGCAGGGTTTTCCAGGAACAATGAAACAAATTTCTTAGTCCTCCACAAAAAGATAAGTATCCTGCTCTTTAGTAGTTATGAAATTTAGCATGAAATCATGACTTTCTGAGTATTAGCATTTGCCATGCTAATCTATGGACATTGGCCAATGAGGCCTTGAGAATTATGCATCTGATCTCTGGAAAAGAGTAGTGCTAACATTGCAAAAACCTAAAGATGGCTCATTCTCTTATAGCTAAGCTACACACAATTGCCGTCCTCACTATATAAGTCAGGGAAATAATCCTGTTTTACTGTATTATTAAGAAAGTGGAAATTCTTTTTAAGGATATATTTATTATAAAAATATACTTCTATTTTTATGGAGAATTAATTTCTTTACTTTTAGCACTCACAGAAATGGTTTTGCTATTACTGGTAAGAAGTACTGCACGATCAGAGGAAAGTGTGGAAAAGGCAAGAGAGATCAATTATATAATAATTACACAGAAACTGTAAAATGTCCCAGTCTGCACAGGTTTCCCCCATTTCCTGCAGAATCAGTTTTCATGATCCCCCTGGCTGTATTGACTAAATCTCCATTGATCACAGTGTTGACTGGGACAAGTAACTTGCATGGAAATCACATTCCAGACACCTCACAACAGGCAAGGTGAAATCCATCCAGACCATACATTCTCACTCGCTCTGAGTGGTACTTGTATAACTGGTTCTTTTCATCTACTTCAGAAACTAAATACCCAGATGATCCATTTACCATAATTTTTTATGCTTTGTCTGCTCTTTTTCAATACCTAGTCTTCTCCCCACCTCTCCCTGTACTGCTTATAGATGACCAACCTAACCTGGTGGAAAGTTTCTGTGAAAGTCAACAATCCTGTGTACAAAGAAGGGGTAACTGCCTGCAAGGCTGTGAAGCAGCTGGGCAGTTCCCAGTCCACACTGATGTGTAGGACCCTTCCTTCCTGAGCACAGGGCTTCACATTTGTTTCTGTCAAAATTACTTGGTTTCCAGTGACTCTTTGCTCCAGTGTGTTTCCAGTTTCTGAATGGAAATCCTCCCTTCCATTAAGAGCCATTCTCCATTACAGTTTTGTCCTGTTATTGATGATGATGATGATCTGAATTGGAGTGTCAAGTAAATAGACACCAGTTAGATTTCAAAGTGTTTTCCATTAGCCTATTAAGCCTAATGGATAAAGAATTTTTTATCCACCTTGTAATACACTCAGCCTATTTTTGTCTCACTCCTTTGATTTCCATAGTGCTACTGGAGATGCTTTACAAAAATATTGCTAGAGTCAAGGCAAACATATACAGTCATCCTCAGAGCCAGTCAGTCCTATATCTTTCCTGGTTTGTAGAGTACCTTGTAGGACAACTTGCTCCATAATCTTTTTAGAGACTGTGCAAGCCTGAAGAACAGTAGTTACCTGCACCTTGACTTTTAAAATGGGAAAATCATAAGTTAATAATGAAAGTATTCATGTAGTGCTCTATTCTGTTGCAAGACATTTCCAAACCTAATTTCCCATCAGATATGAGTAAAAATTTCCCATATAATTTTCTGGTTTGATTTGTTTCCTGAAGTGGGTATGTTTCTCTAAAATATCACATGGAAAAAAGAGAATTTAAATGAATTTTTCCAGATATACGACAAAATCAAGTAAAATTTTGTTTTGGATGAAGTCAGCATTAAAGAATATGTGCTACACTTCATCACAAACACAAAAGTAAAGTTTCTGAAATTGTCTTCTTGGGGTTTTTTTTGTTGTAACTACAATATACTATAGTATTTTTCTGAACTGAAAAATTTAAGGAGTGTACAATGCAGACTAAAGCTCAGAGAAGTGTGGAATTCCCTCTCAGTATGAAACAAACAATGGATTCTAATTTCATTTGATAAAAAATTTTACAGATAATTTTTGGTGTTTTTTTCCCAGGATGGAAGGAATGATAATTTGCATCATCATTTTTTAATTTACATTACTTAAGTGGAGATTTTTCAGCTAATAGAAAGAAAAATATTCTTTTTCTTCATTGTTTTTAATGGTTAAATCATATTTTCCTCATTCAATGTCCTGTACTCTGGAAACTGGAGTTTACATGTGAGGTGCCCTTCTTTTTATGTAAGCAAAAAAATATCAGGTAGAGCTTGGGCAGAAGAGAATATACACTGCATTCAGACATACAGAAATGTACATCCAAAAATTCCTTTCATCATAATAAGGACGGTGAGCTTATAAAAAAAAATGCATGTAGTGGTTCATGTTTTTTAACACTTTTTTTCAGGACACCTGAAAATACAAAATAATATGACACTGATGGAATGATCTGAAATCTGAAAATTTTCTTTATTTTTCCAATGGCACTTTTTTCAGTCAACAAAACAAAACAAAACAAAACAAAAATACCAACAAAAACCAAACCAAACAAAAAAAACCCCAACAGATTTTAAGGTGTATCTCCATGAAAAAGGGCTTACACAGAAAACGTCTGTGGAGCAAGGTAACTCAGTCTTATATTTTACCAGGCTATATGGAACCTGAAATCAAACTAAGCCAGAAATATTCTGATCTTACAGAGATAATTGCTTTTTGCTTAGTGCTGTTTTGGATTAGAAGTCATTCTGTGTCTGAAGTTCCATGAATATCGAATAACTATACATGCCTGATGCCTAAGTGAAAGAGGTATTGGTTGCCTAGGTAAGGAAAAGGCTTCTATCCTCCCTAGCAGTTTAGCCTGACTTTGATACAGAAGTGAAAGTAGAAAGTAATTAAGCAAAATTTCACCTTCCATTGCCCACAGAAAAGATGCATTAAGTTTCATTCATTCATGCTGGTGATTTTCAGAACCTATTAGATCCATAACTAAAGACTGTCAGAAATTAGAGCAGCTTTGTGGGTACGGAAGAGAGGGAAAGTACTAAAAATCTGAATCAGTAAAATAACAGTTTCAGCCTTTTAGTGCAGTTTGAACAAAGAAAACTTTTCTGAAGTTCAAAAATAAAATATATTGGGAACATATAGAAGGAAAAAGTACTAGAACATTATATGAACATCTGTCTCATCTGTTTAGAGAGTGATGTTAAGTCTTCTGTTCAGTGGCAGGTGATTTTTAATGCACAGTGGTAGGTGTGTAACTGCACAGCACTTGCTTTACTTCCACTTGTGCTATGGGTATTTACCACTTTTTTGAAAATAACCCTAACTGCATCTCAAGCAATGCATCCCATTTTAGCCCTATAAATATGGTGCCAAGCTCCAAATAACAGCAAAAAGCCTTATGTCACTCTTGCTGCTGAAGGAATGAGTTGTGCTGTGCATGTGCATGAAGAAGGAATACAGCACAGAGTAAAACTGCAAAGTTTGTGATCCAGAGGGAAAATAGCAACTTTCTTGAACCTGATTGAAAAAACTCTCACCTATCTCACAAGACCTCATGGATCATTAATACTTCTTGAGACTCATAGATATAGTGTAGAAAAATTTTTATTTTCTCCTCAACCAAATAACATAAACCAGAAGAATAAGTACGGACATTACCATGTTTTAAAAGTTAGCTCAATATTTTTCATGAAAATGATTAATTACACATTGTGCTCACATTCAGAGACTGCTCAGTAACAAATTAAAGTTGATTTTATGTATGGGGCCTGCCATACACAAGAAGGCTGTTAAAAAAATTTAATGATCAGACTTCTAAGTAGTTGACAAGAATATTACACCTGCTGTGTAGTATTAGGACTCAGTCAGTTACAACAAATCTTCCAATTAGCTTTGTTCTTCACACTTTGGCAATATATTTTGTTCATACCATTACAAAAGAAAAAAGAAAATTTAAATATATATGTATATGCAATAATTTTATTTGGGGATATTCATTGACCCGCATAAGATAGACTGTCTTATGACTGATTATCAAACTAGAATGCTTTTTTTTTAGTCCCCAACACTTTATATTTCATCACTCACAGCTTTCCTTGCAAACAAAAAAACAAACAGTACCTTCCTAGACCTCTGGTGAAAAAAATTCTATGGAAAAGCCAGATGATTGCAACTATTGTCAGTGTGAGTATCCAAAGAATCTGCAGTAGATCTGAAATCCATGAACAGTCAGACACCTTCAAAGAGGTATTAAAAATAATGTCAGTGAAGTATAAAAAAAAATATGAGAAGATTTCAGGGCAGAAGTGAGGACTTTTAGCATAGAAAAGAGGCCATGATATTTTTTATTTTTATTTATTGCCCAATTATTTGGTTTCCAATGGAGATTTTATTGCTGTAATGGTTTCTTCTCAGGCAGGTTAGACTTGATTGTTGGTGATTTGGAGGCGAAGGTCATGAAGCACTGGGTAAATTGTTCTAGAGCATAATGGGTAATTTTTCCTTATTAATAAGGGTGGTGAACATGAGAAAAGAGTGTATTTATTTAACAGCTTGAGACAATGAACAAAATTGGTACAGATGGGAATTCTGAGAAAAATTCAAAAGAGTTAACATGGGATGTTTGCTTCTTTGGTACAGTTCTATATGCAGTTTTGTGATGATTAGCAATAAAAAAATATTTATAGCTAATTAAAGATGTGTTATTCTATCAGTTTTGGGCTGTCTTGTACCGGAAAGTTGTTGCAAGGCCAGGAGAGTGTCTCCAGGATAAGAAGAGGTCTGAAGCATTATGTATTGAGAGAAAATGAGGACTGGATTTGTTCAGGTTTAAGAGAGGGCTAAAAGACAGCTTCGAATTGCTGTCTTCAGCAATCTGATGGGTCATAGGATAGAAGATACAGAGGAAAGCTTGGCAGGCAGTCTAAGCTTGCCCACAGAGGTTGTGAAAACTCCATCCTTGGAGACATTCAGAACTCCACCGCACAAAGCCTTCAATAACCTGATCAAACTAGAGTCAGATCTGAGTTAGAAATTGGCCTTATTTTGAGCAGGAATTTGAACCACATTATCAACCAAGTTTCTTACAATTTAGTTGGTGTAAAATTAGTTTTTACATGTGTGAAGCAATAACATACATTGTCTCATGAAGGATATACATACTTTTACTCATAGGAAAATGAGTAAATGAAACTCATACTTCAGATAGAAGGAATGCATCTAGATGTTGTAGAATGTCTTAGGTGAAAATGAGTCCTGGATAACCAGCCTTCAGTAAATGCTGACAGTTCTGATTCCATAAAAAGAAATTACATGCCAAGATCAAACAACAAAAAGAGTAACTGGAAATTCTAAGAAATCAAAATAAAAACTACAGTGCTGTGTTCTACCCAACTGGAGCAAAGTGGAATAGACTCTGAGTATCTGGGGGAAAAAAAAATAAAAAAACCAAAAAGGATAAGTGTAACTCCGAGTCATGTAAAGTAAAGTCACTGTAAATCCTGACAATGGTCGAAAAAGGATATTTGTAAGAGCTGAAAAGACAACATATAATCCATGACAAACAGGAAACACCTGTACATTCATGTCCTATAACTATTGTTACTAAAAAGAAAAAAAATAAAGCCGTGCTAAGCTGGTCCTTCAAGTAAATAACTCTGCATCATACAGAGGTCAGATGCTATTTGCACCTTCTGGTGATACAAGTTAGTACCAGCTCAGTTACACAGTATGAAGTACCATGACAGAAAATGTGCCTTAATATGGAAGTGTCTGTATGAACAACCCACCTTGAATTCCCCTTTAACAATATTTCAATATCCTGTGCTAGCTTCATAGAGCATAGTTTTCATAGTTTTTTAACAAAAAATGAGTATTCATTAGTTATTTAAGCCATACTTAAATCTCTACATCTACTTATATTTATGGGTTCAGTCTTACATTTTCGTTATTTTTCTGCCATATTAGGATTCTGTGGGGATGACAATGACTTCTGTGCCCAAGACAAATTTTACAATCTCTGATTTTTCCTCAGAATGAACAAACTTTCTAAACTGAATACCTAGATTAACTGTTCCTCCTGATCTTTTAAATCTGTTGTTCTAATATGCAGCCTTAATGACCTGTCTCAGTGCACTCACTAGTGACCAAAATTTCAGTGCTGAGATTTGCTGGGAGGTGAATCAGTGATGCCACTTACCAATTACTGTGTACATTGTTGAAAGAGAAAAGTCATGGCAATCCTGCTCATTCCTCAGCTACTGCAAAGCGCACTTACACAAAATGTAAAATTGTTCTGATTGAAAAGATGCAGCTCTCTCAAAAGGTGGTATTGAGGAATTAGCAAAAAAAAAAAAAAAAAATCCATGATTTTGCAGCTACCCCTCATTTGTAAAGGATTTGTAGCATGGTTCAGAATTAACTTCCTTGCAATCGCAGCAGCTATTTGAGCTTATGCCAAATATTTTGCTGCATCATTTTGTAACAGTGTCTGTAACAATATCCTCTTTTTGGGTTAAAAAATCATCTTACATCCATTACAGTGAAGACTGAAAATAATTACACTTAAAATATCTCTGGGATAACTTTTCTATAGTGCTGAGAATTTAAGTTGTTCAATCCTATTATGCAGTACTCCACTGAGGAGCTGCTTTGAGAACAGGTTATGTTACTGAACTCTACTTCTTCAACTCAAAGAAAAATTAAAAGAAAAACAAAATTATCCAAATAATAAACAAATCTAAAACAGAAAATCCTGAAAAATCTTAAAATCTTGATAGGTATGAAACTCTCAGAAATTAATTTAAAAATTTCTGATATTAACAGAAGATAATGCATGGCTTGTATGGATTTCTATCTTGTTCTCCACTCAGCAATTTACTTTTCACTTGTTAACTCTTAGCAGTTTCAATAAACTTTCCTTTTTTTTTACTACCTTTTTCTTACATCTCCAGCTGGCATTTAGCAGATGCACCAGGTTAATTTGTGGAAGAAAATCTTCAGGGACAATTAAACCTGGAAGCTATACCTATAAAGACAAAGGAAGTCTGTTCAGGAAATGAGCTGTGGTCCTCCAAATGAGTAATGCAGAGTAACACACATTCACACAGCTCAGGATGAGAAATCACTCAAGTGGACTAAAAGACACATTTGGAATGGGCTTATCCAAGTATGCAATCAGCACTCAATAGGCTCCAAGATAACTATTAATTTTTAGACAATTTTTTTCTATCCTCTCCTAGCCTTTGGGGTTCAAGTATCAGAAATGACAAAGCAATGTTGAGAGTACAGGATGAGGATGTGGCATACAAAAAGAGATAAGGCTGTGTGAGAACACAGCATGCACTGGGACAGTGCCATTGCATATTAGAGGAATGAGAAAATGCTGCAGTTTTGTCTATAATGACTCTATGTCATAATTTATTGAATAAACTGTCTCAAAATTATCAACTTTTATTTGTCTGAAAGAACACCAGTCAATCAAAAACCCTGGGAATGAGAAGTTTTAAGGTCTAGGACATAGGGAGGATGATGCTACATGATTTTCCAGGAGAAACATCAAACTGCCAGTTTTTAATCTGTAAATCTCAAAACTTAATTTTCAGAGGTTGGGAGAGCAAGCTGGGGAAATCATTGCTTTATCTTTACCTACTTCTTATAGTATTCCCCTTGTGAGAGACAGGACACTGTTACAACAGCACTTCGTTTGAATTTCACTGTCTTAAAAGACTTTTAGCAGCACTGCAGCACAGATCTCAGTACCTGAGACAAAGACTGAATGGAGCATGTAAGACTTCATAAAATTTAGGTGATAACCAAGGCAATTTTAATGATGCTGCCTCGCAATCCCCTTCACTTATAGAGGAAAACCTGAATTATTATATTCAACAAGAGAATGTAGCTGATGCTCAAAACTAAAAATAATTTTTACAAGCTTTTTTGGCACGTATAATATACAATACACTGTCACATATCTTTTTTTAAATTCATTACAGAAATTACTTCAAGCTATTTAAGGGAATCAAATCGTTGGAGGGAATTGTGAGAAGAGGAGAACAAAAAGAGACCAATAGTGTGAGTTGCACAGATATTCTTTACCCCAAAACACCTTTACTGTTTAGATATCACCTACATCAAATTGCACACACTTGAAAGTAATTATATCATTAATTTTTCTTTTCTTGATGGATATGCAAGGCTTTAGCTAGAAGTATTACATTGGTTCATACATTGATTAGTAGCTATTTGCAAGGGGCAATTCATGACCACTATGACTTTTTGAAAAAACTTTTTAATTTCCTTTGCATAATTAAATCTTTTGGAGTTCTCTGTATGCACTATAGGTGGTGGACTTCGAGATCAGTTATACTTGCATAAGTGTTTGTTTGACAGAGAACAAAGGTGTATTTTTGCTCCCCTTCTCCCTTTGAACATTTGTCAATTTAATTTGATTTCTGTTTCATATATGGTCTTCTTACTCCTTGAGTGTCATTTTACTTGGGGCTAGAGGCTTTTTTAATTTTAGTGGTTTTTTATGTAGCAGACTGTTGTTTTCTACATACAGTTTATCTAAGTGGAAAGAGGAATAACTTCAACAATTCCTTCCTAGCAGCACAGTTCCTTTCATAAATTCTAACAGATATAATGCTAAATGGTATTCAAGATCTCAATCTGAATCTAAGGTTTGTTCTTAGAATTAACAGGATGTTTGAACTGGGACAGCAAGAATATCTAAATTTTCTGTTTCTGAAGATGTTATTTTGGTTTCTATTGTCCTGTCTGCACACTTATGAAAGACTTTTTTCTTTTCAGTACAAAGTTGAATAAGTGAATCTGATTTTAAATATAGATATTTACCTCAATAAAACATGGGATGAGTTTTAAAAATTAGCTAAAAACTATGGAGGGTAGACATGCACAACTTGTGTCCTGCTTTGTCATACTGCACAGAGAAAGGCAGGTCCCATCTAGAGAACACCTCTCTTGCACAGCTTCAGTTGAGGAAATGACAAAAAACCTGTACTCAGTCCCAGATCAAAGTCCAGAAATGTGAAGGATGCTTCTACCCTAATAATCAGGGGGGAAAAAAATCTACAATAACATTGACTTTGCCCATTAATTTTACAGTGGAAAAACATGTCAGTGGCAAACTCTTGCAAATGCTTACAGGCAAGCTGCACCCCAGAAAACTGGAAATCCCAGATTGCCAGGGTTTCCACAAATCAAAAGGAATTATGTTACTACAGAGCTGCGTAGATCAACCAGTATAGCTTTGTTTATATTGATAACCATAAGCCAGAAGCTCACACAGCAAGATTCGCTTTTATTGGGAAGCACAGTGAATTGACACTTAAGGGATGCATTCATGCCTACACTTACCATACCATTTTTAATGTAGTGATGACTAATTATCTTTTATAAGTTATATTCATAGCCAATTATAGCATAAATGAAAGTCTTTATCAGAAGATATTCAAGATCAGAGTCTTAATCCTTCCATTAAGTGACAACTACTCTCAGGATTAAGTAGTTTTTAATAGGTAAAAAATCAATTAAACTCTTAGTAAATATAACACATTTATATGTAAAATCAATTTCATTTATGCATGTATAAATGTTATATATACAAACACATGTATTATGTACACATATATGTAAATGAAATGTATGTGTGTATATATATATACACATATAAATGAAATTAATTTTTTTCATATATGTATCCACCTTCGGTTACATGCTTAGAATATACACATTTGAGTATTATAATATTATGAAATGCAATTCAAAGCAGAGTTCCACATATGAATAAGCCAACAGATGGCAAGAATCCTCTAAGGCGGTCTGTATGCCAGAGTATAAATACTGCTGCAGTAAAACTAATCACAGGAGGAAACTAAAGCCTGTAGATGATGTATCGTTAAGCAAAATACAGTTAGAATTCTGGACTCAGCTTGGCTGAATCAGTGAATCTCACCCTGTCACAAGTTATTGTCAAATTTTCTGAAATGGAGAAAAAACATCCTTAACAACTAAGGGTGTGGTGTGGAGAGATTTATTTGTGGTTATGAGGCAGAAGAGTTATTGAGACCCTGACCATTGAAAAATATTCAATGAAAGCACTGGATTAGAAGCTGTGCAAATAAAAGCATAGACTTATCCCAAAGGAAGGGTAGAGCTGCCTCCCAGCACCAATAATAGATTTACTTGGTTTGCACCACCTCGTGCTTTTGGCTTTCTTGGATTCTTAATCAGACTTTCCAGTTGATGGTGAAAGTCACAAATACATGACACAGTCTTCCAGGATAATATTTTTGGTCTATTTTCTACTCACTACACTCTGATAACAGACAACTCAGAAGTCTAATTATGCAGTTAAATAAAAGTAACTGAAGCAGAGATTGAAATCTTTTTAAGAGGCCCCGAAATCTCATTTCAGAGGCTTCATATCTTTTAAAGAACTGTACTAAAGTTCTTACAGGAACAGTAAATGAGACAAGACCCACCTGCTGTTGCACCTTGCCCTCTAGGGTAATGAGCTAGATAGGTACCCTTGGAGATGCTCAATATCTGGCCTGCAAGGTCCAGTGAAATTCTCTACAAATTCAAGTGAAAATTGCTAAATATTGTGCAAATAAAAATTTCTGATTTTATAAATATGAACTTATTAAAAAATGAAGGCCAAGTTAGGCCACTCATAGAGCATGATTCTCTATTCTGCATTACTGATTCAGCAGACCTGTCTGCATGAAGGGCTGATAAATCTGACTGAATGAGCATAGGTTCTTTGTGTAGAGTTTTAAGCAAAATTTCACTATATCATCTCAAATGTAGTTCTTGTATTTTGCTCTACTAACAGTAAGTTTTAAGCCCTAATGTGTTTTCACCATAACTACCGATATAGTGCATGTTGAATAATGA
>JAOTQP010000870.1:17217172-17235533 GCA_026413545.1 Cichladusa arquata | reverse complement strand
TTTGGCAAGAAATGGTCAGTTAATATCGTGGATCATCGATGAAAGAAAAAAGAAAAAATATTTCTAAAAAAAGAAAAGATAAAAAAGGAAAAAAAGAAAAAAAAATTAGTACCTAACTGAAATCAGACTATCAGTCTCTGTTCAGCTTCACACAAATCAATTGGCTTTTCCAAGTAAGCCAAATTGTGGAAACACTTTGCTAGGAAGAGATATACTGCTTAAGATGTGACTACTTAATAAGATGTGTGTAGAAGTCTAGAAGAATTTTTGTGCTACCTTACATTGCATAATCTGCTGTTTTTAACTGTAATGGCTCTTCAAGGTTTTGTTCTGTTTTGCTTTTCTTTCAACATAGACTCAACACACTGTCACTACTGCTGATGGCACTTTTTTGTGGAAGATATTCTTATGTATAATGCAAACATATCAAAAGAGTCGAGATAAATAAATAAGTCTTTCTTGGAAATATACCTATAAACCCCTAGGCAAGGCATATGAAAAATATACTCCCAATGGATGGCACGTGTTAAAATATTCACTCTCTCTGCCTCAACAATTTTAGGCAATCCCTCTGAAAAATTGATTGCTGGCTGGTTTGATAGCAAATACAATCTGCCAGACTTTTGTGTGAGTTATGCACAGCTGTGTATATAAGCTTCCATAAAATAACCCATATGCTAATTTTGTTCATTGGAAAAGGCTGTAGCAGCATAGGAGAGAAAATAAGTCAGTAGTTAAAGTTTTCTCTTTTCTTGACACTCTTCTCTTGCTTTTCTTGTAAATCTGAAATAAAATGGTTCAGTGTCTAAAATGTGGTGCAACATAAGGAGCCACTGCTTTGTCACTCTTCAGTCCCTCCAATATTCCAGTGACATGACTGCAGGTTTCCCAGCAATGAGGATCTTTTACTTCTATTTCTCAGCGTTCCTTCTTTTTCAATTTTCAGTGTACCAAAACATTGTTACTATGGTTACCTGATTGTAATTTTTGAAAAACACAGTTATTTTTACTTCCCCACCTTTGTAAGAATATCAACCTAAAGTTTGTCCCTTCCTTCTGATGGAAGAGTACAGCTCAGAAGAAAAGTACCAGCACTTGCTCAGAACTTTTTACTGTTGTCCTACTTGTGCAGGCTACCACAAAACAACCTTCTGTTGCATTCTATCAGGCCACGTGGAAGCATATTCCTGCTTTCCCAATTTAAAGCATCTATACACAGCTCTCTGATTAGCTATTATCTGCTTCTCTCCAGCCAGCCACACAGACTATTAGTCCAGTCTAGTCTATTAGTCTGTTAGCCATAGTCTGTCTCATAGTCCAGACAGCTTCTCATAGTCTATTCCAAGGAAAAATAGGCCTTTTCTGAGAAAGAAAATTATTAGAAGCGCTTTGATTATTCTACAGAAATATATTACTAAGTATTTCCTTTTTATGTATATTTGATGCATTCAAAAATAAATTCAGGAAAAAGAGAAGACATGAGAAAGAAAAGAAGGGAGCTATAAGGGGAAAATTAAACGCTTCCATGAAACAACAATGCTGCTCTGACAGAAACAAAACGCAGAGATTTTTTGAGAGAGATTTGAAGAGCTGTCTTGTAGCAAAATCAGTTGAAATAGGAGAGAGACACCTTTGAAAGGGAATAAAGCATTCAAGTCCAGAGCAAAGTAGGCAGAAGAAATTGATTTGATGAAGAATGCTTTCCTGATTCACATTCACCACTACAAAAGATTAAAAATTAAACCAAAGCAAAACACACACAAACTCAAACCAAAACAACCTAACCAGAAAAACCTCAGTAACTCTTATTACTACGTGAGGTAGTAATGTTTTCCAACAGGCTTCTTTTTACAATGTGTCCTTATGGGAATAGAAAAGTACACTTTCAATGTGATTATTCATAAAATCTATTTACTGCCATCAAAGCATAATGTCTAACATCTTTTTGTTCCAGTTCAGGAAAACAGAGGAATCCAGAGAAGGGCCACAAAGATGACCAAAGGCTGGAGCCTACAAGGAGAGGCTGAGGGAGTTGTGATTGTTCAGCCTGGAGAAGAGAAAGCCTGGGGAAGACCTTAGAGCAGCCTTTCATTATATAAGAGAGAGGTGCATACAAGAAGGAGGGAGAGAAATTTTTTACAGGGATATGTAGTGACATAACGAGGTGGAATGGATTCAAACTGAATGAGAGTACATTTAGATAAAATATTAGGCAGAAATTCTTTACTGTAAGGGTGGTGAGGCACTGGAAAAAAGTTTCCCAGAGAAGCTGTGGCTGCGCCATTCTTGTAACTGTTCAAAATCAGGTTGGATGGGACTTTAAGCAAACCGACCTAGTGGAGGTTGTCCCTGTCCATATCAGGAATTTGGAAATATGATCTTCAAGCTCCTTTCCAGCCCAAACGATTCTGTGATTCTGTGATTCTGAACACCAGTCATACATTTACTCAAATAAATGTAAATGGTCCCATTGTCTTTAGTATTGTAAGGCCAAAAATTAGGTTTGTCTAAAAAGGGGAGACAAAAAACCTTACAGTAGACTAAAATAAGGCAGCAGAAGAAATATAATAGCTTAGGTAAGTATTAAATACCCACTAAAACATAATGGATAGAAAGTTGAGTAGGGAATAGGGAATATTGTTTTTAAAATTAACTGCACTGGGATTCAGTAATAATTAACTTCCAATAATGCCAGATATAATTGTCACTATTGTCAGCATTTTTTAGTGAAATCACACAAACCTATACACAGCCTCACACACATATATATTTAAATAGAAAACGAAGAAGTTTGAAACAGCCTCTTCAGGTATCCTGAAAATGATCTAAATTATACAGCAGATGGTGTAGTATGTTTCATAGTACCAAAACACCCTCAGAAATACAGATCTATTTGCAAAAAAAAAAAAAACTTAGGGAGAACTAAAAACAACAAAACAGATTAACAGATTTACAGTCCTAATGAAAATTATCTGATGTGAGAGGAAGCATTTCCAAGTAACCAGACACAGTGAAATGACTGCCTTACATTCTGGTTTATGAATGTTCATCTGGGTTGTTTATTGTCTGTATTTCCCATGGATTTAGTTGGGATCAAGCAGAGCAAGAATTTTTCTAATCTCCAAAGAATTACTAAAATATCTGTGTAGATAAATCTCAATCTTCAAATGAGATAGTAGAAATTATTGCAATTATAAAAATCAACTATTATGAATGTTTATGAAAAATTACTTAGTTCTATTTGCCCTCCCAGTGTACAGAATATGATTTTATCTTCATTGACCTGCTTCCAAATCTGATTATTTGATAGCTCTGGAAATCCATTTGGTACCTTATGAAAATGTAAGATTATCATCTGTTCTAGTTTTGCTTATAGTCAAATATATTACAACATCAGTTTTCCAATTGAAAAGTAGTAAAAATATTTAAGTATACTTATAGTTTATTGAAAATAGTGTTTAATTATAAATTTCATGCTGCAAATGAATAAAGATCTCTATAGAAAATTAAAATGGCTTACTGCCAATGTCCAAGCGGTCCTATCCATATTTTATGCAGAGTTTATTTATTTGTGAAAGTTGTAATTTTTCCCTTGTAAGTAAATGGGTTGAGAGTTGTTCACTCAAGTGTGTTCTCCCAAAGAAAGAAATTCTGGATATTGCATATTTTTCAGGTCTTGGCACATCCTTCAATTTTAAAACTGATTCTTTATGTAAATGACAGGGGTCAGAGAGACCGGAGCTGCAATATCCAAGTCTCAAGAGTACTCATTAAACTGAGACTGTTTATAATCTTGTCCTCGATGCTCACATACCAGTATAACTGTGTTAGAATCCCTGGAAGCACATTCCTCTTCATAGCACATCCAGGAGCACAAGCTGTGTATGTTGCTTGCAGGATTACCTGTAGAATAAGTTCTAGTCAAAAAGGAAGCAACCTGAGATTTAGAACTAAAGCCTGAGTTTCTATCACAAGCCAACAGCTTTGTGACAGTCACATTACAAGAGTTGTTTTGACTTTTCTATTGTATGCAATGATTTTACAGGTTTAATATCTTCCCTAAGCAGAGTGTCACAGAGATAAAACTTGCAGTTGAGATGGATTCTTTGGTTTGAGGTTGTTGGTTTTTTTAAGGCTTACCAATCCAAATAGTGCTGCATTGTTCGTTTCACGTAGTTTAAACCAAGTCAGGATGAAAGCGGTTTCTTGATTTCTTAGTGACATCTCTGTAATGGCCAATCAGTGACTGCAATACTAGACAGTTGCAAAATATTTAATAATTTAGTTGTTTAAAATAGCCTGTTTACCTCCTTTCTCATACCTCTAACCACATACACAGTAAGAGCCCTCTTTGCTCTCACTGAACACATAGGCTGCAGTCTCCTCAGTCCCTCCAAGCCATGTGGGTGTCCCTTTGCATCCCATGTGGCAGATGTGGGACACTCCAGCCCCAGGTGTACCTGTGCCCACCGCCTTGTCCTCGGGGCTGCAGCCCAGGGTGACCCAGGGAAGGCAGCATTGCACAGCCTGCACTGAGAGGAAGCACTCACCTGCTTTGCCCATTTTCCCCCTCTCCAGCTCTCTCCCCTGTGACGGATCTTTCTGTTTCTCCTATCTTGATTTTCAAGGTGACCATTTCGTTGTTCCAGAGTTTCTTGGCAAAGTACCAGTGACTGCTAAATGTAGCTGATGGCCGTCTTTGTCTTTAACATTTGGGGGCAGATGCCCTTCCAGAGAGCCTGGTGTTTCTGATTCATTCAGTGTCTACATTCATATTCTTCTCTGAATAAATGCTCTTTGAGAGGACTTTTGCCAAGGGTAAGGCATGAAAGCAGCCACCAATATGTATACATAAAAATATGTGTGTGAGCATGCCTATACATGGGCATTTTTGCAGAGATTTTCTATTTGCCTATCTATGCACAGATATCTGTATGATATCCTTGTCTTTCTTCACCATCTTTCCATCCTTCCCAATATACCTTTTTAGTTTTACTCTTCAAACTAGCAAGTAATTTTCTCTAGCCCTTATTCCAGTAATTTTAACTAAACTGTTGGCATTTTCTCTTGTCAGGCTTAGAGCAAAATTGTTCTGATTTAATTACAGCTATAAGAGTATCAAAGTTCTGTCATCTAAAACAGAGAATGATGTTAAGGTGTTAAATTACTTAAGCAGTGAACATGCAAATTTGTGAAGACACTGGTGCAATGCTGTATGACAATCAATACAAATAATTCCATTAGACATCAGTGTAGGGGAAGACCTCATAAAGTTTGCTGGGGCTTCATGATGTGATAAAGATGTCTACAAAAATATTTTCTAATTTATATTTTAGCCTACAACATTTAATTGTTTCAGCAAGGTCGTATAAACTCGTTACTGTTCTGTTTTATGTGGAATTTTGCACGGTGTGTTCAGTGAGCAGAAAACAGTTCTAAGGAGTGATGGAGCATTTATACGAAAGGATTTATCAGATTTTTGACAAATAGAGGTAAGGTGCACAAATTCATTATCCTCTTTTCCCCACCAACAGAGTATCTGCAAAGGCAAGGCATTGTGATTGCATTATATGCACTGAAAAATGAATAGTTTCAGGTCCTATATTTTTAATTTGAAACTTTGGAAAGAAATACTGTGTGACATTCGATATTAAATTAATGTGATGCAACACAGATTTTCCAGGCCCAACACAGATTTTTTGGCTACCTGTACTTCTCCTCTGACTTCAAAACACATAGAAAATTCAATACTTACAGACTTTCAGGCAGTCTGTCAATTCAGAGCCTCATATGAAAGTAATCTTGCATGCAGTAAATGTTCTGATATTAAGTGTGATGCATTCTAGTGCAAAAGTTTTTCCTGCTTTGAAATCCAAGTGTTTATTAAAAGGAAATTATAAGAGATAAAATAAATTTATAAACAATTAAAGCTAGTTTGTAAAGGATGGTTTTAAAATATAAAATACAAAAATAGAATTAAAAAATATTATTAAATTAAAAACTGAAAAATGTCAAATTGTTTCAATATTCTTTGAATTTGTAATCGGAAAAGTCAATGAACATAAATTCACAAGCACTGATTATCATTATCTGAAATATTTTTTTGTCTGGTTTCTCTCTTCAAGTCTGACTTACTCACAGCATCTCACTTTCTTTCCTAATAAAATATAGCTCAAGATTGCAAGGACTTATTCTCATTTTGAAATTAACAAATAAAGAGTATGATGGAAAAGAATACTTCTGTAAATTAACTTTTAAAAATTACTTCTTGTCTTAATAAAGAGCTAAGAAGTATTTTTAAAATCTCTACCAGAGGATGTTGAAAACACCATACAATAGCACTTCAGATTTGTATCTTCAGACAAATTGCTTCAATTGGAGAAAAAGCAAAAAAATCAGAAAACAGGCTGGGGTGGGACGTGCTTTAATGTAATAACTGAAAAAATGAAAACTACTTTCAAGTTTAATGTTTATTTGAATCTTGAAACCTCAACATATTGACCATATTTTGGAAGTTTTACCGAAAACAAAACAATAAAATAAAAATTTAATATTTTCTTTCCTAGCAGAGCTGGGAGGAAAGTTTTTGCCTTTCCCATTAATCTTTTCCTGATTTTAATTGTTGCACGTTGCACACAGACTCTTAAGATGAGATAACTCTATGTACACAAAGGATATTGAGATAAATTTTTCACATTGCTTTCCTGAATCAGTCCTGGAAGAGACTTGAATTTCTTGAACAGAAAGAACCTGAATTTCCTCTTTGCCTCACTTGCTAGAACCCTTTCTTTTTGAATAATTACAGAATGCCTGAGATACCAGAATATTATTCTCTTTCCTTTTTTGTCTGTCTGCTTGCCTGCTTCTGTTTTTGAAATGAGATGTTTTGTTGTGAGGGTTTTATTGTAAATATTAAAACAGGCACTGTAGTGGATAGAACAGTAGACGATAGGAAATCCTGCCAACAGAGTGATTAAGGGGAAGAAATGGAGAGGAGACAGATGGAGAAATAGAATGCTGATAGAGGAAGAAAAAGACATTTTATGCGTCAGAACTACAGCAATATATATTAGACATGACATCAGTAATGAGCTTCTCCAGTTGAACTGTCTCCCACCCTATGTATTTATAGCCATGGTTTCCATTTTAATGGGTTAATATTTTTCAGCAAAAAAACTCAACTCCCTTGAAAAATGCCCCAACTGCATGTTTTCTTACACCTGTTCATAGAAGTGTTTTTTCTCTTCCTGGAGGTCTTAGATAAATATATCAGAAAACAGTTCTGCATTTCCAAATACCGTGATACACAATGTAGAGTAACTAGGTAGGAGTCTTTTTCTTTATTTTAAAACATATTCAATAAAGAATAGTCAGAAGAATATTCTCTGATATGCATGCATAAATTAAACAGTTACAGCTTTAAATCTACACATAAGTACACAGACTTAGGATCTAGAGGTATCTCTCTATATTTTTCCTGAATGTCTTTGAACCTTCATGGAAAGCTCTGCATTATAACAGTTAAAGAAATAATTATTCACATCCTTTGAATACCTATGATTAATATTCAAGTTTTATTACTGCTAAATATATCATCTTGGACAAAATAAGAGTTCCTTAAAAATGCAGAGAAAAATAAATCCTTGCACAAATGGATTGCACATTATCCAAACCCTTCCTCTCCAAAATTTTCCACATAACCATTTGGCAATTTTTCAAAATAGTGCTTCAACTCCAAACACCTACAGTGGGTTGGAGGGCATGAAGGTAGAAGAAAGTGAAGAAAAATATCGTCTTTAAGGACATCCAGCTTTCTAGTGGAGGTAATATGCAATTGTTTTCTTTTAAGCAGCAGTGATACTTTTAACTGATACACTATAAAACAGTTGTATATAAGTCCTAAGCATGTTACACAGAATCATATTGACGTTTTATTTTCTGATCTGATCCAGAACCATATTTTACAAAGATAAAAATAAGTATTTGCAACACACAGAGAAATGGTTTAGATCATGTAACAATATAACAAATATATAAGATATAACTGTAAAAAAAAAAAAAAGTCTAAACAGATAGATCTGTTCCATTCTTAAGAATAAAAGGCCTCACACGGGAGAGTTCTTTCAAATGAAATGTTTGTTGAAAAAAAAGATTTGTTTTAATATTCTATATCATGTTAACATTCAGTTAGGGCTAGCATTTTGTCTGCAAAATGATTCATGTCTTCACTGACTTTTGGATTTTCCCCTAAAGCAAAGACCAAATCTGTACCAAAAAAGGACAGATGACATTAAAGCAGTTTAACTACCTGAAGAACATCAGATTTATAGTGACACACCTGCAGATGGTGCTGTTCCATCACATTTCTAGCACAAAATTGGTTTAAAATTCATTAGTAGGTCTATTCTTTGATCTTTTGGTTTTTTATTTATACAGTACATGCAGCTTTTACATAAAATGGTTGGCTGTGTGTGAAGGCTAAACTAGATAGAAAATGATACGTAAAGATATCACTTTTTCCCATGACAAAGATATTCTTTTTTTCCATCCTCTTCTTATTATAATGTTAGCAGTTATCCAGCAATGTGATATTTCTTTTTAATAATACATGCCATTTTAGTATTGTTGTTTGTGAGACAAAAAAGTTGTAGTTACTCAGAGAAACTATGTTTAAAATTGGGTTTCCATCTCAAACATGCTACAGTATACAAAAAGTTGTTAGCAAATGTTGTCCTACAGAATAATATTACTTAAGGGCTACAGATTATGAATTATTCACACGAAGACTGTGGGGGCTATAGAAATATAAAAATTACTGAACAGAGTGGAAAAATTTCAAAGCTGTGTTTACTGCTAGAGCAGAAGACCAAGGATAATATGTGTCATCAAGGGAATTATTTCATACTTCTATAAAATTTAATGTGATTTCCATTGGAACTGGTTGTATTGTTTTAATATTCCATAGTTTTCAATTTTTTAAACATGAATGAAAGTATCACTACTATTACTACTACTACTACTACTTCTACTATTACTGCTACTGCAGTTATGACTAGTGGTAGTAAGCAGTAGCAGTAGTACCACAATTAATTTCTAAAATCATGACTATACTTCATTACCTCTTTATGGATATTTCAGACACAAAAGAAGCTTTTTAACTGTTTTTGAGACTAAAATATATTCAATTTCAGAAATATTTTTATAACATATTAACACTCTTTGTAGGAGAAGCCCTATGTAGTTCAACAGATATTTTCTCTAAGAATCTATCTCAGAACATGAATATTTGGTAACAGTATGGAATAAAAATTAATTTTACTTAGATGTTTAAAACTTCAAAATTTTTGAAAGTATGTAAATCAAGGAAAATTAAACACAATTAAAATTTTAAAAGAAAGAATTACCATTATAAGCAGGTATTAAGTTTTAGTTACAGGGTAATTTGAAGGAATGTGAATAATTTAAATAGGAAATCTTTACTCCCTGGCACTCATTTTCATTGACTTCAATGGTGTCGTAATTACATATGCTAATCTTCCACCATTAAAGCTACTCATGGACATCAGTAGGAGATCCAAATATTTCATAAGTATAAACATATTTATTGAGTTTTTCTTGGATTTGCTTGGATATATACTTTGAGGATCTTTGTTTTACCTTCTAAAAAAACCTCCAAAAACACAACAACAGCAACAACAACACAAAACAAAACAAAAAACAAACAAAATAAAAAGCCAAACAGAACCAAAACTAAACCCAGATATTTGTTGCTACTTATTTCCATTTATTTCCCTATTTTTTACTTGGAGAAGAAATGAATTACTTTTTCACTTACTCTGCAGAGTAAGAAGATAATTTAATAATTAATGGGTTATGAGGAGATCCTTTAGATGCCCTGTGCATCTTCAGTATCTCTGATGCTTCACTTCATTTTCTGTTTTACACACAACTTGCTCTTTGGGAAGACCAAGACAATGATGTGGTATTTGGCAAATTATTGAATTAATTTAACTATTATTTTATTACATAGTTATTTCTGCAAATGGAAATTTGCCATTTGTCATAGAATAATCTACTAATGTAAACATTTTCATTTTGCTTTCAGAGTTGTCATCTGCAGACATAATATGACAGCCTTCAAATTCATTATTTTCTACTTATACATATTTTTCAAAGGCAGTAGTTGGTGTACTGTGTGCATAACACTCTGGCTATATTATACATAGATTAGTCTTCAACTCAAGCTGGAAGATATGCTGGAAAATAATTCCAGGTTTTGATTAATTTTCACTGCTCTTTATTATAAAATGCTGTTTACTTTCTTCTTTGGAAGGTTCATGATTGCCTTAACTTACTCCTATCCTTTGAAGCTCTTGGTTTTCTTTTTCTTCACAGTTCTAAATTAGCTCAGAAAAAAGCAAAAACCTCTAAGCAGTTAAACTAGAAACTCCCATTTAGTCTTAAAAATGAGGTTCATTAAGCTGTTACCTATAGTGTCCTAAAACAAAAAACTAGAAAGTAAATATAAATGTATTCTTATGGCATGGGGATGTATTCTGTGGTTCAGGGAAGAGTATCAGAAGAGAAAATTAGATGACACTTGGAGAAAGCTATGCCATATATCACACTATGTGTTTCAGTTCAGTTTGGTGAAATGCCAGTGCAGGTTCCTCTTTATGTTGTGCAAATAACACCCTGGTCTATGCCAAACAAATGACAAATTGCATGTTTGGCAATATGCGTAACAAGTTCTGATAATTTAAAATTGTATGTTACTTAAATGTATTTCCTTTTAAAAATAAATATCCTTTTGTTTATGAATTTACTGGTTTGACTTAATTATTCTTCTCCTTATTTTTATAAATAATTAAAATTAATTGTTTTATGGTAGTATTTAAACAAATTGCTGGTGCATTTATAAAAGTTAAAGACAATTTCTTTAAATATTATTTTGTCTTTGATATAAGTTAGATGTTTTATCTAGACTTTATAAGTCTGCATTACTGATCTCTGGCATACCAGGGAGTGCAGCACTGGAAATGGTGGCTCAGCTGTGTCTCACCGGTACTGAGCAGGGTATCACTTCCCTTAGCTTCCTACTGTATCTTAGCTCAAATCCATGGCTGGAGCATATCGGTGCATGAAATTCTCATTGGAGAGCAATTCATTAAATGTTATCAGACTTAAAATTAATTTTCAATCTTTCAATTAAGTATAGCATGTTTTTCATGATTCTGACTTCAGCAGAAGCCATTGTACCTGGAAGATAAGGCAGTGTCCAGGCTTCAGAATTTCAATTTTTAAAGAAATAGCCTCTCCAAGACAGAAATCACAGCCACTTGATGTCCAGTTATCACAAGTATAGTTAGAGTGTTCATACAGATATTATTTACAGCTTAGTTCAAATAGATATACTTTTTGACACCATTTGTTTACCAGTTCAGACAGTACTTCATTCGACTTGAGTAACATCCTAATTCTCTATCAAGTGTTTATAGAGAGAAAAAATAATAATTTCATGCTTCTTTTTCCTTTTATTTTATGGCATCAAGAAATAAAAACATTATTTGCAAATATTTCTTACAGTCTTATGTTCCTGTTAGGCCAACTACTCATGTTGAGTAATTTTACAACATTGCAACTGAATAGGTCTCTTGGTCATTTCTAATTGCCTTTATAAATAACAACTTCTCATTACTGCCAGATCACAGTAACAAAGGCATATGCAACCTCAAAACTGGCAGGAACAACATGTTTACCACTGGGAAAGCAGTGGTATGTGGATACCTTATTTAAACAAATACAAAAGATTAAGTCATGCATTTCCCAAGTTCAAAATGGCAGCTAATGTTCTACAACTAACATTTTCACAGGTTTTCATTATAAATTTAAAAAGGAATGAAAAAGTGCACTTCAGTATAATGAGTGCCACAGAAAGACTGTAAATAATTACCCTAAGGGTAACTGCTGAGATTAACTCTTAGGGGTCTGTTTGGGGTTTTTGGAAGGGAGGAGGGGTTGTTTGTTTATATATTGAGGTTTGGGGGGTTTATTGTCCCTACTTTTATGTAATGCAAAAAGTTATAATCTTGCTTTTATTTGACAGTAGATTTCACCCTTCCTCACCTTTTATGATCATTCCTCTTTCTCTCCATGTTTCTTGCACACAAATATAATTCATGAGATAATAAACAGCAAGGAAAGGAAGGATAATACATTTTGAAGAAAAAAATGAAGAAGATGCTTTAATGAATCTTTTATGCGAGTTATGAAGTATAATAACTCTTGTGTATTTCAAATCACAATGGTCTGATGTCTGTTTGCACCATTGTCATGATGCCTTTTTTTGAAAGTGCAAAGTAAGAGATTTTTCAGTGAGTACAGAATTAAATTCAATATTAATCAAATGTGCATGTGTACTGTATGCTTATATCTGTTGCTGCTTTAAATTGAGAAATTTATTAAGATAATTCTATTTTTAAATTTTTCTTTTGTTTTTCTCTGTTTTATTTTTTGACAAGCACTTTAATTGCAAATAATTTATACATCCTTTGAGAGGTACCTTTAATAACCAATCAAAAAAAGTGAGATTAAAGAAAATAATAAATTTCTATCATCTAACCTCAATAATGTTCAGTTAGTCATAATGTCATTTCACATTTGAACTCGTATGATAAACTGCAAAAAATAATGAATTTAAAATACGTTGAGTCAGTGAAGATAATTATGCCAATTTTATGCATCTCAATTTCTCTTTCAAAAGAACATATAATTGCTCTGGTATTTTGTTTCTAACCCTCTTGTCTCTGAGCCAATATAAACTAAAATCAAACTGTTTTACAAGAGTGCCTTTTTCCCTACTGTTTACCAAATCCTCTTCTGACTGAGAGATTCAAAGGGCTCAGCCTTCTCCTTGGGTCCTTCTCATAGGGTCCTTCTCATAGCCCATATTATCATCATGAGGGAATATGTCTGCTATGAGGAAACAAGGAGATTTAGCTGGGGAGGGAACAACACCCCATGAAGAATAAATACCATTTGATTACTATGCCTCTCTTGAGATTCAGGCAACCTACCAGGTATAAAGGGTCATCCTTGACATATCTTTTAATATATTGCAAAGGTTCATCGTTTTTCCTTCTGATTGTCACAATGCTAAAACAGAAATTTGTGTTTGCAAAATAAGTTTCAAGAATTTTCTCCATTTAATTAAAAGTATAGTGAGGTTAGATTAGGACTTGTCCCGTGTCTATCTGAGGAACTGTCCAGGGACAGTGGTACCCATCCAGCTACAATACCAGTCTCATTTGAACACCACAATTACACTAATGACTAACATCCACTGCTGCTTAGTTGTGAGCTCCTGACAGTTTGAAATTAGCTAAATTCTGGAGGCTTTTTCAGCTTTTTAAAAAGCTGTTAAGCCTTGTTTTTTATTAATTTTTTTCCTCTGAAGTTAGTGTGATCAAGTACTATAACTCAGAAGTGAGTTTTCTCATTTTCTTCACCAGGTTTTTATATTTTAAACAATATTAAGATCTTTTAAAATAAAGTTGTCACTCAGTACAGTAGCTTTTAATATCTGCTAAATGGACTTTTTTGTACAAATAATTATATGGGATATAGAACCTATCTGACTTAGCTAATAGGTACTAGGTTGATCCTATCTGGACGCCAGGTGTCCTCTAAAAATATTTTATAATTCCTATTCTTCAGATTGCCAAGGTGAGAAAAATATAATTAAAGGCTCATGGTTTGAGATTAATACAGTATTACCATCATGGACAGACTGATGTGACACAGGGAAATTAGTTTAATTTAGTACCAATGCAATGAGAGTAAGATAATGAGAAATAAAACCAGATCTTAGAAACACCTTTCCCATCTAATCCTTTCTTCCAAGGCTCAACTTCACACCCGGATTTCTCTACCTCCTCCCCACAGAGGGATGGAACTGCAGTCAGCTCATCACACATTGTTTTTGCTACTCCTTCCTCCTCATGGTGACGACTCCTCACATTCTTCCCCTGCTCCAGCATGGGGTTCCCTTCCATGGGAGACAACTCTCCGCAAACTTCTCCAACACTGGTCATTTGGTCTTTCCCACAGGCTGCAGGTTTTCACAAACTAATCCAGCTTGTGTCTTCCATGGGGTGCTGTCCTTCAGGAGCAAACTGCTCCAGCACAAGACCCCCGTGGGGTCACGAGTCCTACCAACAAGCCTGCTCTAGCACAGACTCCTCTTTCCATGGATCCAGAGGTCCTGCCAAGAACCTGCTTCAGTGTAGAGCCACAGCCTCCTTTGGATGCATCCAGCTGCCCTGGTGTTGGGGCTGCAGGTGGATCTCTGCTTCCCTGGGGATGCCATGGGCTGCAGGGGCACAGCTGCCTCACCATGGCTGTACCAGGGGCTGCAGGGGCATCTCAGCTCCAGTGCCTGGAGCACCTCCTCTGCATCCCTCTGCACTGATGTGGGTGCCTGCAGGGCTGTTTCTCTGACATACTCCTGCTTGTCTCCCTGGATGAACCTGCTATTCTCTCCCTCTCATTTTCTACACCTTTCTTGCAAAGGTTTATAAACAAATGATGCTTCTGAAGTTTAATGGATTTAGCGGATTTAATAAACATTGGATTTCATTATGTGACTTCTCAGGAACAATAAATGGATATTAAAAGTTGTGTGGAAAAATACCAATGCTCTGAGTGAAGATGTCTGCTTGG
The DNA here is from genome assembly GCA_026413545.1 of Cichladusa arquata. NCBI lineage: Eukaryota > Metazoa > Chordata > Aves > Passeriformes > Muscicapidae > Cichladusa > Cichladusa arquata. Next base: position 17,220,812 of record JAOTQP010000870.1, on the reverse strand, counting down.
ATTTGTGCAGTGACTCACATAGCGGTATATTAATCTTGAAAACATTGACATTAATCTATAGTACAAATAATTAGGCATAATTTTTTTGTATTTTATTTATTAATAAAAATTAAAAAGGTATTGCAAACAGAAGCAGCATAAGTTTACTAATAACGTCAAAGCCGCATTATTATAAAACATATAATGAACACCTATTTTCTTGTCAGACTATAAAATATTAACTGAATTAATGTTTATTGGTGTTTTATTCATGCATTAATTATTTATAAGCTATGTGAAGTTCCATTTTATATATAAAATGTGACTGTCAATAAATAAATATAGCAACTGTAAGAAATTTAAATGTCTCTCCTAGAGAATATAGTCATAAAATGGGAAACGTGGGCCTTTTTAACATGTATCTTCAGAAACAGAGTAATTTTTCATTGGTGACATGTTGGCTATACTTTATTTTGGTTTTCTTCTCCTCAAAATCATATTAATTCTCAGGAGAAAGATCTTTTCTTAATAAGTACTGCTTGACATTTACCATTACATACATGATAGATATTTGAAAACGATCATCCGTCAATGCTATGGCATCAAATTTAAACTTATTAGCCATGCAAATAACTTGGCCTGCAGATTTCATCAGCATCTTTTCAAATATTCAGACAGACAACATAAAAAAACCCCAAACCCAAACAGAACAAGATCAAAGCAATTCTGCCCCTTGCTAGAATGAAAGAGTTGCCAGTTAGAAGTTTACATACCTATTAATTTAGTACTAAACATAAGCAAAAATTATGTTTAATGGTTTTGATAATATTAATTCCTTTTTTTTCCTAGTGCATTTAAATTGAAAGTTAAATTTAAACCACTACAAAATAAAAAGGGATGTTAGCTGTTAAAGAGGCAACTTGATCAGAATCCCATGATGCTAAAAGGATAAGGTGAATTAATTTTTATCAAAGTATTTTAATGCTTAATATTTTAGCTAACACTTAGATGCCTCAAAGAGAGTATTCAATGTGAAGATTGGGGGATTTTTGCATGAATTTTTTTTCTTGAATTTTAATGAATCTGAAAGGGACCAGACAAGACTTTCTTGAAACACTTGTCACCTTTGAGTCCAAGTGGATTAAAAAACTAGGTAATATTGGTTTCATGTGATCTGGCAGTCTTTAAGGATTTATTTAATTCCAGCTCCACTGTCTACAACTTTTAGATCAAAACTTTAATCTAAACCTCTTTACAGATTCAAATATGTCACACACTCATATTTACATATCAAAAAACCCCAGTTCCTCCATCTCACCAGTTGCTTAATTATGATAATCATACTGCTTACACATATGGTTGTCCCAAAGACAATTCATTTATAAATGAGAATGATGTATTTAGCTGAGTAAACACTTGAATAGTGTAGAATTCTACAAAAGCACATTTTATTATCCTCCTAAGTGATTTAGTTTCCTGTAAAATCCAATTTTACCAGAACTCCCTTTGAGTCATAGTTTTCCATTAATATAATGATGATAACAGAGGCTTTTTCTTCAGATGTCACTGTAAAGAATTTCTCAGTTATGATCGGTCTGGCATGCACCGAAACTATCATGTTCTGGTCACTTTATTTCAAACAAGCCACACACCAACAAACCTGTATTTAGAAAATTAGTGTTCTAAGAAGTGGGACAAGTCTAATTACCCCAGCCTGACATCTTGATGACTTCTAAATTAAAGAACTTACGTGATCTATAAAGCACATTTCTTAAAAGGGAAAGTTCCTCCTAGTCGTCACAACTGTTTTAAGTCAAGTTTGGGCACGTTTAGCAAAAAACACAGAACTTGCAACTTTATTTCTAACAAACCTCTTAGGTATGTTGTCAATATCACTCAGTTGTCCAGCTAAACATTAAGCTCCCAGAATAAGAATTTTTTTTGTGTTGCATTTAATGAATGTGCTGAATACAGTGCTTCTTTGTTTTAAATACAGAAGACTGTCTCTGCAAGCTAGGATGACCACTCAGGGTCAAATGTCTGAGAGCCACAAACTTCCAATGTTAAAGTAGTAAACAGACCCCCTGACTGTGTAAGAAAGTAAAGTATATTAAAAATACAAATATGATGCCATAAAAGAGCTGTATGCTCATCATGAGCTATAGGAGAATCAGAAAATACAAAGGAATAGTCTTGCAGAAAAAATTATGAAGGAAACAAGGCATTCTTAATTTAGGTTTCAAAACTAACTTCCTGGAAGCAGATGATTCAATGGTGATATCAATGTCTTCCTTTAAGTGAAAAAATGGGCACAGAGACTTCAAATTTTAAATTCTTTGTGGCACTTCTCATTTTCACACAGTGGCTGAGAACAGAGCCAACCTCTCTGCTCAAAGTGGTGTCCACTACAGCAAGTTCCTCAGGGTAAGTCCCAATCAGATTTTGACTGTTTCAAAGGTGAGAGACTCCACAACCTTCCTGGGCAGCCATCCTCATACTATTTTCCCTCCTTTTTCTTCTTAAGTCTAAATCCCATATTTCAGTTTGTGGGTCTTTCTTCTTCAATAAACACGATTTTGGCATTGTTAGTGTTAGATTATATGATTAAAATATAATTGCAGTAAATTCAATGAGCACCAAATATCAGAAGTGGTACAACAGGTGACTAAACTGTGATTATCTTATCAGTGAAAATTAAGCATACCTGAAATGAATGCTTTTAATGTTTCACACCAAGGTGAGGCAACTAAAGGAAGTCTGTTCTGAATTCATTGCAATATAAAAGGAGCTATTTGCAAAGGAAGTTAAGGATTATATTAAATGGAAATGTACGACTTTTAACTATGGATAAAATTTTCTTCATACCTGTGCCCGTACTTTGTGTGATTATGTGAGTATTTGAAAAGACAATGCTCTGTATTGATCTGTGTGGCTTATCTGTATGTCCTAAGTGAGTGTGTGTGTGTTGGCATGCACACACATATTGCCAGGCAGTGCACAGCCCGACATGACCTGCTGCAGCCACACCTGGCAGGCAGGGGAAAGGACCAATCCATCAGTGTCATGAAACCCACCAGTTTAAGCTGTCTCTGACAACTGAAAAAAGGCTCTTCCCTGTGCTGTGAGTGGTTTACCTTGTCTGCAGCTGAGCTGAGCTGAGCTGGTTTCAGCTCTTCCCTTAGGACCTGTTGCCTCCCCTGCCTGAGCATGGGCTCTGCCAATGGCTCTGTGGGAAGGTTCAGACACTTTTTTCCACAGTTGCTGTCTGAAAGAGCCTCTGGTGTAGCTGAGCCTCTGAAGGCTGTAGGACCACCCTTGGACTCAGCTGTGAGCAGCCAGAGAGAATAAATCAGTAGTAACAAATTTTAAAAATATGCCCAAACAATTTAAGACTAAGAGGAGGTAGCTTTGACTCTGAATACCAAACTCCTTACACTGAAGTCCTCAGGATGTTTATGGCTCATGGTGACTGTCACTTCTTGTTCTTCAGGAAGACAGAGGCCGTATATCTTAGGACCTGGAGGGACATTACAAAGGAAGAAGCAACACTGATTACAATGCACAAGTACCAGGAAGTTTTTGTATAATAATTATGTCTGTACTTTGGTAAGAATTTTCTGTGTTAACTTTGACTGTGAGGCTGTTATAGCATTAGATTAAC
>JAOTQP010000870.1:17184755-17207084 GCA_026413545.1 Cichladusa arquata | reverse complement strand
TTGGGTTTTTTTTTTTTTTTTTTTTTTTTTTTTTTTTTAATTACTGTCCCTTGATGTTTTTCTGATAGGGTTGTGAAGTATTGTACACTATTAGACCAAAATCATATATAGACACATGGAAAGAAGGATGAGCCTGGAGCTTGCATAACATTCCCACAGTTCAGACACAACATTCAGGCACAAACATGAAAAGGAAACATTGCAACAGCTAGTTCTGTAAACAGCTGTATTGCCAAGAATGATTAAAAGGGATTCTAAGGAATGTGTGTACGTTTAAAGTTCATTTGTAAAGAGAGACAGAGAATGGCAATCAGCCATTGCAGGATGACACGAGCTGTAGAAAGCAAGTTACAACAGTACATTAAGGATAAAGCTAAATCGGGTTTTTCTATAGATTTGAGAAGACATTCATACAGGTGTGATTTGTGTCTTTTTGGCAACACTTAAAGGGTATCCAGAAGGATGCTTAAACTAGACTAGTGTAAAAATCTTGATGTAAATCAGCAGCAGAAAATGGGCTACCTAGGCGTGTATGCCTACTGATGTCTCCCAGATCAGAGGGGGTCAGAGAATCGTCCCCCAACAAAGAATGTTTTCCTAGGGGTCATGAAAACATTCTCAGATAGATAGTCTCTGCACACCCTCACTCCTGTAGATGTGTTGGTGATGGCAACTAAATATACATGTAAATTTTTCTGATTTTGTGACAATACTGTCAGTTGGGTTTGAATATATAGAATTCATACTTGAGAATTATAATTTTGGACTAAACAATAAACTGAACATAAACAATAGTGATATAGAAAAGTACCTTGCAGATTTCTTCTTTATCAAAATTCCTTTTGTTTTTGGACTACATTCTTCACTTTTAGAGAAATTAGCTGTTAGGGTTCTCTGTTCTCTTTCAGACAGGCTTAGTGTGTGCTTCTTTATAAAGTCTCAGTTTACTGCTCTGAGATTCCAGGGTTTAGAGAGATTTCCAGATTATATCTACTCTTGTATAGCCTTCCTAGTTAGGTCCAGCACAGATGCAAGAGATGTGAGCCTAGAACCAGCCTGTGAAGGTACAACATCTGACCTCCCAATTTCATTAGACTATCTATAAAAGATTTGTTTATCCTTCAGGGTAGGATCTGACTGTACCAGAGCAGCTGGACAATATGAAAGATTGGAATAGAAAGTCAGTTACTGTCTGTCTTTCTAACTCTAAATGCTATTGTTTTCAAGCTTTATTCACTTAACTCTACAGCTTTATATGCCCAACCACCACAGAAAGATTATACTGTGCCTTTATGACTGTATGTGGTAATTGTTGCCTTTGATGATCCCAGAAGATAAATCAATAAAAAGAACATATCCCACAGACTGAAGGAGAACCTTGTTAAATTAGTAAAGAAATTAACTTAAGTTTCTCCAGAAGGACATCATTGTGATTACACAGAAGTGTCAAAGCAAAAAAATCATGTCTTTCAGAGATAATGTTTTCAGCCTAGTAAAGAAACCAAGTTATACTCAATCCTTACAAATATATGTACCTTGGGAGCATGTACTTTCCAAAAGTCTAAGCTTAAGCAGTATGTCCTTGGGCAGTCATTCTGCACATTACAAAATCTCTACAGAATATATTTGTATACTTATCTATGACAAGCATCCTAATAGACTTGCATGTGCACATATATACCTTTAACTGTAAGCTAAACAGGATGTAGTGTTGGTGTGGATTGTTTACACTATTTATTTCTTAGCTTGCCCTCTGTTATAAGTTTGACCTTGACCAGCTAGTTGTGTTCTAAAAATCCCACAGGAAATGTTTGAATTTAGTGCAGATTAGAGATAACCCTACTAGGTAAATTGAGTGTGCTATTTAGGCATTTCTCAGTGAGGTAGGAGAATTTGTCTGCAGGACCATGAGTCATACTGTGCCAGATGGTTTTATCTGGCATGTGAATGGAGAATTGTATTCAATCTGTGCACCATGATAACTTTTGTCTATTTTTTTTAATTGATATATGCACTGATTTTGTACTTTTAATTTAGACAAGCAGTTCTTGGTAAGCATTATAGCATTGATTACATAAGCAGATTCAGTTTCTCCTTCAGTTGAGGTTTAAAGTCATTCTTTAAAGTAGAGTAATTATGTGGCCTCTTTTGAGAGCTAGCAAATACCTATTAATTCAGCAGTATGTGTATATTGATCTTCTGATCTTAAACTATTCTGTTTATTGTCCTTTAACAGAATTCTTCCACGAACATTAGTGCTCATGAGAAGGTAGAAGAGAGATTTATGTTACCTAAGGAATTTATATACCTATATTTAAAGGAGTCCACATTAAGATATGACATCATTCCCAGAAAATTTCTCCTACAATGTGTCTGTAGATTTTATAATATAATATAGGATAATATAGATGTGCTCACCTAAGCATTTCTTTCTCTTTAAGTAAGAATAACTACAGATACACTGTATTCCCCATATATATAATTAATGAAACATAAAGTTAAAAAATATTATTGAAATATTTAGATTTATGAACATGTTTAGGTGAAAGTTACCATGCTTTAGAGTAAAAGCTGCTATTGTGTGTTTTCCGCAGCATATACTGAAACAATCTCTGTAATTTAGAAAAGTAGATATGAATTATTCTATGCTTTAGGAAGCATTTCATGACAGGTGACTGACAGATCTAGTTCTGCCCAAAGCCTGTGAGCAAGCTGAAGTATTCATTGTAACAGATCTGTGGACCGTATCACTTGAAGGACAGGCAGAAGGATATTTTTCTCACCACATTTTACTATTTTACTATTTCAAGGCTTACCCTTGGAGGCAAAATGCAGCATTTTTCTGGAAGTGTTAAAAAGTTGTGCCTGCAAAACTTCTTTGTGAAAAACAAGCAAACAAGCAACAAATAATGAGAGTCTTGCTCATTATGTTCTCTGAGAGTTATTTCTTGTTCAGTCTGATACCACCATCATTTCTAGCAATGGGAATATTGGGAATATTGAATAAATGGAGTATGACTTTGTTTTCCAAACAAGTTGGTGAATACCTATCAGGTTTTAACAATAATATCAACTGTTCTGTCTTTAACTCTTTATATCTTCCTTAGAAACATATTCAGGCTATGGAAAGTTAAACTTCACCAAGGTCTAAGAAGCTTGGAGGCAAAAGTGCTGGGCTGCAAAGGTAAAAAATGGCTGAAAGGATAAGGGTTAGGGCAGAAAACAATACAAAGATTGAAAGGATTTTATTTTCTACTACTATTTAATACAACCATCACTGTCTTTACAGACAGGTACTGTCAGAATGTACCTTCAAAATTATTCATCTCATAAGATATGTGTCCTAAATATAGGTCCGATGAATAACCTTAGAAAAATATTTTATTTGATAATTATAATAAATAAGTAAATCAGATAATATATTAAACTTGGGATTTCTGTACTGTTGGCTGTTTCAGTGAGATGAGTTAAACCCCAACCATTTTTTTGCTGGGGCTTCTAGCATGATATTGCATATCAATGTTATGTCCATATGCACTCAGGCAGCTAGAGTAGATTTTTAATGCTCTGCAATGTCTAAAGTTCATTGCAGTTTCTACTGAATATTAAAATTATAAACAGCTTTATTTTTTCTTTTTCTCATCACTTGATATTTTCATATTCTGTTAATATTCTTCTTTATATAATGCTATAGAGGTTTCTCATTAAGAAAATCCCTTTATCTTTTCAGAGTGCTAACTAAAATGCTTGATTATTATATCAAGACAGAAAATAACCTATAAGACTTTAATGTATGACTACAAAAGGAATAGTCCTCCTACTCTTTGCAATTCACTTTCAATTTTAGAACAATTAGAGAAGATAGCAAAGCATTGTCCTTGTTTCTATTGTCTTAGTGACTCTTTGACTCCTATTCATTTTCCTTTAAAGCTTTTCCTGTTCTTAAACCCCAGAGCCAAAGAAATCACTTTTCTTCTTTGTTGATGTGCGAATTTAGGAAAAATAAAAAGTAGTTTTGGCATATATACATTTATTTGCTGAAGAAAATTTGGTACAGACTTTCCAGAACAGGAACAATACCAGCAAAGAACTGGTGTGGATTTTAATTTCTACAAAAAGATAATACTACAAAATCATTTTAGTAGTACATATTTAAAATAATATGCATAATATATGTTCTAGAATGTATAATTTAATATATGCTGTATAATAAATAATGTAATATGTATCGTGTAATGGATATAAATATGATTTTTGTATATTTTCAGAGGTATTATCACAGAATCATGAAATCTCAGAATGAGTTGGGAAGGGGCCTCAGGAGGTCATCTGGTCAAATGTACCTGCTCAAGTAATGCCACCAACAGTAAGCTGTCCAGGGCAGTGTCCAGTCAGTTTTTGAACATTGCTGGAAATACTCTTACTACTGTAGCTCAGGCACCATTTGTCTTCTTTGTCACAAGAGTATTTTGCTGGCTAGTGTTCAACTAGGTATTAAGGAGAACCCTCTGGTCCTTCTCTGAAAACATCTTTTGCCAGTTTGTGCTGGTTCGTGACATTTTCCTCCCTGGATGCAGAACTTTTCACACTTCCTTGTTGAACTTTCTTGTTGAGAAACCTGTTGTCCCATTTCTCCAGTTTGTTGTGGTCTCCTGGATGGCAGCATGACTCTTTGGCAAATCAGCCAGTCTCAGTTTTACATCCCCATTCATCATCATTCAGATAGTGATATCAGAGTCCCACTTCAAGCCAACAGCAATATTATGGATACAGCTCAATTGTTCAGTTAGAGTGAAATGTATAAAATATTGCTCAAAATGTTGGATGCCATGGAACCTGCTAAGAGCAGAGTAGCTCCAGTGTTGACAACATGGACCCTTGTGCTCACGGAACATTTCTCTTATATTTAGAGATATTATATATATAAGTATTTTCTAAGTGCATCTAACATTGCTGAAATTTGGGCTTCAAGGGCACACTGTCAACTTATCTTTCACTAATATTCCTAAGTTCTTCTCAGCAGAACTGCCCTCAAGCAGCTCAGACCCCAAACTGTACTGGTACTTACCTGGGATTATTCTCCCCCGAGTGCAGGACCTATCATTTGCTTTTGTATTTTATATAAGACGTTTGGGTTTCTTTTCTAAAGAGTTCGTAAAATAGTTTCATATCATATTTTTTAAATATATCTATCCCATATATAATATATCTTACTCCATATATCTATTAGTTTTATATAATTATATAAATATAATTTATATAATACTTATAATAGTTTATGTAATAGTTTTTTTATATTATCTTTTTTGCGAAGCTGAGCAAAATATTTTATCTTGCTATATATAGTTTTGCACGGTGAAAAAAATGCATGTTTGTATATTTTTAGTTACCCTCAGCAAAAATGTCTTTTAAAAAATGATTACTTCCATTTGCAAAAATATGCTCTATTTACTGTAATTTTGTTGACTCTGTATCTGGCAGTTAAAAACATGTTCATTAGTAAAAATAGCTGCTTTTCGATTACCTTTATTCATGCTGAGTGATGCCTTTCTTCAAATGGTGCTATTGACTACATCTGTTCTATTTATAAAGTACTATTCAACACAAGGGAGAGAAAGGAGTCAGATGCCTGATGCTCTGTCCAGGACAGTGAGTCTGAAGATGTGACATGAAATCCTTACTCTATTGCATTCAATAGCAATTTTGTCTTTGACTTCAGTGAAGTCAGAATTTCATCCATTATATATACTTATTTCTCTGACTTCTTTGGAGTCAGACATTTCATTAATTTCTCCAGTCTCTTTGCAGTCTTTCATCAAAGTCAAATACTAACTTCATTTACAACACAGTGAAAATCTTCTGAATTTCAGGGAATATTTTCCCAGGCAAAACATCAGTCTCAGGCAGAAGTTAAACTAAAGAGGTTAGCAGATATTTAGTTAAAGCACCACTTGGAGCCAATTGCTATGTAAGTATTTAGTATTCTTAAGTTTAAGCATGTGCTAATGTGTACACTGAAATGGAGATCCTTTCCTGAATTAGGTCTATGAGCAATAGAAATAAGTAAGAATCAGAATATTTGGAGTTGACACAAGCAGGCAGCCAGAGAAACCAAAAAAGCACGACTGAACTGTGAAAAGTAAATTTATTTCATTTCCTCACTAACTGGAGGATCCCGAAGGAGCACCTGAACGGAGACAGACCAGCGAGAATGCCAGCACAATCTGGATCGTTCCATCCTGGGAGCTGGCAAGGCTGCTGTTTGCATGCATGCATTGGAAGCCTCTATATATGTAGTTCACCAACATGCTCTGATCTCCCCTGTGCTTTTTAGGAACCCCAAGACAGGGAGCTCAAGCGTGTCCATGAGAGTGCCTCCACAATCACCTGTTATCTCTACACAGAGATTCGACTTTTCAAAAGGGAGGATAAAGAGCAGTAGGCATTATGCAGGGGGTTCCCACATTTATTCTCCAGGCCTTGGCATTCCCAGCTGCAGGGTCAGTTGAGTGAATTTACCATGCCATTCTCCAGCTTTTATCTCTTTCATTCCAACAGAGGCACTAAAATTTTGTTTGGTGGCACTATCAGATCAAGTTTCACAGTCTGTGAGTAGGAAGTATTAGAGCATCCACTGAGTGTGTTAGAAAAGGAAAGGCTGCGCTAGAAATGGGACTTGGATCCTATTCCAGTGTGTATTCTAGTAAGCTGAAGTCAGACTTTCTCTTGGAGTAGGCCTTGTTCTTTTCCCCTTTTCTCTAGACTTGTGTCCCAGGGCTCTGTTCTGTGATCCAATTCCTACACCAATTCCCACATCTCCTACACTCTCCTGGAGACTGAGTACCAACTACAGGAAAGACGAAAAGGTAGAGCCAGTCAAAAGCAATGAATTCTTGACTGTTCTTGATGCTGTAGTTAGAGATGTGAGGAACAACAAGGAATTTTGTTACATCACCACCTCCCCTGCCACTGACAAAGGAAGAAGACTACTTTGTCTTCTTAACATCTTTGAACCAAAACCAAGGAAATTCTGCATTAAATACCACAGCTCTAGCTGAGATTACTTGTCTTGTCTTTATGGAAGAGTCTAGAGAACTGTAATGGTCCTATGCTATATTCATCTTTGTCCTTGACTATATTTCTTCTATTTCTCTTCAATTTTAGCCTCTGATTTTGTGGCTAAGATTTCTAAGACTGTATTTAATTAATCAGTTGGAAAAAATCTTGCCATAAAATTTTGCCAAAAAAAATATTAAAATTGTTATACCATAAAAGGAATATCTATCAATTATTCTAGGATTGCAGTAGATAGTTTTCTAAGAGACGTTTTCCTAATAAAACCAGAAAGCTTTATACATATTTAATTCTCAAGGTATCTCAAGAAATAAACATAAGAATTCAATACCAGTAATTTTTGTAGATTTTTATATCCATTTTTTTACCTAAGCTGCTGCTGAAATAATCTTGTGAATCTTCTTTGACTGTCAGCAATTCTCTCAATCATTTCAATTTAATGAATAAAGTTAATGTTTATAATTACTTATGTATGAATGCAATTAGAGGACTTAAATTAATAATATATGAGTGCCATTTTGTATGAATATATTCCAGAAGTGATAATTAGGGGAAGTATCAAAAACGTTGTCATAATTTTTATAGTGCAATTATTTAGCTATTCTAAAGTCCATAGACTTTTTAAAACTGGTCCATCTTATGCAAAAATTTAGTGTGTAATAGTGAAACTGATAGGGTTAGGGTTAGGGTTAGGGCAAGTATTATATTTAAATTTAGGAACTGAAAAGTCCATAAATGCTGAAATAGTTGGTAGTTAAACATAGAATCTTGAAATAATATAACCTGGGAATGACTGTCAGATGACCAGGTCATCTGGTTCAACTGGCTGTTTCCTCTGGCCTTTGTTCAGTTGAGCTCCAAATACCTCTAAGAGTAGAGATTCTACAGGCTTTCTGGGAAATCCTTCCCAAAGTCTATACCCACTATGGATATATTGTCTCCTAATATCGGACCAGAATATCCCCTTTTGAAAATTGTCTTGTGCTTAAGCACAATGGACTGCTACAGCACTAGCACTGGAAATCTCTCATGCTCAAATATTTACACAAAACAGATCATTTGATCCTCCAAATTGTAAGGTTTTGGAGCATAAAATCCTGGAATAACTAACTTCTAACTTGAATTGGTCATGTAAGATGGCAATAATTGCAATTTCTTCTATGTCTTGATGTAGAACCCGGCTGGAAAAAGTATTTTAAAAGAATTGAAAACCTAGACAATGCCGCAAGAAGGTGTTTAAAGTTTTTATGCTCCCTGTCCAGAAGCGTTTTTCTTGCAACAAAAATTTGTTTACTGTTCTGGTCATTTGCATACAGGTAAGATATGTCTCCTCTAGTTTGTTATGCACACATAATTTCATATGGTTCTTTTCCTCTTTTTAGCTTTTCTCTTCCTTTTCCATAAATAAACATATTTTAGGACTTAAATCATAAAAGATTACTTTTTTCCTTTTCCTTTCTCATGAGTGATTAGTGTGCAAAGAGGACAGAGCCAAGATCTTGTCGGTGGTATCCAGTGGCAGGATCAGAGGCAACAGGCATAAACAGAAATGCAGGAGGTTTTATTGAAAATCAGGAAACAGTTGTTTTCACTGTAAGCATGGCTGAGCACTGGCTCAGGTTGTCCCTGGAGCTTGTGAGGTTTCCATTCAAAAGCTGTTTAAACATGGTTATAGGCAAACTGTTCTAGGTGAACATTCTTGAGCAGGGGGTTTTGGGGATCATCCCTGGGCTCTGCCAAGATGATTCATTCTGTAATTCTGTGATCCTCTGAAGCGAGCTCTACTTAATTTAATGAGCACACATTTAATTCCTGCAAGTAGGCATTTACTTCAAAATTTCCTAAATATGAATTGTCTTAGTCACACCTGTGTTATTTTCAAATGGAAAACCAGTGCAAATGTCCCAACTCTGTTTGTTTTAGAGGTTAATGCAAAAAATTTGTTTTAAATGTAACATAAAATCAATAAGAAACAAAAAGGCAGAGGGAAAAGAAGGAAATAATGATTTTAGCAGAAGATAAAATAGGATGCAATTGTTTCTAAGCTAAAATTTATACAAGGGCACTTAATGAAATCAAACACATTACAGAGAGTGTAAGACAGACTTTATTAATTATTAAAGCAAATATCTAGTTTGCTTGATGAATCTTTGTAAATTAACTGTTTGTAGCTAATGTAACTCAAGACTGCCACTATTCATTTTTGCAACTCGGTTAATACTGGATATTTTGGGTTGCATTTTGCATTATGGGACTATATCAGGGAAGGTTTAGGTCAAATATTAGGAAAAGGTTCTCCAATCAGAGGGTGTTTTGGCACTTAATGGAAAGTGATCACAACACCAAGCCTGTTGGAGTTCAAGTGCTTGAACAATGCTTTCAGGCACATGGTGTGATTCTTGAGGCTGTCCTGTACAGGGCCAGGAATTGGACTTAATTGGACTTTATCTCTGCATGTCCTTTTCAACTCAGGATATTGTGTTATTCTATGATTATGAAAAAATTTGGGTCTTTTGGTGAGGTGTGCTAAGAAAATACCCCCTAGATAACCAGTATAAATCTTCCATTTTAAATCTACCATCTTAATATTGTGTACAGAATTGACTTTCCAACCTTTCAATGTTTTATTGGTAAACAGGAGTAGTCAAAATAAACTCTGTGTTTACTGATAGGCTGTTAACTACATTTTTGGTTGCTATCATCCTGAAAAAGCCTATTAATATAAGACAGAAATCAGATAAGTGTTCCTACATCTCTTTTATTCTGAATAGGCTAATTAAATATGCTAGCAAAGAAAGTATCACTAAATGCAAACAATTACATGAAAATGACTATAAGAACTGCCTATCCTATATCTGTTCATTTTGCACTGAAAGGTCTTTGGGGTTTTAAAAATCTTGATTCTTATAAGTTAGACATTCCTAGCCAAGTACAATAGCACTGTGTTATGAATTACATATTTATATTTATGGGGCACAGTAGCCGCAAGACCTAATTCTGCTCACAGCAAGACTATGCCACCCCACTGAGCTCAGCAAATTTGCACTGATTTCAGTGAATACACTGAAACTTTGGCCTGTGCTTTCTAAACATGAACCAAAATATTTTCTGACACAAGTATAATGGAAATCACCATATCTTTTTCATGTAGGCATGGTTGCAGTTTCTTTTATTTCCTTTAACCTTCAGCCTAATACATGAGCCATGACAGCACTTTGCACATGAGAAATCCCTTTTCACTGCTCAAATGAATGTTTAAGTAGAGATGTTCCTCAATAACATAGAAGAAGATAAAATCTTAAGGATAATTTTTTTAAAAAAACTGTTTATATAATTTTATTGAAATATGAAAGACATGAGTCCAGGTTTCATCAGATTAAGAACTATTAATTCTTTGTATTATTTTTCCTTGGTGAGACTTATACTGAAAATGGGTGGCTGTAAAACATTCTGCAATCATTTTTTTTTCATATGGTTATCTGTATGTGTGTGTGTGTTTGTGTATGTGCATCTTTATCTTCTCTCTGATAGAAGATTCCATCACACTTTTGAAACCAGGAAGAATCCATATGAGCCCAAAACAAGAAGAGATTGTCTCTGTAAAACTCTGAATTAAGCACACCACTTTCTTGAGAAAAAAACATAATCTAGATCTTCTCAATTTTTCAGTGTTATCACACAAGTACTAAGGAAAATTAAAACAATATTTAACATAATATTAGATGTACTATTACAAAAAATCTGTTCTAGAGAACAAACCACACTATGGGGATGTACTTTGAGCAGATACAGATGGTAACATGAAAGAAAAAATAATTTGAAACAACTTACATTTATTATTATATTCTTTCATTAATGTTCACAAAGTTTTTTGAGATCCAAAGATGATTGGTGCTGAAGAAGTGTAAAGCAATAACATCACAATCAATGTTGAACATAGAGAAATGACAAGTTTATGAACATATGTGAGAGAATTTTTCTATACTAGATTACCCTGTGTTGAATCTAATAAAGTGTAGATTATGACATTATTTTGATAGCTTCATAGGCTTCCTTCTCACAAAATTATGATCTTTAAAAATTACTTTAAGATAAGAGAGAAAAAACTCCAGGTACTTGTTTTGTTTATTTTTTTTTCCTACTATTCTGGTCAATGCTGTATGGAGAGACAGCTTTAAAATACCTCAGTGCATTTTACTTCTTTTCAGTACAGCTTTTCCAGATTGTTTCTCAACATTATAAAATTATGAAATTGCTGCCTATGGAGAAACTATCAGAAAGCACAAAATAACCAGAAAAGTCAGCTATTAAGGAAACATATTCTTTAATAAATGGCCTTTAGGAAGACAGACACTAAAAATTATGAAAATTTTTCAGTAGTGGTGGATTTATACTTTTCACTTCTACCTTCAATTCTCCATTTCCTCCTGCAAATGATGGTGAATTGAGGTTAATCTTATACTGTTTTTGTAGTCATCCTCTCCTTTTTCTCACTAGCTAAATACCTCCAAACAAAAACCCAAGCTCCAATGCCATTATATAGATCCCAGGAGACCAGGATGTTTATTGTTCATTGTGATTAAACTTTAATACATAGCATAAGAGAGGCTTTCTGAATTTTAAAGTATAAATAGAGTACAGCCCATAAATTTTATCTTTGTTTTTTATTGATGCAGTAACATGACATTGCTAAGTATTTTTGCGAAGTCTCTTTTTAGAAAAAACTTGTTAGCTTTATAGCAATTTTTTCTGATCTAATAGTATTTTAACTTTGCCCATGCAGATATTCTAAGTTTCCACCATTTCACCATCCTCTGCAGTTTCTCTGATTCTTTCATTTATTAGTAAAATAATAATTTTTTTTTTTAATTATGCAATTTTAAAATATTTTGTTTGTGTGTGTTTGTATATTTGCATTTACATGCATAACCAGAAAGAATCACAGAATGACTGAGGTTAAGAGGGACACTTCAAAGTATTCTGTTCCAATCCCTCTGCTCTAGCAGTAGCACCCAAGGACAATAACAGGGTTCCCAAGGACCATTTCCAGACAGCTTTTGGCTAGCTGCTAAAGAATTGGTAGAATCATTTTGGTTTTTCTGTCTGGATCCTTAAACTAAGTTTTGGAAGAAGAAAAAACTTACTCAAAATGCCACAAATCCTGCTTTGGTGTCAAAGCAGTGAAAATCCTCTTAATTTTAAATTCCTCTCACCTAATAAAAGAACAGTTCTGATCCAGTTATGATGATTTTCAAATAATTTCCTCTGTTACTTTGCTAAAAAAAAAACCCCTGTTTTCAAACTCATGCACTCTTTTCATGCAGTACACTCATGATCAGGAAAGAAAAAAAAAAAGCATATCTATCAATTTTAGTGGCTACTGCACCATGAGGAATTTTTTTTTTTTTGCCGTGAGATCTTTTCTGGCTTTGTTTTTGTACCCTTGTGTTTTCTCTGATTTGCGCACAATATGTAAAAACAGGATTCCAGTTCAACACGAGAAATTAAATATACTGTTATATGAGAATATATATCTCTGTCTCTTTAGTGTCTTTTTCGAGGGTCTTATGGGGGCCCAGTAATTAAAAAAATTATGGATTTGGTTTCAGTTATTGAACTACTTCTAAATCAAAGGAATTCTGTCTATTCTGTGAGAAAACTGACACTCGCTGTATCACATTCTTTTTATTGCACTTTGGTGAATACACTAAAGTAAATTTCAAAATGGGACTTTACAACAATCAAATCAGGAAATTAATGACAATGCAGACAAAGGAATTTGTTTTGTTTTCCTTGGATGATGCTAAAGCTGACTTTGTCTCATTTCTTATTTCTCTTGTTTGGTAGAGCCATTTACACTTTTTATACATGACATGTTAGTGATAATAACAGCAATAACAACAACTCTTAGATGATGATACATATTTGAGACATAAGATAAGTAATATATATAACCTTATTAATTAAAAATAATAATATAGAGGAGGAAGAACTTCTATGACGGCTAACAAACTGGAGTTTTTATGGATGAGGAAGAGAGAAATATTCACTCTGAGGACAAATAAAACGAATATTTTTCTGCTATTTAATGACTTGTTTGTAAGACTGAAATATGGGGAAGCTCTTTACTGGTAGCAGGGCTGATAGGGACATACCTGAGGATCTCTAATAGTTAAAGGAAAGACTGAGTTAGATGACATCCTCTGTTGTTGGTGGATGAAAAAAGATTCCTAGCCAGGTCCACAAAACAATTTAAATCTCAGACACTACATTTAGAATAGAACCTCTGGGTTCTTCAATCACTTATTTCTTTTCATTTAAAGCCATATTTGATAAATTTCTTGGGTTTACTTGTTTGATGTTCCTTAACAGTGTTAAGAATTCCCCATCTTGTACTTGCCCACAGTTTTGGGTCATAACACATATTCCAATACATCCTCTAGAGTAAAAAATAGTGATATCAGCCTGGAGTATTGTTTGGTCCAGGATTCCTCTGAGCCCTATATGGAATTTATGTAAGTGTGTTTTATTTCCTGTTTTTGTTTCAAGATGTAAGTGGATGGAATAATATACCAAGTGATAGTAAATCAATATTTTGTACCCTACAGTTTATATTACAATGTTCTGTTACACTGCATGACTTACAAGAGTGTTTGAAGCATTTGCAAATGTTATTTGGAGGTACAAACCCTATGAAAATGTTGAAGAAAAAGATTTCAGAATAAAGGGAGAAAAATTCAGATGGAATCTTTTCCAACTTACTGTAAACACTGATCCCTGAAACAAACTTTTTCTCACAAAAGTTACATTTTTTTATTGGAATGAGAACTGATTTATTCATTTAATTAAAACAAACAAATCAAATCAAACCAAACCAAGAGATACAAAAAACCAAATCAAACTAACCAAAACCTCCTAGGAGATACCAATGTATATTGTCAAAATCGGATGACTAGGAAATAAAAGGAAACCAGGGAGATACATTTCCTGACATTGCAAGCTAAATCACAGAATATCTCCACTAACTGTGTAGAACAGTAGTTGAGAAGTTTGCTGCAGAATTGCTGATGTTATACCATGAGATCCTGTCACTGCTGATATATATGGCTGCTACATTTTCTGAAAATTAAAGTATCCAGATTCCAAGGAAACTTCAGAATATCTTTCTCTTCTTGCTTCTCTTTGGAGTAACTCTTTTTAGTGGCAAGTCTTCACTGAGCTTTGACACCTTTTATCAGGCCATATTCTATTAACTGGAAATGTCTTCTGACTTCTAATATGCACATAATTACTTTCTCTGGCAGTATTGCATTTAAAGGGGTCCATTTCAGACTTAATAAAATATTTTCAAATCAATTGAATTGCAATTTAACTTAATAATAAGAATGGAAATAATTCCGTGACATAACAGCAATATTTATGAAGAAACTAATTGTGCGCATTCCACTGTTAGTCACATTCATACACATGAAAAACCTGGAATGTATTTCGGGTTGCCTATATATGTATCAGTAAAAAAAAAAAAAAAAAAAAAAAAAAAAAAAAAAAAAAAACAAGTATAAGAATAAGTCTGAGGTAATAAAAAACCTTGAATTTTAGCACCAATCTTTTAACATTAATTTCTGGGTAAAATAAAGCTGCTCCTTTTCTGACCCAGAAAAATTTCTGATTTCTTCAACCTATTTAATACAGAGAAAGATTAATTATATTACAGGTTTTTTTGAGAAATGGTTAATTTCTTAGCTCAGGTACTCAGTGCTCACTGAATGCAATGGTGGAATGCATTTCTGGAGTGCATCTTCTGCTTCAGTTTGTGTTATGAAGCAGTAGTGCAAAAGGAAGTGTGGTAATAAACTAAATAATTTGCCAGGAAACCACTCCCTATTAAGAACTACCGTTGAAACTAATGTAGATACATCCTTTGGATTAGCTTTGAGTTGCAGTAAATATTCATAGAAACTATCTGAATTTGAGACTATTGAATAAATTTGATGCCAAGCAGCATAGACGAGAAAGGTAAATAACTATTTCATTGATACCTCTTTCTAAATATAAAGCCTAATTTATTTAAATTCACATTTCAGTAAAATAAATGCCTTTACTCTTTTACTCACACCAATATATTGTCTTTCCTTTTTCAAGCATAGGAAATAATGTGAGGTGCCCGGTCTAATAGGAAGGTTGATTTAGAAACAGGAACATGCTAGAAATGAAGAAAATATTAAGTAGAAGGAATGGCCTGGGACTTTATGCCACTGAGAGAATGGCCAGAGACCTCGTATCATCTTTGCTTCTATGATAACAGATTTTGTGAAATTGTTCTGTAAGATTAATTGAATGACCATTTTCTGTTCTTGCTATAAAACTCAACCAAAACTTAGGCAAGATTACAGCCTATGAAAATTTCAAATGACTCATGTTGAGATTTGGAGTATTAATTATTCAGAATCCATCTGTACTTGGGATGCTCCAGACCCAAGTGGGTTTAGTATAGCCAGCATGCACACACCCTCTTCTTACAAAGAATATGAGCACAACTGAAGAAACTAGACTGGTCTGTCTGTAGAATCTTTTTACAGTGGCTAGGGGGGCTTGAGTGTCAGAAACAAGGACTGAGAATAGGAAAAAATATCTTTTTAAATTGATGATTGGCCTACAGGATGTAGGGGGGACAAGAGGAAAATTGCCTGTCCTCTTTTGCAGGATAAAGAGCAAATGCAGAGACTGACAGAGGTGATGTGGGTTTCCTGAATAAGAAGCAGTAAATAGTATGAGGATCCAGTGCAAAATAATTAGTATGGGCCTAATACAGCAATTCTCTTCCTATAGACATTATAGAAGATCAGCAGATGTTACATTTTAAATCTCCCCCACCATAACAAGTACTATAGGGAGGGAAAAAAAGCTGAAAACATAAACTTCAAGCATGTAAGAAGAAATTGTACTTAAAAATTGGTCTATGAAGATATGGATTACATTTGTATTTGTCCATACAGAATCAGTTCAGGTTTTTGGTTATCTCAAATTTTGTTCTTCTGGGCTTCAGCCTTATAATATTTTATTTTTAATGAAAAAGTCTCTATATATTTCTATTTTTTTTTCATATCTAATTTCCCACTCCATTGTCCCAGTGTAGGAACTTTTTGATGAATTTTTCCCTATCATGTATGTTTTGCTTGTTCTTTTCCTCTAAATCTCTTCCCTTTATTCTGTTGAGCCTTAGTATTCTCTTTTCTCTACTCCTTTGCCGACCTGTTGAATCTGTGGTGAGATAAAACAGATAAGAGGAAAGGAGCCATCCAGCCAGGCAAAAACCCAGGAAGTTAGGACTGGATCAGAGGCCACTTCTCAGCACAAAGGCTTCCATGTCAGTTTATTCAGGGGCATTCACAGCCAGCTGAACAGCTCTCAGCAGCCTCTACCATACCTTTGTCCCCTTTCCATCACATTCAATGTATGAAGCTTTTCAGAAAGAATGTACTTCTATTGGGTTTTCATGTCAATGTTTTGGTGGGAGATGGCTGCAGTGGTGGTTTATGTAAGAAGCTGCTAGAGAGCTTCCCCTAAGTGCAGTGGAGCCAATGCCAACAGGCTCCATGAAGAAACAACCATGGGCCAAGGCTGTCAGTGATTATGGTAGTATCTGTGGGATAGGGTAGTTAAGGAAGGGAAAAAGTCATTGTGCACAAGCAAATTGCAGCTCGACAAGACAGAGTGAGAACCTGTGAGAGGAATAGCTCTGCAGACACCCAGGTTAGTGGAAAAGGAGGGGGAGGAAGTGGTCCAGGCACCAGAGCAGAGATTCCCCTGCAGACCATGGAGGTGGTGCAGACCATGGTGAGGCACACCAGCTGTGCCCTGCAGCCCATGGAGGTCCCCAATGGGACAGAGCAGCCCATTGAGGATCCAACATCAGAACAGGTGGATGCATCCAGAGGAGGTTGTGACACCATGGAAAGTCCATGGCTTGGCTCCTGGCAGGAACTATGGACCCATAGAGGGATGAACCCACACTGGAGCAGGTTTTCTGCTGGGACTTGTGACGCCATGGGGGACCCATCCTGGAGCAGGCTATTCCTGAAGGACTGCACCACATGGAAAGGACCTCCATGGGAAAAGTCTGTGATGAGCTGCAGCCCTTATGAAGGACTCAGACCAGATAACTTGACTGACAGTCTCCCATGAAATAGACCCCATACTGGAGCAGGGGAACAGTATGAGCAGTCTTCCTCTTGAGGAGCAGAAGTGGCAGAGACAATGTGATGACCTTATAGCAACCCTCATTTCCTGCTCCCCCTGCCCTGCCAGCTGTAGTCACGTAGAGAATTTGGGAATAGAGCTAAGCATGAGAAGAAGGGAGGGGTGGGGGGCAGGTGTTTTCAAGATTTGGGTTTGTTTCTCAATATTCTACTCTGATTTCACTGGTAATAAATGAAATTAATTTTCTGCAACTTGAGTCTGTTTTGCCCATGACAGTAATTGGTAAGTAATGTTTTTCTGTCCACTTCTTGGACCATGACCCTTTCATTACGTTTTCTCTTCTTTGTTCATTTGAAAATGGGAAGGGATAGAGCAGTTTTGGTGGGCATCTGGAATCCAGACAGATTCAATCCATCACATCACTTTAACGTTTCAATTATGCAATGATTTAGACAGCAGTTACTGTCAGAGATATCACTTTTTCATGTGAAAGAAATCCATATTCCACTCTCGTCTCTTTGAAATAATTTCTGTCCTCTGGTTAGAAACGATTCCTGATAAACTCACACACATTGAGGGTTAATTCTTGCCCACTGGAGGATGTCAGCTTATCCAATATTCAGGTTGTACTTGCAATCTCATCCCATTGCATGTTAGAGCTTTTATTCCACTGTCACAGCCCCTTTACAGGTGTCAAACTCATTGTCTTTGATTAGGTCTTGCTGTCTTTGACATCTAAGACTGCATGACAGGATTTATGCCATACTGCAACAAATACAGGTCCTGAATAAGCTGTAAAATTTTTCTCAGATTGCAGTAAACACGTACTTTATACCACAATGAAATAACAATTGACATGATCAGAAAATTGCCTTTATTTTCACTATCCCCTTCCCTTACACTTTAGTCACAAAAGAAAAGGCAGCAATGTGCACTTGCAGCAGAGAAAGCCAAACGTATCTAGGGCTGTGTCAAAAGAAACAAGGATGAGGGAAATGATTCTCCCACTCTGCTCTCATGAGACCCCATCTGGAGTGCTGCACTCAGGTCTGAAGTCCCCAACATAGGAAGGATGTGGACCTGTTTGGGTAACTCCAGAGAAGAGCCAGAAAGATGATCAAAGGGCTGTCTTCTCCCATAAAGAGAGGCTGAGAATTGAAGCTGATCATCTTGCAGAAGAGAAGGCTCCAGGGATTTGTCATTGCAGTCTTCCAGTGCCTGAAGGGAACCTACAAGAAAGATGGAGAGAGATATTTACAAGAGTATGGAGCCACAGGACAAAGGGAAATGTCTCAAACTGGAAGTGGGCAGGTTTAGATTAGGTAAGAGAAAGAAATTCTCCAGGTTTGTTGAGGCACTGGAACGGGCTCTCCAGAGAAGTTGTGAATGCCTCATGCCTGGAAGTGTTCAAGGCCACACTGGATGGGGCTTTGAGAAACCTGTTCTATTGAAAGGTGTCCCTGCCCATGGCACAGGACAGTTGGAACTAGATGATCTTCAAGGTCTCTTCTAATCCAAGGCGTTCTATGATTCGCAAGTTTATGATCTTACGAAGTTTCTACAAGCTCCAGGACACTTTCTTGCTCTCCTCTCTTTTCTTGCCTTTGATCAGCTGCTCTCTATGGTTGCTTATGTGTTTGTTAGCTTTAGAGGTAATTATTAATCTGCAGTCTGAAAATCTACCCTATCACCTGAATTTATGGCTTTATTGTTCTCTATGTTTCCTTCTCTTTGAATGAAGTAGTTTATTTGACACATTATTTGGCAAATAATTACCATTTCAGAGTTTTCAGTTTATAGGTTAAAATCTAACTATGAATAGCATAGTGTGTCATATGTCATATCTCTTGGAGGATCTCTATTACCATCAGTGTCTTGATGCGTTAGGCAATGGATGACTGAGTTTTTTTGATTGCTTTTTCTTGATGCAGCTAAAAACAGCTTTTTTTTTCTTTCCGTCCGATATAAAATAGATTCATTATACTTCAACAAAGACAAATGAAAACAAAATTGAAAAACTCAAGGTCATGAACAGCAAAAATAAACATTAAAAACTCCAGCATTCAGAAGTTCTTTTGATCTGTCAAGTGTTCCTCACTATCTCCAAGGTTTTAAGTGATTGCTTCATTCACCGCATCATGATCTAGAGGATTCCTGGCTATCCCCATTGCCTTTTATCCACTTGAAATCATTTGCCTTTATAAGTACCCCACTGGTCCCACAGTTATGTCTGCATCTTTGGAACATTTCCATTATTAAATTATCTACAATCCAGGTTCTCTTATTACATAAGCATTGCTTTACTGAAGCCAAGACAATCCTATAAGCACAAAAACTTATTAGTATAGCAGTGTGCTTGTAAAAGGTGACAGATGAGAAGACAGCTACAAGGACAGTGCTGGACCCTACTAACCCACCAGAGATTGAATCCATCAATCAGAAAAAACCATGGTAACAGTGTAAAGAGGGAAGAACAGAAGATATTTCTCCCAGCCTTTTTTTATTACGCCTTTTTTTACTGTTGTCTCTCATGCTTTTATTTCCATGCAAAGGGAGAATGGGGAGACATTGTCTCTGTCCTTCTCCTGATAACATTTTTTCATTTCTAATTTAAATTCTTTCTGAATTGATTGGTAAATCTAGCATCAACAAATAATCTTTTCCTGCAATTTAAATCTTAGATAATATCCCAATCTTAATCATTCAATGTATCTATGCAGGGTAACACCTACTCCTTTGGACAGTCCTTGAAGTTTCAGTGGGATTTGGAAGCTCTGGTAGCAACTGTTGCAACTCGAAATCTTGGAGCAAGAATTTATTAAAACTAATAAATTAAAATAAAAATGCAGAAGTAATATTTGATATAAATATTAAAGAATCTAAATAATATAAAAGTTAAGAGGAAAACATAATAAATAATACAATATCATAACAAGAAATTATTATTCAGTCCTCTTTGTTTTCTTGCTTTTTCCCAGCACGTGCATGGGAAAAATAAAGAAGTCACTTTGTTTAAAGCTGAAATTCATTAAACAATTAATTATTCAACTAGAACAAGCTTCTTTTTTATCTTCAAGAATTAAATAGAAAATTTACAGCTTAGTTAGTTTTACAAAATGGGAATAAAGGATACAACTTATTTCTAAGAATTTAATAACACCCTTGGCTTCTGACAATTTTGATAAACTTCTAAAATGCTTAAAGGAATGTTTAATATGTCATCCTTACAATGAAAAATCTTCAACCTAGTTTTTTGCTATTTATTTTCCCTTACATTTCTTTAGATTTATCCTACAGGAAGTGAGCATTCAGATATCTTTGGTGCATGTGATTTATACAAAATTCATCACATTGCATATTTTTTGTGCAACTTTTCAAATGCCAAAATTATTTAAAATTATATTGTTCCGATGTGATGGAAGTTTCTTGTCACCTTTTGGAGTATTTGGGATTAAAGAAGCAATTGAAAACATCAGTCATAAATTTTATACTGTAGGATAACATGCTTATTTATAGAAAGCAATAAAAATTGAGAAAGAAGCCCCATGATTATGCCATCATTATTCCCCATATTTCCATTATATCTATCATTCAAAAATATGGACTGCAGAAAAATTATTTACTGTTTGCCACAACAATTCAATGATACAATTACGTGTTTAATCATCCAGTACTCTTGCTCTCAGCCTCAAATTATACCATACTCAATTGAGCTTATTGTTCCTAATTTATGGAGTCTGACATCACTCATAGCCTTTGGGTCAGTTTGAGTCATATGCATACACAGAGAAATTAATATTTAAACAAGTTCTCTATATTAGAATTTAAAATACATAGCAAAGAGCTGATCAAGTGTTCAGCAAAGATAAAGCTGTATAAGCAAATCACATACTTGGACCCTGAGCACTTGGAGTTGAGAATTAGAACACTGCCTCTGTTCCTTAATTTCAAGGTGTTTGGAAGACATGCTATGTGTTTGCCAGACTTTTAGTACATATATTTTTTCAAATCTACTTCTAGGGCTACTTCTCAAATTATGATTAATACTATTTGTTTGAGACTTTAATACCCAGACTTGCTTTTATGTAATACAGCAACTAAGGCTCAGAGGCCAATTAAAATCTTTCAATAGTTGCAACATTATTCTCAGCAGAGAAATGCACCAATATCATGAACCCATGCAGACTGAATTTGTTAGACATCATAGTGTACTTGCTCAGTGAGTCACATGTATCTTAGCTCTGCTCTTATACACTAACTTCCCTGCTTTCCTGGAGTCTCCACTGTTCATCCCGGTTCTAACAATAAAGTTAGGAAACATTATTCCTTTCCTTTGTTTTTAGAATGGAGTCATAGAATTGCTTAGGTGGAAAAGACTTACAAGATTGAGTCCAGCCATTAACTGGGCACCATGTTCAGGTCTTGGTCTCTAAGTACCACATCCACATGTTTTCTGATGGGCTGGTAATTTCCACCTACCTGATGACCTGGTGATTGTACACTTCCCTGCAGCCTCTTACTATGCCTGAGCACCTTTTCAGTGAGGAAATGCTTCCTCATATCCAATCCAAACCTCTCCTGGTGCAACTTGTGGGGATTTTTCCTGTCCTGTCACTTGTTTACCTGGGAGAAGAGGCTGATCCTTTCAGGTATTACAGAGAGCAATAATGTCTGAGGCTCCTTTTCTCAGCCACTCCTTGTAAGATTTGTGCCCTGGTCCTTTTAGCTTACTCACTGTGGCGATGAAGCGTATGCAGAAATATGTATTTGTGTTGTTATCAGTAACTGTTTAATCTTCCAAGCAGATTAATACTGAATTTGCATGCAGAACAGAAATATAAAAAATGTTAAATTTCTACAATTGAGAGTTAGCAATATGCCTAGGGGACACATTCTGCTAGTATTCCTCTTGAGAGAAAATCAAAGCACTCAAAAAGCCTTGTTTTGTTCTATTCATGTCAATTAATCATTGTAAATAAATCCAGACTGGTACCAGCAGTTAGGACAGATCAGACGCGTGTGAACTACCTGTGTGAAGCCTCATATGTGAATCAC
>JAOTQP010000870.1:17150719-17184655 GCA_026413545.1 Cichladusa arquata | reverse complement strand
GTCTGAAATACCAATTAGGGTAAACTTCACCTTGTCTTGAGCAGCTCATGTGGGAAAGAATGGAAAGCAGAGAGGTCCTGGAGCAGCCATCCTGGAATTGCTGGTGTTGGCTCAGCCATTGTGGCTGTCCAGAGGTGTCAGAGCACTGTGGGCACTCAGTGAGGCTTGAAGGTTGCTCCTCCAGCTTTGGTACCAAAGTCAGGTCTCCTGAGGAAGAGGGACTGGAAACACAGTGTGAGAGTGGGCAGGAGAAGATGTAGTGCAGGGAGAGGAAAATAAACACCTGTTATGTTCAAGGAGTTGCTGAGGATATGAGAATGACATGGCACATCGTGAAGGGCAGAGGAGATAAAAGGAATCTCAGACTGTTGAAATGACCACTCTAAGATACCTAACATGACCCCTAGGTATTTTTAGGATTTTAGTCATGCTCTAGGGACAAAGAATACGATTCCATATAGACTGAATTAGGATTCATTAACGTGGGTTTTGATTGTTTAGTTGATATCATTCTTATTATGATAAAGGAGGTGGGAGCAACTGGACAGGGAAGAGTCTCTGACAGTGTTCTACAATGGAAACTTTATTTTCCTAACTAATTTTCAAGATGCTCAAACCATATCAAGCTATGTCCCTTATTCCCTATTAAGCATGTCTTGGTGTTTCTTAATAGGAAAAGAAATAGAATTGCCTCCAGTAAAGACAATTTCTATTTCAAATGGTGTAGGTTCTTTTGTTATTTCTAACACTTAATTCCTCACACTTCTTTTTACGTCTTTTTTTTTTTTTTTTTTTTTTTTTTTTCTTTCTTTATTGAAGGAGTTTATATGGACTGCTCTCTGTCCAGAAAGCAGTAATTCATGATCTTAGGGCCTTAGGTCTGCTACTATCTATTGAATGTAATAACTCCCAGATTACCTCCCTCAGTCAAATATATTCAATTATATTTATATTTATATTCTGGGGCAGATTATTGTAGGTATGAATCAAAGATCAATGTCTTATACTTTAATCAAGGTTCTACAATTACGCAATTAGATTAAAGTGAAAAAAATGCTCACTTATATGTGAAATGTCACTTTGACAGATGATCTGCACACCTTTGGAATTCTTGACAACTTTCCAGTTTCAAAACATTTTGAGTCATACCTGACTGTTGTGTCTTGTGAAGTGTTAAGTGTTTATTCTATAGGTTATATTGAAATGTTATGGGGATCTAGAGGAATTTTCATTCACTATTTTATGCCCTAACCAACAGGCAAATCACAGAATGCTTTTTAGTTAGACGTGGGCATGTTTGTAAGCACTTGAATCTCTGGCAAAAAGCTCACTGCAGCTCTATTTTAATCAGCCTGTTCTTTGGCATTTACTTGCTGCTTTCTTGCCTGAAGGGCAAACACTATCTTAATGAAGCACACAAGGACAAATGACTTTTCCAGGCTGTGATTAATTTTCACAAGCTGACTTTAATCACTGGTTAATTAATAGAAGATTTGTTGATTTACAAAAAAAGCAGTCATTATAAGCAGTATTATATTGATTTGTTTTTCATTAATTTAATGCAGTAACAAGCTTTTATTTAGAAATTAAATGTGTTGAAATTCTGTAGTAGAAAGAAGGGTAGCGTACTAGAAGAGAATATGGAACTTATGTAGCTCGTTGGGTTTGCCTGCTTGATCTAATCTTTTTAGAAGAAACGGATACCAATACTATTCTAGCTCAATTGTCTCTCCCTTAAAAATGGGATTAAGATCTTTTACACTATTCACATCAATATTTTAATAATGAATGTTTTGTTGCAGTATATGACTTATTCAACAGATATGGCAAAGATTACAACATACAAATGAAACAATTTTCCCTACCATGGTAGGGAAATAGATAATGCTTTTGTATTATTATGCCAGGGCCTGGAAATTGTTTAAAATGAAGTTTTATAAACTGCTTTTAACAACATAAGTTAAACCATTTATTTTATAATGATTCTAGATGTAGATTCTAGAAAACACATAGTTATTGGTTTAGATCTGCTTGATGAGGCATCCCATCATGATGCAACAGGTGAAACCACAGCCAGAATCTGTGACAAGAGTTTAAAGGCAAACAAATTTAAAACAAAAGCAAAATGCTAACTTTTAACCATTATGGGGCAATTAGTCTAGGAGATTGGATGATCTGTCATCCACTTCCTTTAGTGGAAAGATAATTGTCAGTTTGGAAGATTTAAAAATTTTGGGAATTCAGTATGACCACAATGCAGGGAATGTACTGGTAATATGGTCTATAACAATCAGATCAGAATAAAGGAATTTCTGGTCTTTTCTGGACAGGAAATCTATTAAGGTTGAAGCTCATTGAAGTTGTCTGACACATGACACCAAATATTTTGTCAGACTTCAGTACTTAAAAAAATCAAATAAGCATTGCTTATGATACTGATACAGACACATTTTATCATAGTTTATACTATATTAGATTAATTTAATAGATATTCTATTAACCATTTATGTTTATCCATTATTTTTGGCACAATAAAAAATCTAACTGATATGGATAGAAGTCATACAGTCCATATAGCACTGTAAGTGGAATTTATTGTCGAAATAGTATATTTCTTTTTCCCATTTGCAAACAAATATTCTCCTTTTACTTAGCAAGTGTAGGGGAATTGCAAAATTACATGATTTTTATCCTCTCAGCTGCTCATAGTTTGGGTTTTTTTTGTTTGTTTGCTTTTAACGAGCTGCAGAAAAGTGTATAATTCACTAATATTTGGTGTACATGAAGTCCCATTAATTTTATGGCACCTTAAAGTGTCACATTGTATAAAATGAAGTATTAAAGAAAAACAATTATGTTGATTCAATGTTTGCATGCTGAAGTCTAGGACAGTTTTGACTTTAGCTTTTGACTCTTCAGTCAGAGCGGATAATGCTCACTTAGTGACATTATACCTGTGATTCCTCTCCACAATACCAATGGCAGCAGCAGGAGGCTAAAAGGGCAGTTTAACACATACTCTGAAATAGCAAATTTGAATAGCTTTTGTTAGAGGGAGCATTACACTTCCACTGGGCACTATGCACAATACTATTACATAATGAAGCATCAATTAAAATGCTATTAAAATTAGATGTTATCCTGTTGTCTTTCAAATGATGTTATCTTGGCACTTCATCTGCCTAGTGTCATCAGTTAGCATAGTAGACCCAGTGCCATTAAGGTTAATGTGCAACATGTTTGTAATGTACATTAGTCTGTCATAACATATGCCAAACATGAAACCTGATCACAGTGATGATGATGGACTCACTAAGGAATATACAAAGAATAAGAAAAGTACGTGAACTGACTCCTACCTGAAAGATTGTGTTGGCATTCAGTCGAGTGTTGGTGCTTTCAAGCATCGCCTGATAATGTAAATAAAACTGAAATTGGAGCCTGAAGAAGTCTGTGTAGAGATATAACAACAGACAAATAAATTCAGGGCCTAACTTTGTTCTAGAGTCCTCAATCACACCTCTAAATGTCAATGGATAACATTTTGTTACAGTCCTCTGACAATAATTCACTGAAAAGACATTTTTCATTACAATGTTTAGTAAGAGTGGCATCAGGTAAATTTTGGAATATGCAATATGACGGCTAACTAAAGATAATTACTGGGCAGCCTACATTTTCTGGATGTTTCCAGAATCATTCTGTTCCTACTGAGTTAACAGTTTGATTAAAGTGTTGTTGGAGTAATTACTTAAAAGCACTGGACACAAAATTCACATTTTTCTGTTTTCAAGACCACCTACAACTGAGATAAAAACTGAACTAAAAAGGCACATATGAGTTTAAAGTCGCTGTCACTTCTTTTGTTTGTGTACATGACACATTGAAAAATAACTTGCTGTCTTACAGCAAGTCAAAAATAAATTTTTACACATTTCTCCAACAGCTATAATCAATCAAAACATAGATTTGTAGTCAAAAGATTAAGCTCTTGATACATTTGAATTTTTTTCTGTTGTAATAAATCTTTCAGTAAAAAATGGATACCTCAGCATAGTCTTTGGTGAAAAACAATGTGGAAAACATAATTTAAACTGCTAGCCAAAGTAAAGCTCAAATACCTTATCTAGTAACAATATTTAACTTGTTAAATCTAAATGCAAATAAATACATATTTTTAAAATTCCATATATTATGAAAAGAGATTCCGTGCTGATAGGGACTTCATTGAGAAGGACAATATCCCCTAGATACGTATACTTGTAAATAGGAGTGTCAGATTTATTTGGAATATAACATTATCTAAACAAATCTGGCTAGATTTTTGTCATTTTTTTCTGGTTTTTTATGGTAGGGTTTTCTTTGAGATTTTTTTTGTCGTTGGTTGATTGATTGGTTGGTGACTTGTTTTTTGCTTGTTTTTTTTTGTTTTCAGGGGTTTTATTTGTTTATTTTAAAATGAGTAACTGAAAAATTTTCTGTGTTAGGGAGTTATGAGTAAGAAGAGTGGAGACGATAAGATTGATGAAATTAGATCTGACAATTGCTTTTCATTTAATGAATTTGAACAGAATATTTAGAAAAATGCATGCAAAAAGGACCAATAGCATACTTTTAGTTCCTGCTCCCAAAGGAGTAGTGGCAAAATTTCCTCTGCTCTACCTGGGAATAAAAGAAAAATATAAATGTGATGTCTGAATTCTAATTAATTCAATATTTTAAATGAAATGCCTGGCAGTGTTTGACAGGTTTGTGAGACAATCACTCACTTCCATTGTTATCCAAAGAAACTTTTGGTTTTAATCCATTGTTTTAATGCACTTAAAAGGACATAGATTCCTGTGTCAAAACATCATTCTGTTGCTCATTGTGGGTCTTTAGAACAAGTATTCATTAAAAAAGGAAATCAGACATGTGCAGCTTTTGGGTCACACTGTCTTTAAAATAAGAGATAAAAAATTGCTGAAACAAGCCAGGCAAGATATTTTTGACATCCTCATTTTCACTTCTGAAACACTGAAAAAAGGAGCTTGATAGGCAAAAGAAAAAGCCAGACCCTTGAATCTACCTGAACCCACTGACCCTGAATTCACTAGCAAAACATTCCCAGAGTTTATATTTCTCAAATATCTCACTTGCTGGGATAAGCGTCTTCCTTACTCAGATTAGAAATTGGGAATACAATCTAACTGTACAATTAATTAATATATGCATTGATTTATCTCACACTGAAATAGACATGAATTGCCTTGTTGAAGATTTCCCGTTTCCATCTAGGGGGACGAGATCAATGGCCAAGGCAAACTTGATATCTAACTTCCACATAAAAATTATTAAAAATATACAAATTATAAAAATTATTATCAAATTATAAAATTATTAAAAAATAGAAAAATCCTACCCTTCGTTTTCTCAATATGGTGAAATTTCACCTAGGAAACAGATTTAGAATCTGAAATCTACATCCTTGTTAAAATGAATGTATTACAAACATTTAGACATTTTGAATACTTTAATGAAACAGAAATATAACTTCAACAGGAATACATATGTAACTGTCATAACTGAGATATCAATAGGACATGTACAAAAGACATTCATGTTTTATGTTGATAAAACTGTTTCACAATTATTTTCAGAATGAAAAATCTGAGATTGTTGAGCACTTCTTCTCAAGGACTTTAGAGCTGTAAATCTCGATGAAGATTGGCTGTTCAGGCTTCGTTGTAGTTCAGCCAGTGATTCTTTGCTTTCCATAGAAAATTGTTCTGGTGCAATATGGATAACTGACAGAGCACTAATCTGATTCTAAGTTTTAACCTTCATCAAGAGATCCCTGCAGTAAGTAACATCATTCCAGACATGATAGAGGAAGTATGGATTTTAGGATATAGAGTACTATGAAATAATATTTTAAATTAGAGTTAATGAAGAAACCCCTTAAGAAACAACTGTAAATTACGGAAGAGAGAATTCTCCACCTGGCACCTCACAGTAACAATGATCAGGAACTATCTTCAATCCTCTGGCAAGTGAAGGAGAGAGAGGAGCTCCCAAATGCTTTGATAATTATCATTATCTTTTTTAATACATAATCATCTGTAGTTTGTGCCAGCAAACATTCATCACCCATCTGTGGCCATGCACAGAAGTTATCACAGTCTAAAAGCTGGTGCAATACACTACTGGCTGTGTGACAGCTGGTTGGAAGACAGACTGCAGAAAAATCACTGATCAGAGGATGGAACCTGGGAGTTCAACCTACAAACCTTCCCTGAGCTGCTCTGTAACTTGCCATGGCAGATCAAATTTACTTGTGATGAACTGACTTTCCATCAGGCTTAGCATTTTGTTAGACAGAGCGACCTCTAGGAATTCAAGGCTGTGGACTCTCAGATCATTAATGAATCACATATCTAAGTAAAATTTTATTTGTTTACTTAAAGGAAAACATGATTACAGTTGTCATATTGATCTTATATGCTTAAAATGCATTTTTATTAGGCTATAACATACATGAAAAATTTTATTTTTACCAAAAAAGAAATTAAAACTGGGGTGAATTCTGAATCCTAGTTTTAAAAAAATGCATCAGCAATTTCAAAGAAATATTTAACCATAGCATTTCCCTGACCAACTCAATCTAGGAGACGACATCCCTGCCTATGGTAGCTAGGTTGGAACTAGATGATTTAACATCCCTTCCAAAACAAATCATTCTATGGCAGCAAGAAAAGAGGCAGATCTCCTGGTAAGCCTGCTCCCTACACACAAAAAGACAACTTCTAGCAATGATGTCTTTGTAGATTTTGTGAATTCAGTTTAAAAAATGATTATTATATTTGGCATTCATTATGACTAACTAACCTAAACTAATCTCTTCCTGGATTTTTTCATTCACTAGAGAGACATATGTTCCTGCAAGGCAAGACAAAATAGCAACTGAGCCTTATGTGGTCTGAACCACATCGTTGATGGAACAAAATCTCCCTTTGTCTGCAGAGAGAGCCAAGGGAGCTCAACAGTATCTAGAAAGGCTTCTTCCCCATTGTGTATGTGGATCTGAGTAGTCACCAGTGGATTCATGGCAGCAGGAATGAGCACGGAAATGCCACCACCTGCAGCCCACCTTGGGGCAAAGTCTCAAACTGTGTTTTTGGTGACAATTCAGATGTGGAGGCTGACGCTACTTACAGATGTAGAAGCTGTAGTTCACTAGGAGGATCAAAGTTCAAACCAGAGGGAACTACATGGAACAACAAAACCAAATGAAACTCCTAGAACTGAAAGGATCAAAGTAAAACAGGAGGGCAGCAGAAGACCCACCCTCTTGGAGCATGTTTTCAGTGTTTTCTTCATGACTATTTACTCAGTGGCCATGCCAACAGCCAGATGTGGAGCCTCAGCTGTGGTGTGATCTCACCAGTGTTCATACAACACTTCTACTGTCACAGTTTGATATTTTGAAACTCTAGTTTGAGTGATTTAACTGGAGTTATTGCACCTAAATTCTGAGCGTGGGATGCATTTCTTTCCACCACCTTAATATCCATTAAATACTTGCCAATAATATAAGCATGAAAATCTATTACTTTTCCCTCTAGCAGAAACAGTAGTTTGAGCCAACAGTGCACAGATTTAATATTCAAAGCAAATGATCCATTTGAAGTCAGTAGAATACAAGCCAGCTCAAGATTTTTCAACTTGTATGCAACACATTTATTTGCAATGACCACTTCCACGATGTTTACAGCTTTGGAGAACCAAAGCTCACACAGGCCTGAAAACTGTGAGCTGGCACCATCATTATCACAAAGAAAGCAACCTGTTTGCTAACTGCTGTCTGAAAAATCCCTGCAGAATTAACCATAAAGACTCATGATGGCTCTGAATACAAAAAAATGTCTTGGCAATTCTTCCAGAGCAAGAATTTCTCCCATAGTGTCTTCAATTTTTTTTTTAATCTGTCACTTTTAAAGAGTTTTAGGTAAGTCATTTGGGTAATGGTTTTATTTGAAAAATATAAACCACCAAACACTACTTTTGTTTAGTTTTATGAGAATTTATCATCTCCATCTATGTTATTTTCAGAAAAAATTGAGGTTATTTATTTGAACTGATGCTCCTTTTTCTATCTGTAATGCTGGGAAGATACACACACACATATATATATATATGTGTGTGTGTGTGTGTATATATATGTATACATATATATTATAATCTAGCTCCCTCCGATTTCTTAGCTTATATTTCTACTTCATGATGTTTATAAGAGCTAAAGGGTATCTTTCTGCATTGATTTGGAAATGATTTTGTTTTCAGCAATGTAAAAATCACCACATCTCAACAGAAAAATAACTTCATATTCAAAACTAGAAAATGAGCAGTGTTCTGTCAAAATATCTATACTGGGACTCTTTTGAGCAGCAGTTGAAAAACAAGAAAATTATTTGTTGTCTTATGTCTGTCAAGACATGTCTGCAGGGAGATATGTCCAGAGACAGGCAAGTCACATTTCCTGAATATAGTAATATCTTCAACCTTATTAGTCAGAGACAGATTTTTTTTACCGTCCTTCAAAGACTTTTGTCTCTGTGACTTACCTTCCTCTTCCCTGTTTTCATGAATGAGGAAAAAAGCCTAAAAATCTCATTTTGAACCTTCATTTTATTTTTAGCAATATTGATTAAGCCCTCATGGTCTTTGTAAATAGAATGCCACAGGTCTTCTATGACACTTATTTCTACTTTTAGTGCTATGTTCAGCTTTGAGAAATGTGTTCAGTTTTGATAATCTCCTCACAGCAAAGGGATGCTGCACCATCACTTCATTAAATCTTCTCAGTAGAAATCTGAATAATATTCCAATATGAAAATAGTTTTTTCTAATTTTTAAATTTCTATTTACATGTTTTTTAATCCTAATTTTCACGGAGAATCACTTAGGTTAAGTGATTACAGATATTCTAGAATACATCACTGTAAATTACTTTAAACATTCCTTTATTTGTAGCCTGCAATTATTTACAATGAGTTCCATTGGTTGTATGTCATCCTACTATCTATCTTTTTCAGGGCATGAGGTCTCTTCCTTTACTTGAATCTGAAGTAACTTATATGTGAATAAACCAGACAGTATAAGATTCATCAACTTGAAAGACAGAAAGAAATGAGAGATTCAACTTAGAGAAACAAAGTGATAACTAAAATGGAAAAATAAATTTTATTTCCCTTTTTTTTTTTTGCAATTAAATCTTCCAATTTCAGAAGAACTTAGAGATAATAAATTTAGAACATAAAATTAAATCTTAATATATTTATTTTTTGCTTATCCCTAAGCATGTGTTACAGGTCATTTTGAGAACAAGATACAGTTTGGCCCTGGAAAACAATTTCTTCTCTCTAAAATGTAGCTAAAACTTTCTAAATTAAAAATTTAACTTTTACTTCCTTTATTCTTTTTAATATTGAAGATCATAGTACAAAACACCTTCCTATTTAAAATGTATGATTGGGAAGGCTTATGAAAATTTTAGACAGGTACATTCTGCAATATCATTAAATTCTGCTCTCTTTTGGAAGTATTTTAATTATAATTGCCCAAATACAGTCAAGGTCATATGTTGCTGCCAAGAGCAAACTCTCTGCATATTGTTTCATTGTTGGTAATTTTCTAGGAACCTTCCATCAACAAAACATGATTTACTTCTTTCCCTCTCAATTTTAACATTAAAATACACTAGTAAAAACATTTAGATAATAAAATATCATGCATATATATAATTGCAAACTAGCCAGATGTAAAATAAATAAAAATTGTAATAGATTTTTTTTAGTTCCTCTATTAAATTAAAGCAAAATCTTAAAAAAAAATTGCAGAACATAGTTCTTTATGAAGAAAGAAAAAGTACAGCTATAAGCATAGGAAAATATGCATATATGTAAACATAAAAATATTGTGAGATACCCATCTAAAACCATGACATATTAGCTATAAAATTTAAATGGATTACTGCAGTATTGTGATACTTAGATTAATGTGAAGTTTTTACATTCTGTTGATGTTTTTGTATAATTTGAACAAAGTCGAATTGCAACATTCCAAATGTAACACATGACTAATAACTACTTCCAACTATTTGGATTATTATGGCAATATTGTAATAATTGCAATAATTATGATTGTGATTAATTAATTAACTTAAATAGATTAAGGACAATTTAGAATAATTTCATTCCATGAATTTGTTTTGTGTAGATATACAACTGCAGACAGAAAGAAAGTTCTTTTTATCTTGAAAAATTTCACCTTGAATCCTAATTACATCAGTGGTGTAATTCAAAACTTTTGAATCAAGATGGAAACAGTATGTTTCAGTAAATAATTTTTAAGACTCTTTACTTTCTTGTGAAACTTTATGACAGCATGACATATAATATGAATCACTATAAAATATAAGTATGTCAAATTGGAAATACCTCTCAGCTTTGACCTTCTTAGTCAATTAAAAATAGAACTAAAAAATGTTTTAACAGGACACTTCTCCTACACTCATTTTGCCATCCCTACATGACAACAAAAATACTTCCAAAATTTAAATACTTAATTTTTAGAATAGAAAACCTAATTATTGAAGAACCAAGTACTCGGTTGTAAGTCCATTTCAAGAGGTCTTCTCAACCAATATATGTGAAGTATCTCTTACCATAACAACTCTCAGTGTGTGACTATAGTGGAAAACTCAGTTATACAGCACTTATCTTTTCAAGAAAAATACCCTTCATGTCTTTCAGCAGTATTTTTCATTAATGGGATACTGTTAATGATAACTATTATCAAAAATATAGATAATATTAATTTAATCACTCACTCTTCTGTAAGGTTTCTAAAAATACTCTGCAATATGCTGATATTTTATTTATTGCATGGTTAGTTAAACTCCATGTAGAAACAATCTGTTTTAATATGCTGATCTGTTAAAATTCAAAATTTTATTTGGACAGTATAACATCCTCAAATGATCTCTCTTATCTTGCCAAAATTTCAGGACATGTCCTATCTCTGTAATGACTTTGAGGTGCAAAGGTCAGAAACAAAGGTCATATGCACAGAAGCATGTATGCCAACTTTCAGATTTCTTATGGTTTTCATTTTCCAACCTCTCACTGCATATGTACATTATGAATCAAGATCAGTCCCAGCCTCTGTCGTTCATTCTGCCTTAAGCCCAGGAGAAAAACATATATTCAGAAAATAATACTGACAATGAATTTTAAACTTTCATAATAACATTATGAAAGAAGACTAAAAACAATTCATCTGTGGTGCAGAGCCTTTCATCTTTAATTTGCCAGTCTTAATCAAACCAAATTCAGCAATGCCTGACAGTCAATGTTGTCTGATGAGTGTTTTTGGCCTATGAGAAATGAAAAAATGGTCTATTTTAGTTGCTTCTAGACAGAATTCCCTGTTGCAGAAAAATGTACTAAAATTTCACTGACAACCTTCAACAGAAAGATATGGAGAACTAAGTATTTAGCAAAAGGGATCCTCTAGCCCTCAGTAATGCTTCCAGACAGAGCTTGAAATATATTAGTTGACCTTGTAGCAAT
Source organism: Cichladusa arquata (assembly GCA_026413545.1). Lineage (NCBI taxonomy): Eukaryota > Metazoa > Chordata > Aves > Passeriformes > Muscicapidae > Cichladusa > Cichladusa arquata. The sequence continues at coordinate 17,173,043 of JAOTQP010000870.1, read as the reverse complement.
CTGACTTTTGTGGTACTGTTGCTGTGTATAGATGAAACACCTGCTCAGGGGACTTTTGCAAATGCTAATACTATTCCCTTTAAGATTTTATCAATTTATGAGAAATGTTAATTTATTGGAGAAATTATTAGAAAGCATCTGTACCAGCAGCTGAATCCATCTGGCAAGAATAATAATGTTCTTTTTGACAATATCTTCCCTAAAATATATTTAATTTATTAAGATTTTGTCTTGAATCTACCTGTGGATCTTCCATAGCAATTTAAGGAAAAGGTATCTGAGTTCTAGAGCATGCTCTCTGTCAGCCCTCAAATGACACTGCCAGCTTTTCCCACTTTCTCTGCACAGCCTGGATTTGTGAGTGTCTGTGTGGTCACACACTGAAGCACATGGTGTCACTGTTCTGGGTCAGATCATTGTCTCACAGGGCTAGAGCAGCTGAGCAGCCCTACCTGAACTACATGTGGAGTTTGACACTGCCACATCTTAGGGTGGCACATTTCCTGTAATTGTAAGCCAAACTGTAACAGAAAATGTGCTGGTGTCTGCATTTGTTTTGGTATTTTAATCACTTTATTCTGCAGTCAAACTGGGCTTGAGAGTGAGATAACCGTGTCTAATCTTTTCATTAAGCAAATGCTTAATGATACCAAATACTCATATAAATTTGCATGTAAATATTTGACTTGAAACCTAATATTCATTTTACATTTTTATAAATGTTAAACACTAGGAATTACTGCTCTGAACCATTACCTTCACTGACTATCATGTTTTAAAAGACAATAATTACATTTTCAAAACAGAAAAACTAGGAAAAAAAGAAGACTTTGTGTTCCTTACTCCTTCCAAGCAAGTTTGTTGTAAAGTCACAGTTTTGAATTATTACAATTGGATACCCAGAGAACTTATTGCAATCTATTTCTTGTTGACCAAAATCTGCAAATTAAAAAATAATCTCTAAGACTTCCTTCATGTAAGAGATGACAAAATATTAAAAAGGTTCAGTAAATAAGGTGGACATGAATCTTACATAAAACATAAATAATGAAATAGTAAAAAAACCTTTTCATATTTTTACATGTATGTGCACAGATAAACGCATGAAAGGATGGATTTGAATAAATCTATGCGGTCAGGTAAAAGAGAAGATTTGAAATTGTAGGTTAAATCAGAAAATTAAATATTTTTTCTGTCATTTTTGTCTTCTGTTTTAAAATTGACCATTTCTGTTATCCTTAATGAAAATATTAATACATCTGGTAATTACAAGCAGCCTTGTAAATTCACTGCTCTAGATTTCAGTACTTTGATAGAATATGAATATAAACACTTAAATTCCCTGCTGCATTCCATCCAATCCATTCATTAGAACTTTTCACTGTTGTTTGAATCTCTTAAATTTTTTTTTCTCTCTCGCAGATGGTTTGCTACCTTGAGGGAAACTTGACTGGGGGATGAAGCTCTTCAGAAGGAATTCACACAGATCCTATTGCTAGGGAACCAATTTCTTTTGTTTACACTACATTTATTTGGAATTGTCACTCCAGCATTGGCACAGCTGCAGATTGTATAGTGATGTTAGGAAAGATGACAAAAACAATAGGCTTAAAAAATAAAAGCTGATAACATCAAAATTCTCCCTTAGCCTAGCTGTATCGCAAAGACCTGAAGACTTTGCAAATAAAAAAACTGACAAAATATTATCTACTGCTATTAAGTAGGTCTTTTTTCTTAGAAAAGTTCAGAACATCCATCTTCAATTAGTTACAACAACATTTATGTGATTAAAAAGCACAACATTCGTAGCACTTTATTATTATTGTTTTATAGAAGTTATTACATTAAATATTTTTACGGCTTTGAAGTAGAGATGTTACTTAAATTCCCTGCTGGATTTTTAATGTGTTTCATCCTAATAACATGTTTAGTAACCAACGAGCTAGGCTTCTACACACCGTAAAAAAAAAAAAAAAATGGAACTGGAAATGGCAGCCCCTGCTCTAGGGAGCTCATGGCAACTAGACAGGCCAGGTGGTCAAGTGACACAAACGGCTCTGGTGGTACAAATGAGCTGATCAGCAAAATGGACTGGTCAGGCAATAGCATCAGCTTGCCACCTGGCCAGACACTTTCCACGCTTACTGTAATGGCCGTGAATATTTCACTCTCCTTTTAAAATGATAAAACTTTTGCAGAGATTTCTTCAGTTTAGTGACATTTAATCTCTGAGTTATTTTAAACCGTTGTAGTAATCCAGAACCAATCTAAAAGTCATATCACCCATTCTTATTAATGTCATAATAGCTTCTACCAATCATTAGCTGTTGTGGCGCAAATGAATTGGAGTTTGGAGTAGTCTACTTATATGTGGCAACGTCATGTTCAAACCAGATGTGAGTTTTAAGCCAGGTAAAAATCACATATTTGTGCTCACCTACTTTGAAAAAATAGAAAATGCTGTGGTCCTATCTATTTTATTTGTTTTTAATATATATCTGTTTAGTTGTAAATAATACCAGCATCTATAAAAATTTTTTTAAATTCTGTTGTATCTCTAGGTAAAAATGCTGTTTATTAACACACACACACACAGACACACACACACAGACACACACACACACACAGACACACACACTAATATTTCCCTTACATAAAAATATAGATGAAACTGCCCAGGAAACTTACATTATTACATTTGCTCTTATTACAAGGTAAATTTTGTCACCAAGAAACTTAATTTGTTGCCTGCAATTACATTCTTTTTGCTTCTTGTTTGTTTTGTCTTTCTTTTCAATATATATTTGTAAGCTAAGTCAAGTTTATAATCATGGGGAAAGGTATCTGAGAGGAAATACAGAGATTTTTCATTATTATTATTATGTTTTCAGATTTTCAGGACTGCTCCAATCTTTCTCATTTATCTCTTCTTGGTGTTTTCTTATCTTGGACAATCCTATGCACAGCAGTGAAGTGAATCTCAATTATCAGCCCAAGACTGGTGCGTTACACAAACCAGGCAAAATTTTACATAATTTTTAATGCCTTTACATTCTTTCATTCCTCTTTTCCAAATACTCTTTTATGCAGAAGTTTACAGTAAAGACAAATCATTAAAAGATCAAATAATATAAAAGAAATTTATTGGAAGCTTTCGCTAGAAACCAGAACCACCTTGGTTTCCTCTTACCCAGGAAAATATTTTTTTTAATATTACTTCATTTTCCAGAAATGAAGAAACATTTTTTCTCTTTCTATTTTTCTAAGAATTCTTGAAAAATATTTGTAATTAATTTTAACTGTACATTTTAAGAACACACAGAATTAGCTATAGGTAGGAAAAAGAACACTTTTACTGAGATCAGATTTGAGAGGTGAATCTATTCTCAATGTTAAAGAATATAGCTAGCAATTTAGAAACTTGTCTCATAGTTTCATTTAAACAAAATTTAATTTTGAGCACATGCCTGTATATGAAACATATTTTAAAATATTGAAGATATCTTAAAATAAACTACTTAGAGTAAACCCTTATGCTTTTTTGAACTGGAAAAGAGATAGGCACCCAAAAGTTTAAATGACTTTTGAGAAGTGAGATACTGAGGAAGATAAAAGCATGATGCTACCTTGTAAAGAGCTAGAAAATGGAAAAGTTCCCTGTAACTCTACAATACTAAATACTTTGTAAGACCAAGACCTGTAATGAAGGAAGGGAGTATCGTATGTGATCTCAGGAGATGGTACTGCTTTATATGAATGTCAGAAATTGTTATACAATGGTCCTGAAATGAGTAAGCAAAAGAAATTTGAATCATTACTGTCTTACTGTGGAGGTAAAATTCAAGAGTAGGGGCTCTGCTATCACCTCTAAATCTAAAAATTTGGAATGAAATACTGTGATGGGCTCTTTTCAACAACAGCCACTGTGGTGACTTCTGAGAAATGATCTCTGTCATGCTTGTCTGAATAGAGACCATCAGCTTTCCTGCAGAGCACCACTCACTCTCTTCTGCAACTCGTCTTATACTTTCTTGTACAAATACTTTTCAGGGAGCTGTAGCAACCTTATGCAAGGTCTGCTGCTTCTCTTGTCTTGGAGGGATTTGTGGAGCAGGAGATCCACAGGAACCATTTTTTTCTCACTAGTATTTCCCTTGTCTGGCTCTACAGGCTCCCAAAGAAGGGTGTCACCCTGCAGCAGCTCTCCCTGACCCACTGACAGCTCTCTGCTTTGGGCTCTGGGATGATAAGGGTAAAGTGAAACACTTTTTTGTTTATATTTCAGACTGCTGATTCTCCCTGAAGCAGAACAGGAAAGGATGCTGGCAAGCTCTCTGACATCAAGTGAATAACTGGTGTTCAAAGAAGACTAAAACAGTAAACTAAAAAGCCATCAGAGGGAAGTCATCAGTGAAATAGTGCACTCAATTTCTTGTTGGGCTGGAAGATTTCTTTTCAGAGATGCTGGTCCTTGATTGCCTTTCAACAGACAGAGTCTGTGGAGTGCTTCTGTAGAAACAGCTTCAAATGAATAAGAAAACAAACAACCAAACAAACACTGACTCAAGATAAAATATACTTCGACTGACTAGACGGAACCAATCATGAACCGCTTGCAGTTCTCCAATGAAAGAGCATGTGAGGCAACACACTCCAAGAATATACAATTAATAAATGAGAAACAAATAAAAAATAAATATCTTTTGGAGGAAATAAACAATGCAGAATGGGCTGGATTTGGCTGGGATAGAGATAATTTTCCTCTTTGTTGCTAGCATGGGACAATGTTTTGCATCTGCGCTGGAAACAGTGTTGATGACACAATGAAGTTTTTGCTATCCTTGAGCAGAGCTTGCACAGGGTCAGTGCTTTTTCTGCCTCTCACCTCAGCCCAGCAGCAAGGAGGATGGGTGTGCACATGCAGCTGAGATGGGGCACAGCCAGGACAGCTGACCCCAAATGACCAGAGGGGTATCCCATGCCGTAGGATATTGTGACTAGCAACAAAACTGAACAGAAATAGCCAAAAGTCAAGGTAGAGGGAGGACACTTTAGGAGCTATGGCACTTTATCTTCCAAACTGGCTATCATGCATAATGGAGCCCTGTTTTCTCAGGAGGCTGAACAGCTGCCTGCTCATGAGAGGTGGTGAATTAATGCCTTGATTTGCTTTGCTGGTTTGCACAAATTTTTTTTTAAACCTATTAACTGTCTTTATCTTGACCCAAAAGCTTTCTCACTTCTACTCTTCTGGTTCTTTTCCCCGTCCTACCAGAGATGAGCAGGAGGCTGTGCAGGGCTTAGTTGCCAGCTGAGGTTAAACCACAACATAGGAAGAAAAAAGGAAAGCCTAACTTCAGTTGAAATACAGATTAATCAACAAAGAAAAATCTACAGAAATTTCGGAAGTGAAAATGAGGACAAAGACTCAAGATATATATTTAGAATATTTTTAATACATAATGACAAGTCAAAAATAATTACAATTTGATGATATTATTTTAAATAAACATTCTCAACTGCCCATGATATACTAAATTTTTAACAAACTGTTTTTGTCTGTGAATCTGCCTTATCTATCTGAGATGCTGATAAAATCTAGTTTATTTTCACCACACTAAATATTCAGCTGAAGTTCCAATTTTCGCCCCATGTTTATACTCTCTTTACAACTCTTTTAACTTTTATGTGGACACAATTAAACTAGAATTTTCAAAGTACATGAACATTCACTTATTTATATATTTACCAATGCATTCATGTACCAATTCAATCATTCATATATCCATTTCATGTAAAATGCAAATATTCTTCTTTCATATACTCATGTAGTGAATCATCTGTTGAATAAAACCTGAATGACATAATAAAACCCATCATAATGCAGTTCAATGAGCTCTTGATAAATGCAATGTTCCATTAATTATTGTGTTTCATTTTCTATAAGGATGTATTAATTAAATGAATAGTACCATGCATGCAATATCACAGATCTCATAAAAGTAATGTATCATGCATTATTTTTCAGTATTTATAGTTTTCAATAATACAATGACTGAGAATGCTGTGCATCTGATTTCTAGTCTTCATTTATTGATGACATGAACTTTTAAAATTATGTTTCCCATCACAATTATTTTTCTTCAATATAATCCTCTGTATGCAAATCTAAATTTGTTAATTAGAAAGTTGGTTATACTAGTGAAATGAAATATGCTTGATTGATGCATCTAACATTCTGTCTTTCTATTATGCTCTATTACAGCTACTTTTCTATCCCATAATTAATTAAAATATAAACAATAAAACAGTCAGTAAAGAAGCAACAAATCATAGTAACATCTTTAATATATATCTACAGTGACAGTGAAAAAAAAGTAGAGTTTTGACAGATAAGAGTTAACTTCAGAAGACAGTAAGTTATTTTTCTTATATTTTCAAACCAAGTTTCACAGAAAAAAAAAAAAAAAACATTTTAGAAAGGATGAAGAAAACTAGTTTTAATGACATTTTCATATCAGACATTCTAATTTTCCAGAATCACCAATGATTAATATCTGATCCTGCAGGATACTGAATATGTTTGGTGATAATCAGCCTCTTAACTCTCAGAGAAATACAAACTGAGAGAATACCACTTAGAGGGCTCATTTTGTGTTTCACAGGATCAGGTCCTAAATGAGCTTTTCAATTCATTGGTTCCACCCCAGAGCATTTTTCCATTCAATGTTTATCAAGAACATTTATTCATACTGAAAATGGTTGCACCATAGGATGTCATGCAGCTATAGTAAATAGCAAATAGATTATTCAATTATTCCATACCAGCAGAGACAGCAAAGAATGGCAAATATTAAATGTGTTCTTTGTTGCATATGCTTACTTGTTAGGATTTCAGCAGCATTCTAAATCTCTTAACCTTTCCTGTGGCTCCTTCTTTCTTCCACAAAGGTTGTGTTGCTGACAAATCTGACATGGACATGATAAATGAGTTATATTTGTAGATGCTGATTACAAGCACTGTTTAGCTTCCTGTCCACCATTCCTGTCATGCTAATAGATGCCTGGTAGCATAAATAAAGACAATTCCCATAAGCAAGTAGCAAATAACAAAGTGTATCACCTAAGATGCTTTCAGCCCCTCCACCACACAATTGATGAAGAACTATGCACGACAAATAATCAAATATTATATGATGTTTTAAGAAACATAAAATTATATTTTCTATTTGGAAAAAAATTTCAAATTGATTCCAAATTACTGAGTATAAATCTGCCTTTTTTCATTGCTATAGAAAAATTCTAATGCTATAAAAAATCATTAAGTGATGGTTAAATGGTGTGAAACCTGACAATAAGAAAATTTTCTTTAAATTTTAATGGATCACTGTTTGCACTGCTAAAATGTCCTCCTTGTGCAGTAATAAGAAGAAATTTCCTCTGACCATCCAAGCATTATTTCTAGATTAGAGTAAAATCTAAAAAGCAGTTAGTCATGTAATTTCAATGGAATTATTTGGTGTCTTATATTTTATTAGCTATGGCTTTCAGATCTACAGAGGTTCATGCTCCTAACTCCCTTTGGTGGTTTTTAACAAAGCATTTTGCTAATTTGTTTAGGCAGCCGAGGTTGTAGAAGCTTCCACTGGTTCTGAAAACAAGTAGAATATAAATTTTGTGGGCTGCCTACCAGTCAGGTTTATATACAAGATACAATTAAATGAAAATTCCAATATAAATATGCAGTAAAAAATATGCACAAAAAAGATAGATTTTCCATTCAGAAACTGTCTTTTTGAGTAGTCAGAGAAACATCACAGATTCGCTTTGAATGAAAGGACCCAGAGCATGCGTCATTTTATAACAGAAATGGATTGTGAAAAATACTTAAAGCTCTCATAAAGTCACATGCTCTTTAATGTTACCCATGAAATAGTACTTATCACAGGGACAGAGTGAGTTATTCAGAGACAGAATGTGTCTGGAGTTCACTGAAAATTCATTAACATGGGACAGATCAACAGCCCATGGTAATCATGGAAGAAGATAGAATTTCATATAATCATAGAATACAGGGTTGGAAGGGGACCTCAGTGATCATCTGGTCCAATCTTTCTTGTCCAAAGCCCAGTCTAGGTAAAGTGGTCCAGCATCCTGTCCAGCTGAATCTTAAAAGTGTCCAGTGTCGGGGAATCCACCCCTTCTCTTGGGGAGATGGATCACTGACTGCTGATTGGTCACCGATTGCTGTCATTGTGAAAAATGTTTTCTCTTGTGTCCAGTCGGGATCTACCAGGAGTAACTTATTCACATTACCCTGTTTTGACTTGTAATTCCTTGTAAACAGAGTCCTCATCTCCTTTGTAGCCATCCTTTAAATACTTTAACATGGTGATAAGATCTCCCTTCTTTGCTAAAGGCTGGACAAACCCGGTTCATATGACAGGCTTCACAAGAGTTTGATTATTTTTATGGATCTTCTTTGGACCCTTTCAACCTGTCCACATATGTTTTGTATAGCAGGGACCAAAATTGTATTCCATGTATTCCATGTGGTACCTGCCAAGGGCTGAGTAGATTGGGATACTTCATCTCTGCTAGTGATTCCCTTTCGATGCAACCCAGAATCCTGTTGGCTCTCTTTGCTGCAGAGGGTGACTGGTCACTCATATGGAACTTATTGTCTACCAGAACTCCCAGAACCCTTTCCACAGAGCTGCTTTCTAGGTGGCTAGATTCCAGCCTGTGCTGCACTCCTGGATTATGTTTTCTCACGTGCAGGATTTTACACTTATCCTTGTAGGACTTCATAAGGTTAGCCCACTCTTCCAGCCTGTCTAGGTCTTCAAGGTGACTCTCCCAAAGTGCCCATGTCCCCCCTTGGGTGTGTTCTGCAAAGTTCTTCAGAATACACTAATGCTGTCATCCAAGTCATTTATGAAGATAGTAGACAGTGTTGAAGCCAGTATTGATCCTTGGGGGACCACCCTGTGACAGGTTTCCCATTTGCAAAGGAGCTATTTAGTTAGTTGGTATTCAGCTCTCCTTGTAACTTCAGGACAGGAAGATATCTCTAGAATTCTCATCAGTCATTCAGAAACAAAGTAATCACCACAGATATTTATGCAACTTGTTGAGTAATAACTGCATTTCTTACCCTGAAGCACCTATAAGACAATATCTGAAACTGAGCGGTGGAAAAGTAGGAGTAAGAAAGGAGGAGAGGATGGGTTTGGGAATGAAGGGTGGAGATGAAGGGCTGAGCAGTAAAGTGAAGATAGAATACCAGTTTCCAGTTCAGCTATACCTTTTCAAACTGTTTACTAGTACAGGCAGCCTTTGAAGTCAGTCCAGTCTCCTGTGTCTTTTCTCTGCTGGTGGACAGATGATAGATTTGCCACTGTGCCCTCATATCAACTGCATCCAGCTGGTTCTCTTTCCAAATGACCTCCTAGCTGTGCCTATTTGCTGTGTATTTCTAGTCCCTTGATGTTCCATTTATTCAGTCCTGTCATCTTCTTCTAATATAAAGCTTGTGCTCTCCTGACAAGGGACGTCGGCATCAAAAATCTCTTTCTCTAAAGACCAGTTGAATTTGTACTACAAATACCCTGGCAGATAACTAAATCCAGTCTATTTGTTACCCTCATTTTTTTATGATTATGTGGGATTTGAATATCATGATAAAGAATGAAATTTTATTAAGACTATTTATAGCCATGATAGTCAATAGTTCTGAGAAATAAAGTGTTCTGCTGCTCTCACCACCAAATCTGTGTAGGTAGCAAAGACAAATGTAACCCCCACTGAGATCCTTACTATTCAGGTCACAATACATTCTTATAGATCAGCTCAGACTAGATTTTTGCATACTCTTTTATGCAAGTTTCAGAGTAGGATTTTAGGATGAAGCATTTCAGACCATATTCTTTCAAAATCCTTTTTAACATACAAAAGTATAGAGTTCAGTCTGTCATTTTCGCTAAAAATTATTGCACTACAAGGTAGAGATAAAATTCAGTTGAACAACAAAATGTCTTAAATGCTGAGAAATGCTAAACTATGGATAAATCTATATAGCCTGAAAAAAGTGTCTGATTGAAATCTTAATATGAACCATTACTTTTTGTGACATTAGATGACTACAGTTAAACTGAAACATTGAACAAAAGCTTTGATAAAACAAACATTACAAGATATGATTGATACTAGATATAGGGCAAACAAGGTGTTGGTGCAGAAGACAAATGGAGTCAATGACATTGGAGGTCTTTTGTAACCCTAATGATTCTGTGAATCTAAGATTTTTAGATTTCATTCAGGTTTTTCAGTAGAAATATTATATCAAATAGGCTTTACATAACAGTCACAGCTGATAGATCCATTTGGTTTTGATGTGTAAAGGATAACATATATATGAACATAAAAGTGACCAGAATAATTAGCCAAATTTTGACCTGAGGTACATAAAGAAAAATGTGATTCCATTGGTCTGTTTTCCCCTTCTGTCTGCAACTGCTGCTACAGAGCTGTGACAGACGTTACACAAATCTAACCAACATTAAATGTTTTCAGTGATGAAATGAAGAGAAGCAGAAAGAAACTCAAAGAGAGAAACAGTAGATGGATGATTAGTATGGTGCCCATACAGGCCTGCGTAGTGGCTCCTGGCTTTAAGACCTCCTGAGGAGGCTGCAGTTCCTCACTGAGAGAGCAAAGAACCAAAGTGAAACCACAAGCGTGTCTCACCAAAGCCTTCACTTTACAGGAAACTGTTTTTTTAAGTTCTTGGCATAGGTAAAATACACAGTTTTGTATCACATCCTTCAAAGCAATGGGAAAAGCAGTTATCTCAGGATGAACAAAACTGTATGTACACGTACCATTGCCCATTGCCTCTGAATAAAAGCTACTTCACTTTTATCAGAAGTCATACGACTTGTAAACAAAGATTTTACAAGAAAATGTGTCAGAGGAGTCCATTTTTAATCAATGACTACTTTGAGTCATTAACCACCCTTTGAACCTGGTACCTGCATAAGTTTTCACCAACTTTGTGGTCTGTCTATACAGTCCATGCCTCAACAGATTGTCAAGAAGGATGCTGCTGAAACTTCCTATTGCTAAAATCAACTGTCATCTTCAGCTATCCCCTCATCCACTGAGCCAGTTACCTCACTATGGAAGCCAGTCAGATTGTTTAAATATGATTTATCTAAGAAAAGCCACTCCAAGAAACATATAGGCAGACCTCTGATGTCCTAAAATGACTGCTGTAATAAATCCCATATGTGTCCCTAGTTTTATATGTAACAAAGACAAACCTTAAAATAAAAATATTTGATAAATCCAAATAAATTTAAGAAAGATGGTGCCTTGAAAATGTACTTTCATGTAGTACAATTAAAGACTAATTTGTCTCTGAACCAAAGTCTCCTGATTTTTTCAATGATTTTGAGTCACCTGATTAATTTGAGTCACCTGGTAATAACTCAAGTTAATACTCTTGAGTTTCCATATTTAAAAATTAGTAAGTGTTCAATCTGAGTCTTCTGGCTGAAGATGTGTTTCCTTTCTGTCTTATTTAGTAAATAAAGTCTGGTTTCCATATAGTTTCTCAGGAACCATGTTAGTCTCTTTGATATTATTTTTGCTGGTATATAGTAGATGGAAAATATATCCCTGCCACAAGTTTCCATCTTTCCAACTTCCATCTTCCAAAGAAGGTCTCATTCTTCTTTTATAATGTTTTAGTTCTTTGCTTCTCTGTTGTTGTAAAGATGACAGTTCAGTAATTTGCTATGGAAGATGAGGGCTATCACTGAAAAATAATCTGTATGATATTGAGAAGTGAAATCCAGAAAAATCTTTTAGAATAATCATTTTTATATATAAGAGAGTAATTCTGAGTTTTAATACAGAAATACAATTTTGCTCCTAAGAACTTTCATATACATGCATGTTTCAGAAGCATGAAAAAAGGATAGTAATTTAATGAAATAACTTTATATATTGCAAGCAATAAAAACTTATGACAACTCATTTTTATTCTGTTTGAAGAGAACACTAAAACATTGCTCACAAATAAATCAGAAATTTCAGCAATTGTCGTCTAGCCCCTCTTGCCCATTGTCCCTGCAATATTTGCACTGTCTTCAGTTCATAGACAATAAATACTGTGTACAAAGATTAAATATCAATAAGAATTGTTTTCCATATTCCTCCTTTCAGCATTGCACACAGTGTCAGGATATGAGTTTCAATACTTCTACACATTTTCATAGTTTCAGGGAAGGACTGAGATTAAGATAGCTAATAAACAAACATTAATGAGAATTAATTAATAATTAAAAATTAATATCCAACCTCTAGCAGTCATTCCAGGTGGTATCATGTCATGTAGCATAATCATCACCATTTCTGTCCCAAAACCAGTATCCCAAACAGAGTAAGAAAGAATGGACTAGCAGAGTGGAATAGCACAGCATAATGTAGATGGCAAAACATGGCATTGCTTAGCATGGAATGGAACAGAATAGAGGTTTTCTCCTAGTAATTTTCAGCTGCTGTTTTGCCTTGTCTTATTTCCCAGAAAAAAGATCCAGTTCCAAGTTCGCTAATATCAACTTCCTTATTACCAATGCCTGACAGCATCTGGAAAATAAGACCCAAGTGCAAAGAGGATGAATATTAAAATTGATAAAATCATTCCTTGCAGTATTTAACAACAGCTATCTATGCATAAATTGTTTGATGAGCATCCTGGTGCACAAATAATTAATGTTTTATTTGCTGCCTAAAGATTTTTTTTTCTGCAAGAGTTTAGAAAAGCTGTTTAGAACTGTTATTTTAAAATCTAAAGTTACAAGTACCTGCCCTTCTTTGATGACAACAGCAATTCTGTTTCTTTCTGTCAAAGGTAAAATAAATGAAATACTTTTGTAATTAAATAAATGGAATTTTTTCCAATTATACTAGTTCCTAATGATGTTTGTTGCTGGGGGAAAAATCTCATTTCAAGCAACTTTCAAGTAAATAGGAATATTTGGATTAGTTTAAAATGTGTAAGTAAGATCAGTATCCTCATTGTTATGAGAACTGCAATTGTATTTCTTCTGTAAAATTTCTTCTGTCTGGCTCTAAGTCTTGCAGGCTTTGTTTCTAGTACGATATTTTCCCACTTGATTCTTAAACACACCACCCAGAAAGAAACTTTTTATCTCATATTCCATTTCCTCAGAGACTGTGCCTGTGAAATTTTCCATATGCAACATAAAAGTCAAGCACTTGTTTTTCCTGATGGGAGCCTTGCCAAATGTTGCTTGGATTATGCATCATTTATTTTCTTGATGAATTAAGCAGCAGAATGGGTTTTGAATGGGAGGTTAATTTGACCAATATTTGTCATAAACCCATACCTTTTTTCTTTTTTTTTCTAAAAACACTGGACATTGACTGTCTACTGAGGACTGAACTGTGAGCTAGGTGAGTACAATATTCAAAGGTATTCAATTAACTCACATGTTTGAGGTACAAACTAATTTCTCTATGGAGAGGAATAAGATCCCTCAGAGTAAAATGAGAGGTATAAATGTGGTACTTCAACTATCTCATTAAACAATATGACAAGTGCACACAGGGACACTGTTGCTGCTCCATGGGCTAAGCAGCACAGAAACAGGTTTGTGAGCATTGTGAGCTAGCACAACCTAGTGTGAGCCTTGTACAGAGCTGGCACATGATTGGATATGTGCCTTTACTGAATGGTAGTTACCCATATTTAAAAATATTAGAAAAATAAAAGCAGCAGCAAGCAACAATCTTCAGTTTCTAATTAGGCAGTATGGGATTGTATCACAAATTGTACTAGCATAAGCAAGAGTTTGATGAAAGATTTCTGAGGCTTGTTCACAAAAATATCTATGCTTCTCATATTTAGAGATCAACATATTTAGTGTTTTATTTTCTTAAAATTTTTATAATGATATTTCTTTACACAGAAAAGCACAGAAAAATAGATACCTGAAAGTTTATAGACATGTATGAGTCTGAAACACTAAGTATTTCAAGAAGAAATTTCTTTATCAAAGATTGGTAAAATCCTTTTAAATCTCACTAGATTCATAACTGTTACTGTATCATTAACTGTCTCTATACCTTAAATGTGTGTTAGGGGTAAAATATTTATGCACACCTAAAAAAGTCAATGAGAAGTTCTTTGCATTTTAGAATCTAACTAGAGATAAAATATAGTCCTAAATGAAGCACAGAAAATTGCATGAGAACTATGCAAAATTTCCCAGATGAAACATATCTATGTAAATGCTTTTGATGTTTTTTATTTTCCCCAAATGTGACTTTTAAAATGCCTATGTGTAAGAATAAAAGAAGATACACAGAGAACACTATATTAACTCATAGTTTATTATTTAGTGCCAGAATCTTGTCACATCTACACTTTATAGCACCAGAGTATCACATTAAGAGGTCTAGGACAGGTGGACAAGCCAATAAAAGTTCATGTAAAGAAGAGGAAACTGCAGATGTAATAAATGTTGATTTGTGGTTTAGCAGATTTTGGTAGAGTCTAAAATTCAGTGGACGGAAAGAATAGATTATATTGCTCATTGTCTATAGTGAATTTGCAACTTAAGATAGTGAAAGCAGGAACAGAATTTTCTAAAGTACACAAATAGGAAATTTAAAAAAAAAAAAAAAAAAGCTTTCTGCTTTGCTGCTACTTCTTTTTTGGAGAGACTTGGTAGCAGTGCTTCTTGCCCTGAAGAAATAATGCTCTTTTCCATAGACTTCTTTCCATGAGAATATGACAAATTTAGGGATCTGCTATAGGGAGAAGCCAACCTGTGGTTTTGCACTGAGCTCACTAGCCTCTGAATTCCAGAAAAGACAGTTACATAGGCTATACCTAAGAACTGGTAGGGTTGTAAGCAGCCTGGATATGTCAAACTGTAAGAGACTACATCATCTGTGTGTCTACCATTGCAGAACTCACATTTCTGCTGTCATACAGCACCACTTTTAATTTGTGCTAACACTTTTAAAAGTAATCAAAAATTTTAATTGCTTTTGTGATATCATGGTATTGCAAAAGCAAAATTTTGGATTTGAAGCTCTTCATTTTGGTATACGCATATCTCAAATCTCCACTCTTTACAGATGTCATATAACTTCTCACATTTACAATTTTTTTAAAAGACTAATTTAAATTTATCTCACAATATGATGCATCCAATATTATCTTCTTGCACTGTAAAAAAAAATTATAGTTTCAATACATTTTTATTAAATTCATAAATTGCTATAATGTACTACTTGGTAAATCATCCTGTTAGAAAATACTTTGATACATCTCCAAAATAAGATTAAAATTTCAATATGAGAAATGACTTTTGCATTGATTTCATAACCTTATATGGCACTATTCTAAAAGAAAAAAAGTCCTCTAAAATTCTGCTTTGACACATTTGCAATATTAATAACTACTTTATTTTCAAGATGCCAGATGTTATTGACAAGAAATTAATATACACTTATGTTGTATATTTAACAATATTTCCTCCGAATTTGAGTAATTTGCTGAAGATCAATAACGTGAAAGTAAACTTTATCCAAAATCCTTGAAAGTAAACTTTATTCATCTCTGCCTTTTGTTGTAGCAGACAAACTTTTTCTGTTAGTGGAAAACTTTCCATGCCAGCCTACTAATGAAGCTTTAAATCTTCTTGGAAGCCATAATTTTTCATCCATTTTTTCTAAGAAGCTGGTCATCACAGCAGTTTATCCCTCAAATGAATACTAAACATGTAAAAATATTCCTGTATCTCATGGGTTTTTTTTCTCCCAATTAAATGAATGCTGGTAGTAGTATGCAGCAATTAGCACAAAAAGTTTGTGCTTCCAAGGAAGCCATCTTTGGACTACAGGTGATCTTTTCAGCTCTCTCTGAGTCCTGGAATTTGCAGTTCAGTGATTTCTAACTAGAATAGAAAACAGCTTGAATAAGGTTGTGTGATCAACACCCCAAAAAACCCAACAGCTTTTCTAACTATTGAAGGGCAAATGTAAAA
Organism: Cichladusa arquata; assembly: GCA_026413545.1. Classification (NCBI taxonomy): domain Eukaryota; kingdom Metazoa; phylum Chordata; class Aves; order Passeriformes; family Muscicapidae; genus Cichladusa; species Cichladusa arquata. The sequence continues at coordinate 17,156,955 of JAOTQP010000870.1, read as the reverse complement.
ATATTAGGAAAAGACTTTTTAATACTTTTTCAAATTGTTCTTATCTCTTTGGATAAGAATTTCTTGTGGAAGTTTCAAATATAAAATTTTTATCTATAGTGACCCTGAAGGAGGTATCAAAACTTTGTCATCTTTTCTGAGTGCTTTTTCAGTTTATAGATAATTTTCTTAAAAGTTGATGTGAAATGGGACCAAAAATTCAGGATGATTGCTCCAAAAGAAAGAAAGAAAAGGAATTAATAGAGGAAGGAATAAGAAAAGACGAGAGTAGTTAAATCAATGTCTCTTATTTTAAAATAGGAACCTTGTAGGGTATAATTAAGTTTTAGTGCTCTGCCTCACGTTAAGGATCCTTTTCAATTTTCCACTACAGGGTCCCTGCCAGTATCAAATGGAATCTAAGGTATATAAAATTTCTAATTTTATACTTTTTCATGATGTTGAAATACTGTTGATGAGAGATCATAAGAGAGAAAAGGAGCTGCAAAAATTACTGGTAATACTACTGATAAGGTCAGATATTAAATGAAAAGTTCAGAAAACCCTGTGGTATCATGCAAATTAATTGAGAAATGACTGAAAAGCATAGTTCTTGTGCAGCTACCTGCTAATGAGAGGGGGAAGAGGTAATAAGCAGGCTGAGGGATTTGAACCAGAAAATACATCTTCACAGGGAAGCTATCAAAAGTAAATTCTCATGACACGAGTTTCAAGTTCATTCTGGCCAACAGTCTGACTTCAATTGACTTGGAGAAAACTAGCGATATATGGGAGGCTCAGGAAAGCCATGTCATCAATACGTTCACATTAGTCTAGTGAACATCTTGTTATAACATGTCAGACAGTCTTATTAGTGATGGTTCCTCAGTAAGAAAAGGTTACATCAACTCGTGTGTAGGCTAAACAGCATTCCCTACACTTGCCAGCAATACATAAACAAAATGAGGAACTTGTTAATGCCACTACAGTACTGTGTGTTTACACTAAAAATCAATATTTTCTTTTGCATCATGCTGTAGGTGACATATTCTTGGCAGTTAAATGTTTCAGCGTGGTAGATATCCTTGTAAATGAACAGCGGGAAAAAATAATTTTTAAAGCTTTTGGTTTTCTAAAAATGCTGGTGTGGTCTTTAGTAATCTACAGAGTGGAATTATTTCTCAAAAATGCTGCTACCTTTCAGCTGTTACCTTTACTAAAGGGAAATGACATGTAAGTGAAAGCAAAACAAAGGGAACCAGATTTCTTCTATGACCTTTTATGCTCAAAACCAAAATAAACCCACCAAAAATCACCTCACCAAAAGCGACAATCCCAAACTGTCAATATCCTAGAAAAGGTTGGGTTGTAAAGATTATTACATAAAACAATACTTATACATACATATCATACGTATGTCCCCAAGAGCACAAAATATACTTCATGAGGTTTTATTCTCATGCAGCGTTATGAATGACAGTAAAATATAAGCGTTGCTGCAGTGCTGATAGTTACTCTTAGATAACTCACATTTCCAGACAGATTTTAGTAACTTCTGTAACATCTCAAAACCTCTTTTTTTCTGATCTAAGAAACTGATCTCATCCGGCAAAGCTGAGAGGTATAACATCTTAAAATTTTTGAAGATAATATCAAAGCTGAGAGAAGAATAATGGCAGAGTTTGTGGAGGTGATTGTTTTACAATAGCATTTTCTCCTGTTTCAACTGAAAGTATGTATGCCTTAAAGAACTATAGATTAAAATTAGGTCAAGCAAAGTAATTTCTATTTTGTTTAGTATTTTATATATAAAGACATACTTGAAAAAGAAAATCTTGTGAAGGGTTTTTTTCTCTTATTTTTTTCAGTTAGTACTATATGATTTGTCTTCTTTTCCCTAATGTAGTGGTATGATTGAGAACTCCTGAAGCCTTCAAAAAAAAAAAAAAAGTAAATTCTTATTTAACTTGAACCTTTTATTTTAAATTTTGAGGTTTTTTGTTTCTATCCTTTATCATACTGCTTGTTCTCATGAAAGGCTTCAGAAATAAGTATTCTGGAGATTCTATTCAATTCTATTTAGTTTAGAAATAGCAATTTTGAATCTGCCTTACTTCTTAAGAAAAAAAAGAACTTAGAAAATTATAAAAATAATGAAAAACAAATTGATGTTTTTCTTTAAACCTGACAGTTTATGACTGTTTAAATAAGTCTTAATGTCAGGCTAAAAGATTTAATTTACATCAGACTGTAGGTGGTGTTTTCTTGGCAGGCCAAAAGGTGTCAGAAAGCATAAGCATATATAAGATGATAAATTGATGTAGTTTTTTTTCTTATATTGCCTGTAACTAACTTTCTCAAAATGTTTGATTAGCATCCGCATGTCTGCATTTTACAGACTTATGAACCAGAGATAATTTATTTGCATTTATATCTCTTTTCTCTCTTGCATTACTTCTTGTTTATTAATTTTTTTTAATCAAAGTTTCAGTTATGAGGAAGTCTGTGCAATAGTATTCATAGAAATACTGCTAGGAATCACAAAAGTAATAACTTTTTAAGAGAGTCCATACATCTGACTTGTAGGTTGGTTAGGAAAGTACCTACGGTCATTAAATTAATATGTAAAATTACTAAGTATAGATTTCTGAATTTTACTTCAATTACTATTAGGTCTGAATTGAGTAATTAGATAATTTTTAGCTTAAAAAATTAATAGGGTCTTCCATTTTTCTGACACAGACAATATGATACCATCTTTCTTTACAGTTTTATGTGTAATTTTACTTTATGAATATTTACTTCCCAAAAGCCTGATTATTCAGCATTTCTGATTCAGAGAATTTCAGAGAAATTATCCTTTCCCCATTATAATCCATTGATTACAGTGCCCATATAAAAATAAAAGAAAATTGCATAAATGTCAGAAGTGTATTGGCAATGGAAACGCTTAGAGAGGGAAAAAGTTATGTTGAATATGCTTATTTGTGAAGCCCTGTTATGACTTTACTTAATCTAAATAGAAATGCAAATGGCGCAATAAAGAAAACAAGGTGATGGCATTTTTCAGCCCTGAGCAACAGAAACTACTGAAACAACTTGTCCATTCATGTTGGGCAGCCATTTGTGAAGTAGGTAATTGATTATTTAAAAGAAAAACTAGATCGTAATGCCATGTGGGAAGGAAAAATCAAGGACCTTTGACAAAAGGACAAAAAAATCGCAGAATCAGCTAGGTTTGAAAAGACCTTTGAGATCATAGAGTCCAACTTATGACCTGACACAACCTCATCAACTAGACCAGGGCACTGAGTGCCACCTGCTGTCTTTTGTTAAATACCTCCAGGGACTGCAACTTCACCACATCCCAATGCTGAATCAGCATTTTTCTGTGAAGAAATTCCTCCAAATGTGAGATCTAAACATCCCCTGGCACAGCTTGTGTACTCTTGCCCTATTGAGAATTGCTTGGAAGTAGAGACCGACGCCCACGTGGTTGCAGCCTCCTTTCAGGTATTTGTTGAGTGATAAGGTTTCCCCTGAGCCTTTTCCCTTCGGGCCGAACAGCCCCATTCTACCATGTAGAAAGCGTTCAACTAAGCCAGGCAGAACATCTCTGACTCCTGCTGAGCGTCTCTCAGGTTGGGAGGGTGTAACCCCACTATTTGTCTTCACACTCCCTAACACTCCTCGGCCTTCCCGCTCCCTCCTGAAGCTCTGCCGCTGCTTGCAGCGGATCTCTCCTGCTCGCCCCACTGCGGTGTCTTTGGCGCAGAGCTGCGCTGCTAAAGCGGGCTCAGACCCTCCCCGGGACAGCGGCCCGCGCAGCTCCGTGCCTGGGGGCTCTGTCCCGGCTAGCGCACACGAGCGTGCTGCCAGCCGCAGCGCACTTTGGGCGGCTTCTAAATCATTCCCGGGGCTAGTCAAGTTAGGAGAAAAACAAACCAAACAAAACAGTCCCCAGCCCAAACCCCGCAGCCCCTAGCACACAGCCCGCACCAGGAGGGCGAGAGTGGCTGCTCCTCCCTGCCTGCCCAAGCCGCGCTCCGCATCCCTGGCACCTGCTCCGGTCGCCCGTGCTCCCCAGGGATGCTGCAAGTGCCCGCAAAGGGCCCTGTGACCACCTGAGTGGCAGGCAAGAGCCAGCAGAACGAGGATCTCTGACAGGTACAAAATGAGAAAAGAAGGAATGGCGAAAAACATCCCTGTGAAAGAGAAAGGAGAGCAAGAATTGTGTTTTGGACCCTGCTATGAGAAGGCAAAGTTCTTATGGTCTCCTTGTTCTGTATGTTACAGAATAACATAGCCACACATTACAGAAATGGAAATGCACAATTTTAGAATTATTTTCAGTAGATAAATGCAATGATAAATGTATAATATCATTAATATGGTGTTCGTTATGGCAGTCAATGAGAAGAAAAAGCACCTTTGTTTGTAAGTGTATCTATTATACTTATTACAAACCTGACCAAAAAAACCCCAAGCAACAACAACAACAAAAAAAACCACTAAATAAATGAAATGTTAAATGACTGTGTTTATTCAATGCACTATAACTCACCTCAGAGCAGCTTTGTACATTGTCTCTTTCTTTTTTTTTTTATTTTCCTGAATTCAGCTCTTGCAGGGATCTCAATGAATCGTTTCACTTCTCTGTAATTTTCCTATTAGTCCATATAACTTGTGTATTTGTGGTACTTGCCTGGAAGGTATCTGTCACCTCATAGTTGGAACACCTTCAAAGCACTTATTTAAGGATTCCAAATGAGCAATACCCAGCTCATTAACAGGACTACTAACCAATATTTCTCACAATTAAATGCTTTTTATAATATTTTCTTTACGATATTGCAAGCATATTAAAATACACTGAAAATTTTAGCATATTAAAGATGGACAAGGTTTTCCATTAATATAAATATCTGCTAATCAGAAGAAAGGAGTGAAATATGGTCAAGTAAAAACCATGTTAATGAAGAAAATAATTTAGCACATAAACACAAATGGCCACAAATAGCCAGCAGTGGATTGCTGTGTTGTGGTAACATCTCTTGGGAATATGTTACTGAAACTGCTGCTTTTAGCAATGACTCCTGCAGGACAGAGCAAGAGAGAAATGAGCTTGCCCTTTGCTGGGAGCAATCAAGTACAGGCCCTTCTTGACATATGGTAGTTAGGGCAGTCCTATCGTTTTCAATCAAAACAGTGACTATTGTAGAAAGAAACGTTTCCAGATTAAATTTACCTTTCTTTTTTAGAGCACTTAATTTCTCCAGTATTCCAAATGGTTAGTTAAGATTTTTTAAATTTTTCTAATTCTTTTCATTACACACCCCTGCATAAATGCAGCACAGCTGCATCTGTCTCTAAATATTCCACAGTTCTCAAAACAAAAACAAATCTCAGGAAACCTACAAGTATTGTTTTTCCACTAAAAGAAAACAAAAAACATTTTTTTAAAAAGTTCTGAGGTCTTCTAAATAGGTATACCCAGGAAATATCAGCTTTGCAAAGCCTACATATTTTCTAAATACTTTTTCCTTCAACTTCATCAAGATTTGATGAAAAAGAAGAAAATGGTTCTACTATGAAATACAGAAAGCAGAATTTCAAGGACTATTCCTTCTTTTGAAAAAAGACATTATTTGAAGAATTATCGATGTAACTGATAATAGCTCCAGTTCCATTTATAATTGAAGTAGCTGCTTGAACAGCCTTCAGTACTATGCAAATGTGTTGTACTAGAAGAATCATAAAAAAGGCAAACTATGGTGTTTTATCTAAAAAAAAAATTATTTTTTTTTCTCTTCATGTTCATCATTTTTCTTCTGTGGTTTTACTTCTTCATTGGAAAGTAAATGAACTCTCTTAATAACAGCAATGTCTACATTTTATTGTAATATTGATACAATGAATTGTGTGACGATAATCATTCTGAATGTATATTTCATTAGTTTACCAAGTAATTACTCAGAATTTTAAATATTAATTGAAATACATTCAAATTTGTCTTCAAAAGAAGTATTGAAAACTAGAAAATTTTCTAAAAAACAATTTCAAAAATATAGTGAAATAATACCTGCTTCTTGCCTAATTTTTTTCCCCTTGAGTGCTTTTTCCCCTCCTTTTTATCTTGCTTTTGCAATTAGTCTTAATATCATGTAATGACTGTAATGATCATGTAATATATGTAATTGAAATGTAATTGTTGACCCAAGAAAATGTTTGTTTTTTACAAAAAAAAAAAAAAAAAA
>JAOTQP010000870.1:17125718-17150619 GCA_026413545.1 Cichladusa arquata | reverse complement strand
AATGAATGTAATTATCATGTAATATATTTAATTGAAATGTAATTGTTGACCAAAGAAAATTTTTTTTTTTTAAAAAAAAAAAAAAAAAAAAAAAAAATTCTGCAGGCCAGATATTGCTCTATATATATAAAAGACCACAATAATGAGTTTTTTAAAAAATCCTTTTTTAGATTAATATTTACTTCATAGTTGAGCTAGTTAAAAATAAGTAGCATTTGGGAAAAATTTAGTTTTAATAAATTGAAGTAGTACGGTAACTGAGTATTTTAAAATTTAAGTATATATATGGAAATATGAAGATAAAATATTTCATATTATTGTGTTTCTAATATAGCAGAGTTTAACATATAATTTTTTTTTAACACAAGCAGTTTTATCACATGAATAATGCACAGAATGTAAATGCAAGTTTCTCTTGGCTGTATTTTTTAAAATTTTAAGTCCATAAATTGCATGGTAAAGGCATCAAGTGAAGAGGTGTTATCAGTTCCCTTTTTTTTTTTTTTTTTTCTTATTTTTCCAATGACCTCCATAGAGTATTATTGCATGTATTTTTAAATATATAAAAATATATACTTGTGATTTTGGGGTGAGCTGTTGTGTGAAACATAAAAAGATGACCATTGAAAAGGTTTACACAAATTGCAAACTTAGTTTTTCATTAACATTTTCTATTTTGGCATCTAAAAAAGAGTGGAAGTTGATTTCAGCAGAACATCCTGTGGGGAAATTAGTTCATTTTGCTAAAGTATCTTAATAATTACAGTGACATCAAGGTTAATTGCTTAATCTGTATTGCCATAGTGCAGTCCTGTAGAAATCCCAACACAATCTGTTCTATAATTAGTGCCAGAATACCCATATATAGAACAAGCAGTGGCCTAAAAAAAAAAAATAGAAAAACTCTGATAAGATTAATAAATAAGATTTACCAGAGTGTGTGCGTTTATATCTATATATACATACATACAAAGGGAAGGGGAAGATTTCACAAAATAGAGGTTTTGCAAACACAGTATATTAAATCCTTGAGGAGATATAAATAGCTGAGGTAGAAAATAGCTTCAAGCAAGATGTTTTCTCTCCTTATTCTTTTCCAGCTCCAGAATGTAATTGCTAGCCAACACCATCAGATTTGCATCAGGTCCCATGCTTTGCTTGTTCCATGTCAGAAACTAAGTGGTCAGAGTTTAAAAAGTAATTGTGAAGATCCTTCTACTTCACCTTTTGGGTTAATTTCAATAACACTGCCTATTGCTGAGCGTACAGATTTGTATTGCTTTGGCACGCTTCATTAGCACATGATCCCATGTGGATTTATTGACTGCTCAAATTCTGAAGATGTGCCATACTGAGGGACAATGTGGTGCCCCTGATAACTAAGGATGACATGATGGTTCCCTTCCTGCTCTCTTCTCATTTTTGGAAACTGTGAGACCATTTGCACATTTCTCCTTCACATTAGTCATTAGTTCTTGCTGAATGCTTATTGCGTCTGAGGCACAAGCTGTGAGTTACTGTGTTAGCCAATATAGTTTTCAAATAACCAGTATCTGCAGACAGAAATTAGCAACTGGATCTTTAATAATTATCTGTATCATTGATAAAAGGAGTTTTGGTTAAAAGGAGTTTTAAGGTATTGACTAAGCATGTAGCAACACACAAAAAGAATTCTGTTTTTAATGACCTTTAAAGAAAAAAAAAAATTCTACAGACTACATCTCTCCCATTTTTACAGAAATTGGGATAAGTAAATCACAGCCAATACCAATCTCAAATATGTAACTCTGAAAAATATGGCAATGGAAAAAAACATATTCTATCATTCTTTATTGTGTTTTGTATATCAGAACTGAAACACAAAGTCTGTATCCTTGAAAATATACAGTTTTTACACATCTTAAGGTACACATTCCATTTTCAATGTTAAGCCCATCACTCAAAAGTTGGCATCACTGTGATAAAGCCTGATAACAGTTTATTGCTTCAGATACTTAAAATTTTACTTTAAGGGAGTCGATGAGGTAAATTTAATTTTAAAAAGGGGAGAAATATGTACTTACTGCTCAAAGGCATACTCTCCAAGGAGGGATCATTTAAAAAGGAAATGTTTCCAATGACACATACTTTAAATCATGATATATGTAAATTTCAAAATATAATTTTCATTTGCCTTACCAACATCTATGTATTTATGTAACCTATTTGAGGAATTGTGAAGACATATATCTTTATATAATATAGAGGTCACTGATAGATACCGCTATGAAAGTGTTTTATGGTCATACCTCTGAACTTGGCAACTTTTAAAATAGTCATTTTTTAAACTAAGACAATTATGTAGTTAGGAATATAGTGAAAAAGACCCCTTTAATTTTTCTACATTTTACTTAGTCGTAGACTCTTATTCAGTGCTTAATCATCTCCAGGGAAATATGAATTAGCTCTCCAACATCTTTGGCATTTTTCATTTCAATGTTTTTTCAAACAAACACCACTTTAATTTTGAAGGTTCGTACTATACAGTGGAATTTAGGCAATTTACAAGACATTTACCATAGCAGTTGAGAGACTGTTTAGAAATTTCACAAGGATCTCTTTCACCTCAACACAAATTCTGGTTTTTCCACTCCCTTTTAAAAGGCAGTTGCTAGCCTGATAAGTTTATTTTGGCAGTCAAACTGTAATTAGTAACCTGCAATACTGTCAAAGAAGAAAGCTGAAGCTTAGCAAGCAGTGAGTCTATACTTCTAGGTAATTGCAGCTTTCTTTTAATTTTCCATGCAAGTCAAAACAGTACAAACTTACAAAAGATTGGGAGTCTAAACAATGCCCTGAGCTTTTAAAAAAGTTTATTTTAAAGTGCTTGCAGCTGAATAATATTATTTGGTTCTCTGTTTTCCTCTTTTTGTCACCATAATTACCGCTTAGAAAAGTTTTATAGCTCATAAAATACCTTTTGATTGGTATCAGCTAGACACAGGAAACCGCTTGCTAGCTTTTTTGATTACATACTGCAATTATTGAACTTTATTTTCAAAGTGCATGGGTCCATTTGGGCAGTGCTCTTCCACAAATTTCTTTGGTTTTCTTTCAGAAATATACATAGACAACCAAAGGTAAGACCTGGTTAAATAAGAATTAGTTGATTTTAGAATTGCCGACAAGCTGACTTTTATTTCAGATTTCTAACTTTTGATTAAAACTGCCCATCAGACACAGGTAACTGTGGCATGTTGTGTGAGTTCAGATTTTGGTAAGAAAAAAGAATATTTTTATCTATTTGTTTTAAAATCACCAAATATTAGATAATAAAAGATTCATTTTGTATGTAAGTAATAGAAATCCACATTCATATTTAACTAATACTAAGCAAGTTTTTTGGGGGAACCTGAGTGTACTGCATTAAAGAATGTGTTTAAAATGTTCCTGCTGTCATTTTCACTGTGAAAGATACCTGCTGTTCAGCCTTAAAAGGTCACATAGTCTTGGCTTCCCTGACTTAATCAATATAAACTACATGTCTCTGCATCAGAATAAACAGCCACTGCTGCCTCTTCTCCTTCTTCCAGATGAAGTACTGTGCTATTCCTGATCTCCTCTTGGCTCTGGGTCAGTCTTTTCCCACATTCGTAGTCTGTGCATAGGGTGACTGTAAAGACAAAGAGAACACTGGAGCAATGTTAATGCAGTTGTATATGACTGATTGGACAACCTCAGCAAAAATTGATCTTCCCGTCACCCCTTCAAGTCCACTAATGTCATGTTGTTTTTTCAGAGAGACTTAAGCGTACTTGATAGACTCGTTCTCAGGTATTTCGTTCTAGCCTCAGAGGGAGTAAAGGGTAGGGTGATAAGCAAGGTCACTGGCTATTGAACTGAAATTAATTAAATGATGAATGGCCTTTCAAGATAATTATTATCATACAAGTATTTCAGCACATTTCTGAAGGCCTTCTACTCAATGCAGGATCATATTCAGCTGGGTTTGATTACCTCCAAGGGTGGAGATGATACAACCTGTTTCAGCAACCTCTTTCAATATTTGATCACTTTAACTACATTTTTGTTATGATCGACCGGAATTTTCTTGAATTTATGCCCATTTACTCTTGTAAAGCCAGTGGGTGTGACTAAGAAGGGTCTGGCTCTATCTCCTTTGCTCCTACCTATCAGAAATTTGCTGACATTTTTTCTAAATCTCTTTCAGTCAGCCTTGCGTGGATTTAGTGTGATGTTTGAAAAGGGTTCAGGAGTTTCTTGTTTCACTGTTTAGTCGGGTTTTTTGTGTATTGTCTGTGTGTGTATGTGGTTTGTTGTTTTTATTTTTCATGTAGATTGCTCATGTCTTAGAATGAAAATTACTTGACGTCAGAAAATTAATTCTGAGACTGCATTATAATTCTTCCATTAGATGGCAATGGAAGAGAAAACATTTGAAGACAAATTTCAGGTTATATTTATTTTGGTTCATTGCATTACAGCTTCAAGTGCTTAAAAACATTCAGTCTGTATTCCTGTGGAATTTGGGAGTGTATTTTAAAGAGACTGGCATTCCTAGTCTACTGGTAATTTTAGAAATTTGACAGAATAGAGTACACATTCTTTAAAAGCATGATGAAAACTCAAAACTGTAATTTAGACCTTTTCAGATCCATCTGTAGATCTGTTGAGTAATACACCGTGTCTTCTGGTGTAATTGTTGGGAATTTGTATGAGAGCATCTGCATAAATGTAAGAAATTTGGAAATATATTTCTAAGAAGTTTTTATAGACGTCAAGTATTAAGAAAATTGAGACTTACACATATATTTTGTTCTATCACTGTTTCGACTCCTCTGAGCCAGTAATAAACTTTTTCTCAGAAAAATAGCTCCTATTTCCTTGTGCAGGACTGTTATTCACAGGTCCTTTTATCCTGAGTTGTTTTGTTAATCAGATATGCATTTCAGTTTTGCAAACAGTGGTGGCACAAAGGTGTGTTTCACAGTTCTGGAGTATGAACTGGGAAATACCTAGAGCCAAAGTTACTGTCAAAGGAAAAGGATTGTGTGCAGCATGAGATGAGCATCTTTTGGGGACCAACAGAAGCATAACCATTTAAGTCTTGATTTGGTGTTGTTTCATTCTGGGGAAAAAAAGGGGGTTGTGGATGCTGATATAAATAAACCAGTTCAAATAAATGACTGTTTTTCTGTTTTGTTTGTTTCTGCTTTTTATTTACTTTATTTCTTCTAAGTTAATTGAGTACTAGTGTGAATATTTGCTGCCTCATCACGTTTGGAATCAGGACTATTATATAAAAATAGAAGGATTTTGAAGAGGTTTTTTCCCCTCAAAAATTCTTTGTTTATAATAACTGAACAGCGCAAATTGCCATAGTTATCAGAAGAAAAAGTATCAGATATTTCATGGTCTGTGTTATACAGAAGGTCAGACTAAACTATCTAATTATTTCTGTTACCACAAATTGAAATTCACTATTCCATCTGAGAAGGGAAAATACGAAAGTGAAGACAGACAAATGATACTAATGAGAGAGCTTAGAATTTTGACTAAAAGTACCTCTTCTAGGAGAAGCAGCATCCTAAAGTCTGTAATCTTCCCAATGTTAATTATCTGCTGTTGAGGAATACATCTGGTCTAGGTATCTGGGCTGGAAAGCTTGGATGGAGATACAAATTTGGCTTGGGTGGGAGTCTGAGACAAGAGGCTGTGAACTGTCAAACTTTGGGATAACAAAGGGAAGGTGATGGGGCGGTGCCAGCCAGGTGAATGGACGGATCAACAGAAGAGATGAAAAGCATGACAGCCAGTGAGCTCATTGAACATGGAGAGGGGCAGGAGTGGGTCCCAGGAGCAAGAGTGAGACCTGTGGACAGACTGTGAGGGTGTAAAAGCCGTGGGGTTCCTGTGTTGGGGTCCCTCCTCAGAAGCTGGAGCTGTTCCTGTGTCACTGCACCGTGAATAAATGGCTTTATGGAAGCAGACACCTGAGACTGTGATGGGAAGCCTGGGATGGAAGCAGTGAGGAAAGCTGGTCTGTCTGTCTCACTGTCTGTCAGTGGGGTGTGCAGGGAGCCAAGGGGGCTCCCCTCAGGTCACTGGAGCTGCTGCTGCCAAGGGGCTCCGGTCCCAGCAGTGAGAGTCTCTGGCCTTGGGAGTGTGACTGCCAGAGAGGCTCGAGAATGGTCAGACTGGGAAATTTCCATGATACAGCTTCTTATTTTCCAGGTTCCAGGAAAGAGTGTCACTTAAGTCGATTAATCACGCTAAAATCACATTAATCACAAGGTGATTCAGAGGAAGAAGTGACAATTAGCTTTCCTTTAGGCTTTGCTTTTGGTTGGTTGCAGTTAAATGAAGAAAAACCCACTACCTGGTTTAAGTTTTGTTAATGTGTTAAATTTGTTAAAATTAGGTTTTGACTTCAACTTTTTTTATTTTTATATTTTTCCTTTTAGAAATATATTAGACACTAAGGTCTAATAGAAATTAGAGGTTCACTTTAAAGGAGTTGTAATCTATACTTGGAAATCTGGTCCTTAGACTTCTGTATGACACAGTCTCACGTCAGTGCAGAAATAATGAAGGGAGAGAAGGAAGGTGTATATGGCAAAGAAATTCTGGGCTAAAAAAGGAGAAGCCAATCTAAGTTTTAGAGAGATGACTATGCCGTTTATAAAATTATAATGGTTCATTTAAAGAGAAAGAAAAACTGCAATTACAGAAAATAAATGACCAACTTATGAGTTCAGAATACATTATTATGTTTCTCATAGAGCATAATTACAGTTGTGTCATTTTCTCAATTATATTAAATGTTGTAGCAGCACTTATATTACAAACCTCATATTTCAAGAGTTTACAACTTGGCGGCAAGAAATTGACTCAGCAGTGGAAATTAAGATACTAAGTGTCAACCACAGAACACATTATTTTGCAATGTTATTTATTATGTATGGGAGTGTAAGGCTAAAAGAGACAAAGGTGCTGACTGGGTCAGAGGTCTGTTATTTTGACACTACAGCTACAGTGCTGTGGATCCTTTACTATCTCCCTAAAATTAGCATAAATATTCACTAGTGGGAATGTTAAAGTGTTACTGTCTGAATGATGCAAAGGTCCCATTTGGGACTTTTAGGTACTGGAAAATAACAAAAGTAAATATGTTCCATATTTCACCACCTATTTTTCCCCTGGTTTTGTTTGTTTATTTTTGTTGTTATTTGTTTTGTGAATTTTTTTAAATAGACATATTTTTGATACTACAAGTGATTCTCAATTCATGTTGTCATTCACACTGTCCTTTTTTTTTTATTTTTCCTTAGAAACTGACATTTTAGTTTCAGTCCAGTTGTTTTTTTTCTGTTATTTGACATTTCCCCCTTGATTTTAATACTTTTTATACACGGGAATACAAGTAATATATTTATATTAAATACAAATATAAAAACTAATATTTTAAAAGAAGTATCAGTCTTCAGTTAACAGCTCCCATTTAGCCTCTGTACAAAGCAACCCTGTAAAAATTACCCAGAAATGGAATCAGAATAATGATTTCTTTACATGCATTCTGAAAGTTTAACTGAAGTCCACAACTCAAAGAATTGCTGAGATAGTTACTCCTGGTTTCTAATAGTTTCATTCTACAAAGAAATTAGTTTGATGCAGACTGATAGTAATCTATGTCTTTAATCAATTGTACTGCTTGAGTAAGGGCTATTTAGGCTTTCACGTACAAAATTAATTTCTTTAGGGGAGTGCAAATATGTTCAGTATAATAGGAACACTTAAATATTTACATAATGGAAAAAATTTAATTATTTTCTAAAACTGAGGTTTCTTTTTGACATTATGTTTGGGATTTTTTTTTATTTTTCTTACCATGTCTGTACTTTTTTTGGAGACTATGTCATTGCTGAGATATTAATTTCTGGGGCTAGTTTTTAGATATTTATGCTTTAAATATTTGGTTGGCTTTTAATTACTATGAGAAATAAGTTCTTATTATTTTATTTTAACCTGATAACTTCTGACTTTACTCAGTATAAGAATTTACCTTTATTTTTAATTCTCTGAACTAATTTTGTTGCATATTTTCATCTCTTCATATATAGATTACAATTATAAAAACTCTTCAAAGACACCTACCTTCATACAAGTCTGCAGTATCTGAGTTTTATTGTTGGATACTAAAATTTTGCAATTCAGCATAAGTAGACATGCAAATAAGCTTTTCTGTTGACTGTGCATATTATAATGGTAGCATGAAGATGTAATATAAACTCACTGAAAGTTAAAAAAATGAGGAGTTATTTAATCTCTGACAAAAAAATCTACAAAAATCTATGACATTTTACCAGGGTTCCTTTCTTAGGAGTCCCCATCTGTCCCTATTTTATTTTTAGACCACATTTCAGCTGTTGGTTTTGTATTCAAATGTGGTGTATATCCTGCTACCTACACTTGCAAATGCAGTCACATATATTAGAATATCTCACATAATGTGAATAACATTCATTGGAACAACAAAAAAATCCCAGAACTACTTATTTGTTGTCCTACAAATAGTTATAAAAATGATGTAAACTAAAGTGACAATAAATAGAGATTCAAAATTATGAAGACTGGAAAGCCTATTTTGGAATTTTTTTGGTACACAATCTGAGACATTTAGAACTTAACTTTTGTGAGAGTACCTGTGTGCAAGCTATGAGATTGTGCACTTCACTTTTACTACAGACATTTTCTCAAAAAATAAAACCCATATGATGGAGTAATTTTCTGCACAGGCTTGCACTGAACCTAGTAAGATTGCATCAGGGAAGGGGGGCATAGCCCGTGAAGCAAGTTTCTCAACTAAGAGTCAATTTTGCAAAGGAAGTAGCTCAGAAAATTTTAACATTAATTTCTTGTTGATGGGATGGAGCTGTATGGCTTTGCAGCCTTCTTAGACCTGGTCATCATTTTGTCCTGTCAGCTCTTACAAGTATTCTGTAGATATCATATTGAGGATTTTTTTTTTCTTTGAAAATGTGAAAGAGACTCATTCAAATGATCTATGCAAATTAAAAAGGAATGATCTGTTTAAATTTGTTGATCTTGGTGGCTAGTGTGATTACCACAGCTTTTCACCTGCACTATTTTTAATGTTTTAAATCATAACTTACCTTAATCTCTCACTTATTTACACAACAGGATTGATTAGATGATTCTGCTACACTGCAAAGAAATGATGAGTCCATAATTTCATTTTTAATGCTTGGGTCAGAATATTTGAAAACTGCAGAGTGACCAGTCACAAGAAAGAAAGACCTGAGGCAGGCACGTGCATGCTGAGTCTACATTGCCTTGTAGCAGAATGTTTAGAGTTACATGCTTCTTTGATCAGATGCTAAAATAATATAGCTCATTCACTGCATAAAATACTTATATGTATTGTATGTGAAGCTATTTTTTCCTGCTCAATGTGATAAATTTTTGCTGAAATATATAGAATTAAGTCAACCAAACACCATGTGCTGCCTAGAAGGAAGTTATTGCATACCAGCTTAGAAGTTTGACAGCTAAGGTAACTTGAAATCAGCTCATAGAAAACTATTTAAATATTTTTTTCCCTTAAAGAATGCATATTTGAGCTTCCATTTCAGTTGTTTTGAGCCAGTAATAATTTTTTGCCAGTATGTCACACCATTTGTGACCAGCTGTATGTAACTTCATTCACCACTGGGCTTGACCACTCAGCCAATTTCTAATCCAGCAACGAGTACATATTCTCCAGGAGAAGGCTGTAACTGAAACAAGGAAGCAATGTTCCTAAAACAGGATAAAGCAATAAAAGTTTAAACAACATATTGATCTCACTTAATGAATATCCTACCAAAAAAAGAAAAAAAAAATCACTGTCCCCAAAATTCATAATACAGGGGAAGAAAGCAAAAAAGCAAAAGAAAGGGAAAAAGAGAAAAAAATCCCAAAAATTCTGTAAGAAACCAAAATGTTCTTGGTAAACACCAGCACAAAATACTGGTGTAACCAACATTAGAAAAATCGAAGGTGTGGTTATCTCACAGTTTGATCAGCAGCTATATGATGTGGCTGAGAGGGTGTTGTTGTATGGATATAAGCAATCTCAAACACAGCGTGCATGCACTAATACATAACATGTATAATAAATATTTTTATTGTCTTATGTGGTCATCCTCATTCTGTCAAGTCAGTCCTGCAAAATGGCCCAACAGTCTCTATACTGACATAAACCTATTTATGTAAAATTCTTTGGAGGTTTTTAATGTACAAAACCTAGATTCAATCCAGAGAGCTACTGATGAGCAAACTTCCTGTGGTAAACCCTTTGCAAGTAAATATGACTTCTATTTCCTACTGAACATTTGCTGGATTGCACAATTGTGCACAGTGATCTTCATGCCCTAAACAAAACTAATTTTCAGCTATGTTTGCGCAGATGGCAAATAATTTTAAAACCACTGAACATTATTGTATCAGCAAAACCTGAATTTTGATAATAAAAATAACATTAAAGGAAAAATATTGTTTGAGAAAGATGTTCACTCACAAAATTGACAATTATATATTATGTGCTACAGAAATTTTAACACCATTTTAAGTGAGAGATATTGTATTCAAAGGCTTAAAATTTAGTTTTTAGACAGTAAGGGAGACATTGAACGTTCCTGATAAGGTTAAAGGATTGTATCAGGTTTCAAAAACAGCTGCATTTGCAGCCATCCATTTCCATGAACTGAGAAATCATTTTCAATACTTATTTATAAAGGAAAATTGTTCTTTTTTTTCTTATTTTATGGGTGCTTGACACTAAAGAGTGATACTAAATATTACATGGTCTCAAAATATATGCAGGTCTTTCCCACTTTATATGTGAATATACAGGCCAATCACAAGGTACTGAATTATTGACAATCTTTTATTTTTTTAATTTTACATCTTCGTTGCAGATAGATTCCTGACTATGCCTTAAGTGGATCTCCTTTCCAGTGAAAACATATATTCAAAATATAAGTAAGAATATTTGATGCTCTGTGTGGAAGCGAACTTCTCTAAAAAATACTCTAAATAGCAATATCTGAGACCTATTGGAATTTCTTTAAGAACTGGCTTTAGCATGTCCATGTAAAGTCAGCATTGGAATTTTACCCTGCTGTGTTACTTTAATAACCCGCCACTCCAATATAACTGATCTGCATTCACACTGCAAAGGCAGTCTGAACTAGTAGAAGTGTCACAGCAGGTTCAGTGTTCATCAAAGAAAGGTCTCCTTCTCTGGAAAATGAAAATTATTATTTCTTGTTATGTAAGACCAGTTTACAATTGAAATATACTATCATCTTCATTTTTAAGCAATATTACTGCTTTGCAAAAGGAATAACTGACTGTAACTTTCTGCAAATTACTGTAGCTCTGGAAGAGATTTCACAAGGGGTGTCATCTCAAGGACAATACCTTAGGCTCAGGATTGCACAGTGTGATGTGAGAGAGTTAAAATATTTTTATGGATGACTTATATGTGTGCAGATAATGGGGCTGATTAAAGGAGTCCGGTATGCGAAATCATGTAGATTGTGCAAGTCAAAATGAGTGTTCTTCAGTCTTGAAGTCCTTGTGAATATGTTTTGATAGCCTGCAGATGGAGCAAATACAACTTTGTTGTAGTCAGTTGAAAAATTACTTTTATCTTCACCAATGAGCTTTCTTTTTGAACAGCAGCCTTCTAGCAAAACATCACTGAGCACAATATTTTTCATAAAAAAATATATAAAGGATCTTCATCTGTCTTTCAGGTACACTAATATCCACTTATGTTGGACACTTCTTCAAGGAGAAATAAAACATCCTCAACATTATTTTGGCTCGCATGAAGTGAAAATTTTAATACGTTTTAATAGGAAGACAATTTAGAGATTGACTAATACTAAGATTCGGTATTTCGTCCTTTCACTGAAGGACATAAAATTGTGTTTACATTATTGTTTTCCAAACAGGCCTGAAACTCACTGAAGAAAGTGACTTCATGATCACTTTCATTCCTGATTTCCATTTGCACCACTGTTTGTTAATCTGGTGAGCCTCATGCGTAGAGCTCCATACTGAGGGGACATTCTCGTTACACAGCATGTATAAGTCAGGACTGAAGACTGTGGCCTAATCTGTTTCATTCCTAATTTTTTAAAATCCACTTTTTTACTTCTTGATTCTGGATTCCAAACTCCCATGCTCCAGGTGGCCTTCAACAGAAGAAAAGATGTGTTTTATATCTTGTGGAGTTAGTCTGGCTTAACATACAGCTTTACTTCATCTTCCTTGTTTTTGTACTCTTACAGCCTTTTCCCACTATGAGCTTTCACCCAAGCTTGTATCACATTTGCATTGGACAATGTATCCTTCTCAGCTTTGTATTTTCTAGGCACTTCACAAACTGCCACATAATTGTGATCTCCAGCTATAATTTTTAATTGCAAAAGTTATTACAAGCCATAGGAATAACTGTTTTCACTGACAAAACTGTAGATGATAACATGGTTAACATGTTGACAGTGCTCTGCCCCTCTCATGAACATTTTCAGGTCCTTTGTTATCACCCAAAGTTTATCAGACTTCTCTTTTGTTTGCAGAAACTATTGAAACTTTTTTTCCATGCAAAAATACTAGGCCCATTCCTAACAATTAAGATTTAGCTCTGCTCATCTCAGGACTAAGCTAAGTTTTCAAAAGCTAAATTTTTGTCAAACGCTTTTTCTCTTTTTCTTTGATACAAATAAATACTATACTATTTCTGGGATGGAGATTTTCTGTTTGTAGATGCTGTTTAACAACTGTCTCCACTATACACCGTTTCCTTTGATTATAAAGCAGTGTTACTTTTTGATCGTGAGAAATCTGTCTCTCTTTTTAAAATGATATCTAGAAATGTGCTGGATTCTTTCTTTCCTAACCACCCTTTTATTAATTAAAAAAATTACTTTTCATTACTCTTCATTAATATATTTTGCATTTCTGTGTAGATAATAGATAATGGATAAATGCCTTCTGGTTTTTCTGCCTATTCTTGACTGACAGCCCAGTAAATAAGTAGCTCCAGGACAAAGAGTCATAGAATATCTCAAGCTGAAAGGGACCCATAAGAATCATTGAGTCCAACTCCCTTCTCCTCTCAGGACTGCTAAAGATAAATCCTATGACTAAGACCATCATTCAGATGCTCCTTGGATACTGAAAATCTTGGTGTCCTGACCCTTCTCTGGAGAGCCTGTTTCAGTATCCAATCAGCCTCTCAGTGAGGACGCCTTTTCCTAATGTCCAACCCAAACTTCTCCTGATGCAGTTTCATTCAATTTCCTCGTGTCCTACCACAGACACAGGGATCAGCATCTACCCCTGTGCTGCCAACCTTCAGGAAGTTGTAGACTGAAGTGAGGTCACCTCAGCCTTGTCCAAGTTGAATAAGCCAAGTGACCTCAGCTGCCCCTTGCAAGTCTTGCCATCAAGGCCTTTCACCATTTTGATCACTTTCCTCTGGACATACTGTGCACATGTCCACTGTGTAAAGCCATGCTTACTAAAGCATCTCTTAGAAACAGTAATATTCATCATTCCTTGCAAATGTTGAAATCATGGTGATGGGGTGAATGGTTTTAGAGATTAATGACAAAATTTCTCCACTTTTCTTGGTGCTGTAAAAAGTTATAAGTTACTGTTAGGATCATTGTAAAAATCTCACTAGCTGTGCTAAAAGACAGGTCTGACATGCCACCGAGAGCCATGTACAGAGAGAATTTCACCACTTTTCCTCTTTTCCTGTGAAAAGCCTCAAGATACCTTTTGAGCTTTTGCTAATTGTTAGTGTATGTGACATTTATCCAAGAAAACATGTACTTTTCCTTTTACTCTATACTAAGAAGTTAAAGTGATTATGAATGCCCAAAATCTGTGGTGAAATGCTGATTTATATAAATCCCTTTTAGTAAACAGTGCAAAGAAATAATATGTTCAGAATTTACAGGTTACCAAATATCCTAGATATAAATATATAAGTGAGCAAAGATCTTGAAGAACTTGAACAGGTTCACTGTGAAAATTATATGATCTTTCACATGAAGTTGTGAACCAAAGCATTTCAGAGTTTACTATGTATTTGAAATCAAATGGCTTCACTATATGAAGAAGTCAAAAACATCAAGTATTAAGTATTAAAAAAAAAGTAAAGTAAATCCTTAAGTGCTCAGCAGTCCATGTTCAGGCATAAATTACACTTGCAATTTAATTACAACTTCATCCACAATTCACAACTATTCAACTTTTAAGTACAAATTAAGAACTGGGTCGCATGTAGAAGATGCTAAAAATGTTTATTCATCATCTCCTTCCTCTGTTATTGAACCTAATGTCACTGATATTTATTCACTACTTTGTTGGTTTATGACTTTCACCATAGAACAAGGGTGTTGTTGCATGATTTTATAGCTGGATTTCAGGTGAATGTACAATGGCCATGATCTCTAAACATACAGATCTTCCAAGTAGGAAGAATGCTGTTTTAATGTTATCTCATTTCTGTTTCAGCAGAAAGCCAGACTTTTAACTATAAATGAGAAAAAAAGTTGAAAAAAGGCCATTACTTCTTTTTTAAACATGATTTATACTATTTGAAATAGAAAAATAACAAGCAATAAGATGCTTTGTGCCTAAAAAGGCAATGCCATAATAAAATGATATTTTGTTGTGTCTCATGATGGTTGTTTCTTCTTTCTTCATTTTAATATCAATAATTTAGTCTTCACACAGTACAAAGTCTTGTGTTAATATGGCATTGCTTGCAGGCTAATATTTCATGTATGAATTATAAAATGTTCATGGTCTGGTAGAGCTTAACCTGATATAAAAATCATATAAATTTTAAATTACAAAGTTATTGGAAAAGGAGATTATATAGGCCAATTTAAAAAATGCCCTCCAAAATAAATTGTTATGCTTTCTTTGTGCCAGAAGCTTCTGATTAAAACTATTATTATTAGAACATGGAATTTAAAATGTTATTGTGTATTAATACTGACAATTTTAAGGTAAAACATTCTAATTATATTTATTATTGCTCTGTTAATTATTTGAATGTTCTTTTGATTGTTAGTATAAAAGTAACTGCCAGATAGTTTCAAATAATATATTATTTTAAAGAATATATTGATATATTGAATAATGGCAAAATTTTTATGGGATACTATTATTATTACACTACAGTTCTTCCACTGATGTAGGCATCATGTAAACATCACATGAAACAGGAATTATTTGCTCCAATGATGTTAGAGATTAAAAAAGCACCCCAAAATCTAGGAATTAAGGGTGTTTCAGTGTTGAAGTGTCTCATTTCCTTAAGGACACTGAAGAAATCAACATCTTTTCAAAAAGCAGGCCAATTTAACTTTTGAAATTTAAACCACCCTCAACAGATATTCAGTCTTTTTTTGATAAATTATTATTGTGTGGTAAGTATGAACTAATACTATTCTTGTAAATCTTTATGTTTGTTTCTATATTTACTTTTTGGATATTTAAAATTCTTAGAGTTTATCTTTATATCAGTTGTATATCTTTATATTGAATTCAGTATTCCTGATTAAAATTTCAACATTAAGCATTTGACAAATTACAGGGATAGAACTTTCATGAGTTAGAAAATTATGATACAACCTAGAATTTCACCACCGCTACATTAGTTCAAGCCAGTGTTCCCAAAGTTCCAATTTCCCTAACAGAAACAAGAGGGTAATTATATTTTCTTACCATAAATAGAGCAGTGAGGGTTTATACAATTTTGTGAGGAGCTTTACTATCTTCAGGTGAAAGGAATTAGGGAAATGAGCATAAATTCTCTTGCGATCTATAAATACAATTACGGAAAAAAGGAATCAGCTGCCTCTGCTAGGAGGTGCTGATGCACAGACATGGACAGCTATTGTGGTACAGCTCTGTTCTACACACCCCCAGACAATTCTGCCTGGTCCTTGGATATTTGTGTCCCTATTTCCTCAGCAATGGTCAGGAGTCCTGCTTTTTGGTGCTGTTGATGATGGTGTATCTTCTTCCCATGAGTTATGTGTATGTGTCTGTGTCTGTGAGAAGCCTTCTCTTGCACTTCATCTTGTCCAATCACTAACTGTAAAAAGGCCATGCATGGTACCAGCAAAAATATGACAGGAAATGGGTGAAAGGCAAACCAGCCTGTTAAACACAGCTTTCACTCTTCTGTATCAGTACCAATAATTGTGCACAGTAAATAAGGCTTGCTTTCCCAAAAGTGCTGTGATAGTCATGTGCCACAATTCTTTGATATTTTACCAAGCCATAGGAACCCTATTAGGCCTCTGTTGTCTGAAAAGGATGAGTCAACAGAACAACCCAGAATATGCTGTTTTGCATTTAATTACTGAATGAGGAGCACTAAAAACTCTTTTAAGATCATTTTAAAAGGTTAAGACAAGACTCAAAAGACAGATCTCCACCTGAATAAACTCTACATCATTTAGGAACTTCTGTTTTAGCAAGTATAATTTAGAAATTTTGTTGTTTTATTATTTTAATTCTTCATTAAACTACCCATTTTATTGTATAGAAATTGTCATATGCTGACAGCTGTTGTCTGAACCTCTATGAAAACATCCCAGCAATATTCTTATTCCAAATAGTCCTGCATAATTGCTAGTGAGGATGAAATTATTCTTAGAATTTTCATGATTATGGCTTTTCCAGTCTCCCAAATGCACTTTAGGGAAGCACAGTTTATTACCAAGCAAGACTTTTTGTTGTACCAGTGGAGAAGATTAATCCCTATGGACAAATGCATATCTTCAAAGGAGGTACTAAAGAATGTAATGCAATTTGGTTAACTTATTTCTCTTTGTGTGCTTTTCATAAGCATATACTACATGATGTCCTACTGAACAATAGGTTTATGAGCATATTGGGGAAAAATTTATTATTTTGAATTTGACTACTATTTTTTCAATTTTTTTTTTGTTTCAAGAAATTTTCTTGAGAGATAATAAATGACGCATTTTATACAGATACATAAAAATTAATTGAAGCAATTACAAGGTCAGCTCATAAGTGCAAACACCAAGAGTCAGAGCTTAGAGCAAAGCATTATTGTTGGTGATCCTGGTCTTGAATAAGTTTGAAAACAAGGTATTGTTTGCTTTTTTTTGGTGGGATAGCTAAAAATTAAACATTCTATGATACACCACAGTTTTTACAGCTTTATTTTGCAACTCTTTTAAATACCCTGCTTAGTACTGACATAATTTTCATTATATTGTAAGATGGTAATTCAGTATACCAGTACCATTTTGCTAGAGGCAGATAATTTCACTTTGGTTGGTATGACTTTTTTAACACAGTGTCTAATGTTAGTGAGTCTAGTGTCAAAATGTTTCTAGGTTGCAATGCAAAGGAAATCACACTCTGGAAAGAAAGTAATTAGCAAATTTTATTTTGAATCTGTTCTCTGATTCTTTTATAAAACAGAATTTAAAATATTATTGTTTTGTGTATCATATGGTAGTAGTATTCCAGAATAGTACTAGATGAAGCAAGATCTTAAGTTGGAATTTGCTTGAACAAGGGAAAGAGAGACCTTTTGTGAAATTAAAGGATCACAAGATATTAAGAGAAAGAAAAGGAGGACTGTGCATTGAAAGCAAAGATATGTAAAAAATTTTAGTGACGTTAGACGACAGTAAAAAATAGGAAGTCTACTAAAAGTAGCAGAAAGCTATGGTATGAGATGGATGGTTTAGACAAAAATATTGAGTCAGGAGATAATAAAGGAGAAGTATGCAGAAAAGACATCAAAATACATGTTCACTATGAACAGGTTGTGCTGAGAAATATGTGTTAGGATTACATCCTTCTTCCCTTCCCCTCCACCCCAAGTTTCTGCAGCACCATATTTACCTCTATTTACCTTTCTTAAAATAACACTTTGAGACAAAGAAATCTATGCAAATATGTTTAAAAGCAGATTTCAATTCCATTCAAAAACTTCAAAAGAATATGACAAATGCAAGGAATATTTGTTTGAAAAAAGAATTCTCTTTTTATGGTCATTATTTTTCCGAATAGTTGTCTTTCAATAGTTGCTTAGAAATAGATTTGTCTGAAATGCATGTGTGACAATTTGCTTGCCAAAATTAGCCAGAAAAGGTTTCATTTAACTTCACTCCATTTCTATAAAATCATATGATGATCATTTGTGTAAACCTATTGAGAAAAAAAGCTCTGCACATTAATAGAGAAGTGACAAAAAGAAATTTGGGAAGGTCATGTGGAAAGAGGCAGGTTTTTCTGGTGTATTACAACTTTTTTCTTCAGTGTAAATACATCTATAATTCTGCCTCAGTCCAAATTCTGCAAATAACATGATAAAGCTCCTATACAGCTCAACAGCTCTAACTACCACATTTTTTTTTTTTTTTTTGGAGACTATTACACAGCACAAGACTGAAAGATTGCTACTGTTGGAGTATTTATGTAACACATCAGTCTTCATGTGCACTGTGTTGCCAATAAGGTAAGTGAACATATTATCTTAATTGTGGGTAGAATATAGGAAGAAGAGGAGTAGTGGGAATGAATACATTAATCAATCAACAGGGAGAAAAATATGTAAATGATCCTGAATATTTCTGCATAGTTTGTAAAAGGAAGTCGAGGAACATTTTTCTCCCCTACTCCCAGATTTAATTCTCAAAGCTGTCTCAACTTAGGTTTTGCTCTCCCAATCCTCTGTGAAAGCTTAATTCTGGATGGATTTTATAGTACAGACTGAGAAAGAAAAATTACTTCTGAGAATCACAGAAGCCAATGAGGTAGCTTCACTCTGCAGGGTTCTAGAAGTTCTTAATTTAAACTATGAATCACTTTTGTTGCAACTGAAAGGCAGAAAGTCTTAAAGTGGCATCCTTTGGGGGTAATTCTCCCTTTAGTTCTGCACTATATAATTCAGACATTTGGAACAAGTTAAGAATGTGAATCCCTGATGGTGGCCACTGCACTTAATACAATCGCTGGTTATCCTGTCAGGCCAAAGGAAACATGCTTTTCTACCCTAAAGTCTTCATTTTAATGGTAGATCCCTTTTAAAAGTGGTGGAAACTGATGTCAAAAATGGCCAGTCTGGATTTAACTGGGTTTGTTCTTTTTCTTCTTTCCCCTTGCTTTTTGCAAAGGTAAATATGGAGACAGTGTTGTGAGAACAAATTCCAAGTGATGTTGGAAATAATAATTTATGTTTTCAAAGTTATTTAGATGACTAGATTTGGTTAATAAAATGAGTTTTGTGCTTTTCTCTCATGCTTTAGAGATGAAATATGTAAATGGTAATATATATGGTTGATAACATTAGGTAGATGATTGCTAATAATAAGTTAAATAAGGCCAATGCAGAGGTGATTAAGAGCAAGACCTCAAATTGTACCATCCTTCAGTGGGAGACTAATGCCTTTCAGAATGTTCAAAGGCAGCAATATCAGTGCTTGCCAAATAATGCAATTCAGGCTCTCTCAGGGTAGATATGTATTAGGATTCAGTCTTAGATTTGTGTCACACCCAAAGTCTGGTTTTAAACAAAATCAGAACTGCAGATAGCATGAAGATTTAATATCCCAAGCTTTGTGTTTCTAGCCTTTCTTTAAAAGTAACATTAATCATCATGAAATTAATTTTTAATTTCCAATTTTAATTTTTATAAATACCTAACTAAAGAGAGTTTAATTTAAAAATCAAATTATCTGAATCTACATGTCAGTGTGTGCCCATCAAAACTTCAAAGTCCTTTTATATCCCTGAAGGACATAATCTCAATATATCTTTTCTTAAGGTTGTGATTAAAAGCTAGTGGCAAGAAAGAAAGTTTAGATGTATAGGCAGATCCTACAAGAGAATAAAATCAGTGGGAAAGAAATCTGCTTCATTTTACTGTCTTTTTCTATTAGGTTGGAGAATAGTTTCTCCACTTGTTTTTAATATACATTTAATTATGTGAACTTTTTAATTCCACCTCTCTTTCAAAAAAAAAAAAAGACATAAAATTAATAATATTGGGAAACTTAAAAATCAAAAACCCACAGAGAAAAAAAAAAAGACTTAATGAGTTTCTTCTGATAGTACTTAAACATTTTTTTTTTACCTTAGGAAGCATAAGTTAAAGACAATAGTGTTCTCCTCCTGAATTCTCATCCCCATTAAAAATATCTTACTATATACATAATTTATCTGTTAAGGTAATATGTTTACTGCAAATTTTACAAATTAGTTTTTCTTTTCCTGAATGCGAAAAGAATTTTTTTACTATTTTTCCACAAGGATCATTTCAACTGTATAAGTATTTTTGTTTTCTGTATATCCAGTCACAGTCATTGCTAAAAAACCACAAAATGGCCTGTCAATATTTTTAGTAGGCATTGACTTAAAAAAAATGCTATTATTTATTTTAAAAGACAAAATAGCCCCATCAAGAAAAACCGTTGACATTAAACTAATGAAATATTTGTAAGAAGTTTATTAAAAGTGCTCTAATGTAAGCTTTTATGTCTCAAAAATACTATATTTTTGAAAGAAATTTTGACAGATCTATTTTGAATTTTAATTGTTTCTAATGATGAAAATTTTGTACAAAGGAAATGTTTCCCATAATAAATCATTTCTTCTTTCATACATGCAAGAGAATTACTTCCCATGATTCCTTCATTTCTTCAATTAATTTAAATAGAATATCTTTTGGAAAGATAAACACCAGTTTTCAAAAATGAGATGTATTTTCATTTTACATCAGGTATTTTTAAGGTGTCATGAAGTGGTGGATAAAATTAGATTAACTGTTAGCGAAGTTATCTATCAAGAAGCTAGTAATGTATGAATACTAAAACATATGACTTGGAAAGCACTCAACTGTTAAAAGAATATAATTCCCATTTTTTATTTCAGTACTTCTGCCTGGCACCCTCTTGAAGAAAAATTTTTCAATCCAAAGATTGTCTATTTTCTTTTATCTGAACATAATTATGTAAATAACTAAAATATTTGTGATAATGAAATTGTCTGCCATATGGAATTAACTGTCTTATAAATTGACACCAGACTTGCATAGTGGTTTATGCTAGAAGGTTTATGCCAGCCCAACTCTCCTCTTTGCTCTAGACCTACTCACATGCCTTGGGGGCCTGAGACTTCTGGAAGAAAACTTTAACAGTAAGGCCAGGATGAAGGAACAGGACAAGAGATTCAGTGACTACAATTCCTCTGGGACTATCTCCTCTGCCCCATACAGCTGGGGCCCACTTTTTCCAGAGTTCCTTTTACTGCTGATTCACCACAGAAGCCCTTCCCACTGCCCTTCATAACCTTTGTCAGATTCCATATCATTTAGCCTCTTAAATCTCATAACCATATGCTCAGACAGTGTCTTTATATTTCCCCTGCTTCCACATCTTTTGTTTTAACTTATGTTTGAATTGAGGATGACTTTTTTCATCCACGCAGGCCTCCTGCCACCTTGGCTTGGTAACTGAGTCATCATGATGGATCATCCTTGATCTTGAAGGTGAATCTATACACACACATACACAAGACCAAACCCTCAGAAAATCCATACAACAAAGCAGCATTCTTGCCCCTCCCTTCACTCTGGCACTATCTGCTATTGAACTCTTACAAGCAGGTCTCTGAAGAGGCTGAAGTCTTCTCTCAGAAGTCCAGAGCTGATTGTTATTTATCTTTTTCGAAGGCTTTTGAGGCTGAAGTGCTTTAGAGAAGGTCCAGTCAATCTCTGTAGCACCAGAGATGAAACAACCCACTGATCTCCAGCTTCTTTATTCTCAACACAAGAAGTCCACCAGTATGCCTACTTCCTGCAGACAAGAAATATTTCTCCTTGCCACAGTCACCCCCTACAGCTCTAGTGCTGCTGAGCTGTGTCCTCCCCCTGAAATTTGGTCTGGGCTAAAGTCTCTGATGTTACAGGCACAGCTGCTGCAGTGGCTGCTCTGCAGTGCCTGATCCCCCACCCCTGAGTACACACACACTACCTGAGCAGAGCTCCTGACCCCTCTCTGCACAGAAAGCTTTATCTGTTAGGTGCTTCTGTGGGCCATGCTCAAGACCAGCTCTTATATGGCTCCCTCCCTTGCACCTGCTGCAAGCATGCCTGATCATTCCTCAGCAGCAATCCCAGGACAGCTCACAGAGCTTGTTAGAAGGTGCTGGATGCTGGCAGTCATGGCACCACAAGGTAATACTTCTCTGTCAGCAGCACTTTGATATTTCTCAGAGACCTCCCACGACTTTTACAGTGATCTTGGACAAAGTTCCCAGAGGATCTAGAAGATTGCAAAGCAGAGCCCAGGAACTGCTCCACAGACTGCTCTGTCTGTTGGCTTAAAAGTTCTAATTGCCTTAAACACAGGATGAGAATAGATAATGACCACTGAGATCAGATATGATTCCTGAAATGGACTGCAAAGAAGTGTCATTAGTTTTAGAATAGCTGAGAAGCTTCATTAGATATTTTTTGGGTTTTATCTCGTGGACTGAAACATAATTAGAAAATAACAAATATTGTTATTCATATTGTTGCTGCAACATGTAAGTATATAACCGAAGAAAATAGTTTGACATGATGATGATTAGTCTGGGAAATTCTAATAAAATTGTTATTCAAATAAAGGTCAGATTTCCTATCCATTTCCTTCAAATAGATGAGAAATGTCAGGTTAAACAATTAGCTGTTTATATAGTATACAGCTTGGATCATCATCACTAAGTGGTGTTTGGAGCCAACACTCTATACTATTAACCACTAATGAGATGACACTTTAAAGCTCATATCACATGCAGTTGGGGAAAAATAACCAACATACACACACACACACACACACACACACACACACACACACTCACACTCACTCACTCATGCTAGAAAAGCAGCCAGGGGAATTACTTTTCTAAAAACTTCTAAGACGTAGGTACTTCACTTAGCATTGTATATAAAGAATATCTAGAGAATTACCCTCAGATTAGCTGGATGAAAAATCTGCATTTTGTTATCTTTGAAATTGTTATTTTGAAGTTATTTTGAAAATTTGGAGATTATATGCGCAAATAGAACAGAAAATATGTGCAAAAGTAAAAGAAATCAGGCAGGATTAATTATATGTGGAAAAATAAGTATAATAACTGTAAATCTAACATATTACAGGTGGCCTGCAAGACTGTATAACTTATAGAGGAAAAATTAACCAACCATTCTTGGAAATATATTAAGTTTGTATAGAAAAAGATTATATAGAAAACAATGTATTTAAGATAAAATGTTGCTATTAAAAAAACCTCTAGGATCTAGAACAATATATTTAAAATAAAAAATCTAATGACTGTTAAAATAATCACAAAATACATGTGGAACCACTGCCATGTTCTCTACTGACATTATTTCAATGACTTCAAAAAAAGCTAGGCCAGTAGAGAATTTGCTTCTTACAATTTTTTGAACAAAGGTGAAAATTAATTCCTGCAATGCTGTTACCAGACAGATCAATTTTTCAGCTTGTATATACCTTAAGAAAACATAGCCCTAAAGATTAAAGGACAACTACTTTACAGAATTACATAATATGTAACATGTACCTTTTAATTTCTGGATGTAATTCAATTGGAAGGTAAAGTACAATTAATTAGTGGCTTTAATAATATTACATTAATGTAATTTTATCTATGTTTAGGACACTTTTTCTGGGCATTTCTCAATAGATTGTATCTAGTAATTTAAATGTCATTTGATAAGATTTGGTTGGTTGGTTTTTACACCTATGGCATGAACTTTCATTTTCTCCTTTTCCAGTACCTATGCAGAATTTTTATGGCAAAACTTTAAATAGACCTACAGCTCAGATTCAAAAAGAGCTAAACACCCATAGAGTACATTTCTTAGCACAACTGGCTCTGAAAGGCAAATTATTCTATATGTAAAGCATTGGTGTAAATACGATCTGAATAACAAATTTAAAAATAATGGTTCCTGATGTAGATATCTAAATTCAATAGGCTTTCCCTGATCAGTCTTGTTGATACCTAGATTAGACTTCTGATAGGCCTATAGCTTCCCTGCCTGCTTGCTGCCAAAATCTTCTCTGACTCATAGAGGCAGGGACATCCTTCTAAACCTTCAGAAGTCCTATCTGACAGCTATTGTTTAAAATCCAGGGAAGTTATCAGAATATTGATTTCTCTGAAATAGAGCTGACATGTTGGGCTTAATTCAGTTATATAAATATAGTAACTAGTGGCACGTGAGATCCCTTTGGTTGTCTTATCTGCCCTCTAGTTGTCCTTTTAACAGGCTACAAATCTTCTGAAGGTTGTGAAATACTATGAACAACTACTATAACACGAGATATTAGACTTCAGATGAGACATCAGAAATATCTGATGATCTACTGTATCTCAAATAGTGTTAGGTATCCCTCTGTAAACAACTAAATCACACTCATTATGATATCATAGCTCATGTACCTGCACGTGTAAGTAAATCTTTGGCTCTAGGTTTGCCTGCCTTGGTTTAATAGCTCTTCTTACCTTATGTCCTGGTTTGAAGGACAGGTGTCTGCCAATAAAGGCAGAAGCTTCTCTTTGAAATGAAGAATGTAAAGCCCCTCCCTCCAAATTATCATAAATTTGAAATTAAGGGGCTCTCAGGCAAAGATATGAGAATTAGGAATAACAGTTTTTACTAGGAAAATTAAAATAGAAATACAGTATTACAAAGAACAATCCCAAAAACACTGATAGAGTGAGAATACAACCTGACACC
>JAOTQP010000870.1:17100223-17125310 GCA_026413545.1 Cichladusa arquata | reverse complement strand
ATAAGGGTCACTGCCCCACCCGGCTTCAACAGATGGTGATAGAATACACATTTCTGGCCACATCAACCCAACACACCTTATCCTAAAACCATGCTAGTAGACAAAGAGATTTCATAAACGTGTGTGCCTCCCATGTCCTTTTGCTGAATTAAAATCAGATCAAAGAAAATCTCTGCAGTCCTAATAATTAGCATTGGTATAAAACTATGAAAGTATTCATTTCTGGTCTCTGAAAAAGTGATGCAATTCATGTTAAATAATTTTTTAGCTGAAAAACTAAAATGTTCAGAATTACCCACGTGCCATGATAACTCATATGTTCCTTTTCTGGGAACTCAACTCATGAACCTCCAGTCATGTCATATCTTCTCATCCTCTGCATTTGATATCCACAGAATCTATACTGCAGTGCTTGCCCCAGGGCACAGACATTTCTAATTTTCATTTTTAGACTAGAGGAGAATCTCTCCTCTGGTGCCTGGAGCATGTCCTCCCCCTCCTTCTTCACTGATGTCTGCAGCACTGTTGAGAGAAACATATTTTCACTCTTGTCCCCAGCTGCTGTTGCACAACAGTATTTTCCCCTCTTAGACCCATTATCCCAGAGGCGCTACCACCTTTACTCATGGGCTCAGTCCTGGCGGGCAGCATTCCCTCTTGGAGCCAGCTGGCTTTGAATCTACTGCACACTGGGGAAGACTCTACTCTGCTGCCCAGGAAGCATGCAAGGATGTAACAGTAAATGCTTTACTTCAGGGAAATGTCTATCCTTTATTAAAATCAATGCAGTCCTTCCCTGAGTCCTTATTGAGGTACTATATTCACATAATATTATGTTTCCTGCAGAGAATTCTGTTTGGGAAAGATCTCAATATGTGACTACTTCCAAACTTCCTTGGGACTCCAGAAAAGATAGAGCCTCTACACTTTTTTCTTCCTTTATTCTTCATTTCCAGTTTTGTTTTGTGGGTTTTTTGTTTGTTTTTGGGGTTTTTTTGTTGGTTGGTTGGTTTTTTGTTTTTGTTTTTGTTTTTTTAAGTAAATCTAAAAATTACAGAGGGTTGGAATATCAGATTTGCTGCTTACAGAAAGTAGAGCAATAACACTACCAGGAAATTCTGTAAAATTACAGCAAAATAGCTTATAAAAAGAATACATGACATTTGCACATTATTTATAACTTTAATAAGAACATCCAATGCTTTAAGATTCAGTGAAATAAATTTTCAGTCAAATTTTCTCTATTGGAGAGCAAGCTAGCAATGCTAAATCTTTTAATTAAATTCAGAGAGAGTTTCTGTTTGTTTGGTTCTGGGTGTCCCATGTTCTGCCCCTAGTTTATTTATTTTTCCACTTATGTTAAAAGAGACACTGGGACTTACAATTACTGAATTTTCCCTGGCTGCAGGGAAATAGTTACACCCCTGAGGTTTGTTCATTGGTAACAGAAGACCACATTTAATTATTGTGTCTGACAAAAGATATTTTTTCTGTCTCATTTTCAGTTCTTTGTGTTATTACTGCTGTTTCACTGTCATCAAATAGTTTAATATTTTCATTACTTAAGATGTTAAATGCCACTGGTTTGTATTAACAACACCAAACCCCAGATTTCACTATTATGTTCAATTATTTTATATGAATATCCACTTTTCACTACCTAGCAATTTTACTTGCATATTTTTCACTTACTCCCTCAAAACACACAAACAAACAAACAACACCTCCATTTATTTTGCAAGTGAAAATCTAATTTAGAGAAAAAACAGTACGTGGTTGCCTGGAGCATGTTTATATTCCAGCTGTGAAATAATGTGCAATCTGCTTCCATGACCACCATTTCACTAATACTAATTCTGTCATGCCTTACAAAGGTATAAAGTAAGATAATTACATTAAAATGTTATATTAATCATACAGATAAAAAATAAACACTTTTTTTTTCCTTAAGAATTTTAAATTTGAGTACTTTCCTTTATAGAGAAGTTAGTGATGTGTTTTTTTCATTTCCCTGTACATTTTTCAGTATAAAGTTTTGCTGCTCATTGTGTAGGAAAGTGTTCTTGATCTGGGTAAGAGAATGTCATGCAACTAAGATAGTTGGAGAGCCACTCAAACTGTTGGATTTTCATGATGACTTGTTAATATGTTTTTGTTCAGAACATTTCATAGGCATTACTACCCATAAGTACAGCTTCTGAAGAAAATCTGAACAACTGTGTAACAGTCAAAACTAGAGCTCATGCCAGGTCCACTTGAACATCTCAGTGAAGATATGAATTGCTGTGAAGTGTGGATATAAGTTTCTCTCTGAAATTCTTTCTTGATTAACCAAGTAAGTTAGGATATCCCAATTTTTAAAACAAGGTCTAGCAGAGTTAAACTATGACGTACAGGAAACAGTATAAATTAGTCCTTCCTACACAGTTCTGACCTTAACAAAATCACTGTAATGCTCTTGCAATGAAATAATGATGAGATGATATTGAAAAATAAGTAGATGATAGAAAAATAGGTAGATCAATAAATGACAGATAAAAAGAATAGAATTATAGAATATCCTGAGTTTGAAAGGACACACAAGGATCATTGAGTCCAACTCCTGAATATTTTTTATATTAGCTATTTAATTTTTTCCTGGGGCAGAGCTCCCCAAAATAAAAGGAAGTTTCTTATTTGTAAAGTGTTTTCATAATTACATTGCTTCTTTGGTAGTCACTATAAGCTGAGAAATGTGTAATTAACCATAAATAAAGAGACAGTAAGAGCTAGATGGAAAAAACAGAATGAATAAGAGGTAGTAGGAGCTAGATGAAAAAATTGAACAAAATTTCCTGTAGAGGTGCCTAAGTCCAAAAATTCTGAATGATAGTGCTTTAGTTATTCTATCTCTGCTCTTCCTGAGATCAGTTATCTCAAAAATTTGATGCCAGAAACACTTAAAGACCATGCAAATTACTTAAGATGGTCATACCCCCAAAAAAATAAATGTGAGATCCCTGATATTAGAAACGTCTATATAATAGCCTACCTTGTTTCTACATGCCTGGAGTACTAGAGGAGAAAAAGTGAAAATATCTGCAATAACTTGTATTCTCATAATCATGATGTTGCCTTGAGAGGCTACCTGGAACAAAGACTAGACAGTATTAAAGGAATAAAGTAGGTATTCATTAAAAAGGCCTTCAAAGGATACACCTTGAGCAGCACAAGAGCCCAGCTATGGCTCTGCCCAAAACAGACTCTGAATCATGACTTTCCACACATTTATAAGTTTTGATCCAGTTACATATTTGGGCTAATTGTCAAATTACAGCTTCGGGTCGTGAAGTCCCATCCTCCCAGATTGCTCTCCTCAATTCTCTTTATACTTTTTGGGCCTGAAGCTGCAATGGTGTCCTTGGTTCTTGGGCTGGAAAAGGATTGTTTTGTCTAATTAAATGGTGAAGAGAGCTTGCTAACACTATATTTGTTCAGAGTTATATACTAATGCAGTACAGAACCTGGAAAATATGAAAGCTAAAACTTAAGGCATCAATGAGGTGACTGTTTCAAGTAAGGATCTGTATTGAAAGACTCTGTCTGGAAGCCTTGCCATGTTCAGAAAGCGTGCAAGGCTCTTGGAAGCACAAAAGGTTCCAACCTGAAGCCCTGTGACTCAGGGTCTAACTCAATCCTAGATTCTGTTCTAGGAGAATGCCTGAATGTTAGGTTGAGGCAAGTAAAATTCTTCACTCAGTATAAAAAAAAAAATTCCACAGTGTAATTATTTAGGTGTATAGAAATAAAGACATATTTGTTGTCAATTAAATTAGCAGAATATTTAGAAAGCCCCTTTTGTTTCCATTTAATTGACTAAATAAATTCCACTTAACTGACTTTACAGCAGAGACCTTTGAAGTAATTTTATGTGAGAGAGGTGGAGAAAAATTTTAGAGTAAAATATCCATGCTATTTCTGTTTTTTCCCTCCTGAAATGATTCGTGTCAAAATATTCCACAATTCTTTTGAAGAAATACCATCTACTAAAGGTCTTTAACACGTATTGGCAAGTCTCCTTTCATTCAAAATGTATAATTTATCCTTATGATCTCTAGAAAAGACTAACACAGCTGAAACGGGGAGTTCACAACTAATTCAGAGAATGTTGCTCTGATGTGATTTTAACAGTGTTTACGCTACACTTAAGGTACAGAAAATCAAAGCAGTATACCTGTCATGTTTGAGTGCACCCATAAATAGAATTCTATTCTAGTAGAACTAATTGGTACAGAGGTTGGCTTGTTACAAAAGCTAGTACAACATATTCATAATCACCTAGGATTATGGAACTCAAGCATAGGAAATCATATTCCACATCCAAAAAGAAAGAAAAGAAAGAAATGTAATTTGCTTCTTACAATTTCTTTCAAGACATGAACTCTGAATAAGATGTAGCCTAGATGGTCTTAGCTAGTTTTTTGCACTTTTTTTTTTCATTTGTTCAAGTCTCTACAGGTTGATTTTTAGATCCTGGGCTGAAATTCCTCCTTTTGGGTGAAATTCTCAAGTCAAAGATAGCTACATAGAATTTATATTCCATGGAGGTATGGAATGATGTGGGTAAGGTCCCAATATACAGATATTTTTTGCTACAGATTGACCACTAAGAAATGTAAAAAGATCTGTTGTCCAAAATTCTGCCTTTCTTCAGAGCCTTTTGGTATCATGTTTACCCTGCAGTAGATTTCTACAGCCTAAAAAATAAGGTATTGTTTAAAATCATAAGGATTAGGCAGACATTGATAAATAGTTTCCGCAGCTCATGTATTTGACAGGTAACAGTTTTCTACTAAATGGCATATGGCAGTAATTTCTCCTTTGTCTCTGTGAAAAGAAAAAAAAAAAATCAAACAAAACAACTCTTTATTAAATAAAAAAAGAAAAAATGCCAGGTTTCAAAATATAAATCCTTCTCTTACACTTATGTCCAACAGAGAGGCAAAACAAATTCTGGAGATAATTTGAGCAAT
This sequence comes from Cichladusa arquata, assembly GCA_026413545.1. Taxonomy (NCBI): domain Eukaryota; kingdom Metazoa; phylum Chordata; class Aves; order Passeriformes; family Muscicapidae; genus Cichladusa; species Cichladusa arquata. Next base: position 17,120,298 of record JAOTQP010000870.1, on the reverse strand, counting down.
TGTTTTTTCCTAATTTTAAAAAATTATTTTATTATTTAGTCTTCCTTCCTGGCTCCTAGGAGCTCCATTAGTATTTACTTACTTTTTAAATTTTTTTTTTAATCTGTGGTTCTGAGTAAGTAGAGCTCTTAGCCATGATTTTTAAGTTATAAAAGTAGTACAAACCCATGCTTTCCTTTCCAGGTTATCTGTAACCACATGCAAGTTAACAACTAAAGGAACAACTGGTTTCAATTTTTTCTCTGAGATATTATCTGTGACTTTTGGAGATAAACATAAACAATGAATATTGTAAAATAATGTGACTATGTTCAGCTAGGTTTTTCTTTCCTTCTTTAGTAATTTTTGTAGACTATTAGCTCAAGTGGTATATGCACAACATCTGAGGAAATGCCAGCTCATTATCATCATTGGTATCATCATTATCATCATTATATCTAAATCTATCATTTTTAATGGCTTAAAATATAATTATATGGCTATTGCTAGATATGAAGCTTATTAATTATATTATTAGCGATAGATGAGTGAATTATACCTTTCTTCTATGTATGAATAAAAGGTCTAATATAGGTCAGCAATAAAATATTCATACATTTATATTATTGAGAAGTACATACCAATTTTTAACTTGCAGAACAAAGCAGTTCACTTGGGTAACAAGGAAAAGGAAATAAATGACATAACCATAAGTAAATATAGGCATATTATAAACTTTTTTTTAGTTGAACACAGAATTTTAAAAAAATTTACCTGCTCTTTTAGAACCTCACTTTCTTTGGTCTACCTCCACAATTCTTCAACAGATTCAGTTGTCTTCTCTGTTTAGGTGGAAAGAACAGTATGGCTTTTGGTTATATGCAGTTTACTGTAGCAGTGTACATTGCTTTATTTACACAATGAAAATTCTATTTTAGAAAAAAACATTTTGGGGAGATTTAAGATAATTAAATTGTCTACAATTTTTCACGCATAGCAGAATTGAGAGAAAACAGATTTGGTCTTGGAACATATATAGTATGAATTTCATGTGAATCTGTTATGATTCATTAGCTAAATTATCTTTTGAATAAGAACAAAATAGTGAATTTGCGACATTGTTGCCGAAGAGACTTTTATGAGACTAAAAAAGATGAACGTGACTTCAGAACTCATGTATAAGACTCCTTCAGTCCATTAATCTAGGTTATTGAAATTTGAAATGTACTCATCCTTGAAATGTATCCATTTTATTCCAAACTGCAAGTCTGAGAACAATTGTATGCCTTGAAGGCTGAATGAGAAGTAATGAACAGACATTATTTTTTGAGTATATATAGAGGCCTCTGTCAACATAGTACATCTTCAAAGTAATTCTTATTGTTTCAATACATATATTATAGAAAGGTATTCCTCAGTGTAGCTTCCCTACTTCTCCTTACATGTATATTCAGATGTCTTGATGACATGTCAGAAAAATCACACGAATACATGTGAAATACACATGGAAATCAATGAAATTCACCCACTCTGAAAAATGGAAAAAAACTCCATAGCAAACCAAACCAAACTAGACCAAACCAAACTGCAGCAAAAACCCAAACGAAACTTGAACCAACCAACCAAAAACCAAATCAAACCAAACAAAAAAACCCACAACCAACCAATCAAACAAGAAGAAAAACAACCCAAAACAGAAAAATAAGTTCCAGATGTTGAACCTCTTAAAAAAAAAAAAATCAGTCATTTCATTTCATAAGCCTCATTTCTATTAATAAAACTTTACTAATTTCTCTCTAAGGAGAAATTCCAATTTTCTCTCTCTGCTCTCAAAGCTTGCACTGCTCCAGAGCTAAATATAGACAAAGAATTATCAAGTAAGAAACTTTAAATGAATCTTTGCAGCAGTTGTTTACTAGATTCTATTATTTGAATTACAGAAAGAAGAATCTCTTACCAGGTAAGACCTCATTCTGTTTTAGCACAATGCCAAGAAACCAAACTAATCGACCAACCAACCAACCACCCAACTAACCAGATCTGGGTACTGCAAGCTGTTGATCAAAAAAAGAATTTCCTGTCGCTTCTCCAGTCTCAGTGAACTGAAGATGCATAACCTTTTTCCCACGTAAATGATTAGTCATAGGGGTTTGTCTAACCTTCATGGTAACTTACACCAGCAAGCCTGCTGAGAATTCTTTTATTGAGATCACTGGAGTCAATACAGCATTTGCAGTTTGGAGGGCTTTGACATCTTAAAATTTACCAGGAGAAAAATGATCAGATCTGTGACAATCTTTTTGCATGCACCTGCTGTTCAAATAAAATCCTTCTGTTCAACAAATTTGTGAGTAATTCAGTTAATAAGCAAATTGGTTTTAAATTAAATGTTTTTAAAATCGGCTTATCCCTGACTGTGGTAAACCTTAAATGATGTTAGTGCAGCTTATACATCTATTAGAAATCATTTTGAATAATATCCAATTCACCGGACACTTACTTACAGTTAATGTTTATTCAGAATTAATCGTTGGAGTAACACAAGGTCATGCACTGAACGAGGTAGTTAAAATGAACAACTAGGATGCTCCTCCTAGGTACTCAGCTAGTCTTTGGATGTTGCAAATCCCTTCAGTAGGTTAATGTTGCCATCTATTATGTGCTATATTCTATACTGGTTTCTCTTTCGTGGCATACTTCATTATGAAATTAATTCTCTGTCTATGATTTTACATTAACCTTAACTGTACCTGTGAAACTGTCAACATTCAAAAGAATTCCCTTTTTGTGCTGTACTGAAGATAAATTAGCAATTGTAATTGGTTGGAATTTTGACCAGATTACCCCAATGATATTTATCAAATAACAAATATTGTTAGCCAAAATGGAATTTTATCAGTGATGCTTTAGTGACTGTTGTGATGAATTATTCATTTAATTCTCATAATTCCAGCATTATCTTTGATGAATAATGCGGGAAAACCACAAAATAATTATATTGACCACTTTGTAAAATTTCTGATCAAGGAAATCCTTATCAGTTATGCTTCAAGGATAATGAAGCCCCAGGAAGAAGTACATAGAGAGTTATTTAGGATTGAGGAGCTAGGCCATAACCAAGCATAGATGCTTTTTTTCCTCTGGTTCTGTATTGTAAGAGGATCCAGCTCCATGAAGACAGCTTTTATGTGTCAGATCAGTACCACTTATGAGTTACAGTTATAAGAATATAACATTTTATATTTGTTCAATGAACCTCTTCTTTTCCCCCCTGCCCCCCCCGCCCTTATTTTATAAATAATTGACAATCTTTTACCAAAAGAAAAGCCCAAGTTTTTAAACTTTCTTTGAAAAATAGATCAACGTTTACATGACTCAGTAGCATGATTTCCAGATGTCAACTGAAAATACTACCCATGCTAGTTAGGCTATTAACGTACCAGAGTGTGAGTGCCATACATACTAAACCACACCATGTCTATAAGGTTTATTTGGTACTGAAAACTTATTTACTAGCCTACCGATGGGAAATTTACTTCAACAGCTACCTCTTTCAGAAAATCTGGGATGTGCATATCTCTTATGTGAATAAAGTAAACAAAAAAATTAAATAAAAAAATGCAAATGTCCATATTCTGGCATGGGATAGCAAAAGCAATGTAAAAAAATAACAGTTTTAAATTTATATTTACACTGCTTACATCTTCCTTTTATTTTTCTCAACAGTCGTTCCTTTGCTTTTCAGTGGAGAAGTGCTCAGCCTTTTCCTTTTTCTCTTCTCTTTTTGTTTAGATTTGTATCTTCTTTATTACTAGAGTCATTAAGTGATTTAAAAGCGATGTATTTGATTTTTAGGTATCTTTTTATAGACAAATAAGAAAGAAAAATAAAACCTCTTAAGAGAGAAGAAAAGATTTAACACTTCTTGCAGGTTTATGTATGTAGCAGTTTGGAGGATTTATCTTGCTTAATTTTGTGATCTGAATTAGGAGACTTGCACAAACTAGGCTCCTTCAAAAATAATGGTGTTCTAATACTTTTGATTTTTACTGTTTAAGAGACAGAATGAATTACTTTTTGTGTTATTTGGAGTCAAATATATTTACTTAGAAGCATAGATTTGAAGTAATGAGACAACATAAAATACCCCAATTCATTACTGTTATTCTTAACAGTAGTAAAGTAGTGGGTGGTTTGTGCCCAATTGGGCAATTCTTTCCATTCTTCTGGCTTACAGAGAATATCTATCTTGTAGCTGAGAAAATAGTTTGTAATTCCTACTGCTGTTTAATTTTGCTTTCTTCTAGGGAAAAAAGGGAAGGAAGAATACCACGCTCTCTTTTGTTTATTTCTCTCTTTTTGTTACATCCTCTTATTTGTGATGTGTACCAGATTAATAAAATTCTCCTGACTGTTACCTGAAGATTAAAAACACTGCCAGAGAAGGTGAATTTAGAAATGGGGTAGGTGCTTAAGTTGATCTATACTTTCCCTTCTGTCTTTGAGGATTTTGATAATTTCATGAGAAAATTTTCTGTGGACTCTTCCATCTTCTCCTGAAAGAAACACCTTTGAATAAGCTGTTCTTCTTCATAATCACAGATAGGGAGACAGAAGAAATTTACATAAAAGAGAAGTAGTCTGTCTAGAGTGTTAAAAAGGAAAAAAGTGAATGTGAACTCTGATTATGCCTTCTAACAAGGCTTTGACGATTTCAATCTTAGATGAGGATTCTGAATGAAAGATCCTGAATTAGCAAAGGTTGTAACATATATCATTCCCTCAGACATTTAAATTCAGAAATGAATATAATTTCAATTACTTTGAAAATGAATATCAGCTTTCTTCCCTGTTCACAATGTAGAGTTTGTCCTTCCTAGGTACTTATGTAATCCCAGCCAAATCTTGTGTTCCAGGAAAACGTATCCATTTTGGGATATAAGGCTTAAGAATATATTCAATGATTTGACATGTTAAAATTTTATCAAAGAACGTGGTATATTAATTCAGTCTTTCTCAAGGTTATATATTATCTCTTTCCTCTTTTCTGCCAGCATTATGCTTAAAAATGTAAATCTACATGTAAAAATTTAAAATTAACTCTAGTGTGATGTTTTCTGTTGCTGTATAGATTATTTTTATGTGTAAGGGAGAGAGATAAACTTATAACCATGTATTGTCTGTTCTATTTTGTGTTTGTGCTGGTAGCACCTCCTTGTTTTGCAAAAGAGTGTCCCAATAAAGAAGATAATACTGTACATCTCAGTGGATTTTTTCTATGAGTGTGTTTAAACAGCAAGATAGTGTGAATATGCATGGACACTATAATTAAAAATAAAGTAAGGCTTCCTTTTAGAATCTTCATAAACAGAAACTCAAGAAAAAAGATATTTTAATATTTGCAAGCATTTTCAGACACTGTTTCAAATTTAATTACAAGCGCAGTGGGAAACCATTTATTAACACAAATACTATCTGTGCTTTACATATCTTGACCCTAAGAAATAATGGAGAGTTATCAACAGAAAAAAAATGTATTAAATAATATTATTTAGTTTTATACTGCGTAGTTTAAGGAAAACCAACAAAAGCAATTCTCCAATGGTAATCAGCCACAAAACTCCTCTAGGAACACATGCACATACACATATGTACACATGCGCATTTCAATACTGTATTGGTTTTACCAAGCCAAGCAAAAATTAAAGTAAACAATAGTCAGTTGGCCATTGATGATCACTATTAAAAGCTACAAAATTCTCCAAGCAGCACAAATCCATAATAATCCCAGGGTCCTGGTGTGTGACACGAGCAATGCCAACATCTTATTTTCTGGGTCTACAGGGGCAAAACACTCTACCTGAAATCTCTACTCTTTTCATTTTTTTTTTTTCTTTTTTAAAATTTCTGTGTGCCTACAACTTATTACCTTGATTTAATATGGTGTCAAACAACGTGATTGGAAAATCCTCAGATTCATAGTCACAGACATTTAGGCAGTATCTCGGGTAGACTGTTGTCTCCATGTTGTCTCATGAGGAGTCATTAGTGAAAAAATCTGTTTGGGTTTTTTATTCCCCTTTCTTCTAAGGGGAAAAAAGTCATCAACCTTTCTTTTTTTTTTTTTTTTTTAATCTGCTTTTTGTTGTCTTATTTTCAAATATAACAGACCATTCACCATAAATGCATAAAGACGTCTGCTTAAACCTTTGAACTTAACAGGATATACTCTATCAGCTCTGTTGGAGAATTTATCTGCAGGGTATCCCATAATATCTGAGAAATGAAAAATGTAATATACAGTTTTAAAACATAAAAATAGAGCTGGACTTCAGCTGCAAAGCTAGAAACTTATGCACTGAAATGTCACTTCGACCTAGTCAAACTATTAAAGCACAGCAAGTTTCAAGCTGTGGTAGCATGCTGCTCCTGCTACATTGCTCACTTTTGTGGTTAGAGGACATCAAAGCTGTAATTGAGAAAACACCTCATCCTAATTTTAATGAGGAAGTCAGCAGATTGGATAAACAGAGTGTGGATATCAGATGAATGCACATACACAGACTAGAAAATTATTGTGGTTAATATACTGTTTACATATCTTTATTTAAAATGCTATCTTTGCAAGACAAATGCTGTACATAATCCTAGGATTATGTGCTACTGATTCTTAGATTAGTTTTTTAATCCATTTCCTGTACTTATTGAAGACAAATGTTTATCTGTTACTTTGTGACCGAGTATTAATTTATTTTGGTCAGATTTTTTTCCTTCTCTGGAATAATAAAAAAGTAAAAACACCACTTCTTTTCTATCTGAAAGAGTGTAGGAGGCAGATATATTTTGCAGATGTATTTAGCCTTATGATACTTTCTTATTAGACATTTCCATAGGCAAAGAACTACAATACAGTGTAGTGGTTCAATAGTAAGAGATGTCCAGTTACTGAAAAACCTCTATTCAAAGTATGACCAACAGTGTATATCTTTACTGATATATTGACTGTGTACTTATGCCTTTCACAGAATGGTTCGCTGCATTAAAAAAAGAAAAAGAAATTGGGGACCTATATTCCTATTTGTATGGGAAATAAGTGGTCTGCATTCCATAGCTAATGAGAGCAGACATAGTATATAGTTACAAAAATTTAGCTTGTAATGGCAGTGCTACTTGCCTCTGGTCTAGCTTAATGCAATATTGAAATTTCAATCTCCAATAAAATTCATATCTGAGTTAAAAGCGAAAATTACTTGAATTTCAACCAACTTTTAAAATTATGTCTAAGAGCTCAATAAGGATATATTTCCTGAAAGATAAATACTAGCTAACAAGGTGCATAAATGTATTGACCCTTGAACTTTCAAATCTTCAGAGATAATACAATCTTGATGAATTATATTTTGATAGTAAAGAACTTAACTGTACTATAAAAGCTGAAGTTAGAACAAATATAACTTAAAAGTAGTATCTCTCCAAGCTAAGAAACAAATGTTTTGATTTCAGTAAACTTATCAGTTGTATAATAAATGTTCCAAATAAAAAGTAAATGTTTGTACTTTTAATCGTTAGCATAAAATATTTTTGAATGTAATGACATCAGTTTCTTTTTTCAATAGCTAATGCATAGGTAAACTATTTTATTTCTCACCTTTAATAATAAACCATATCTCATTAAAGTATCAGTTCCTATTGAATTAGCACAGTATTTTTTCTCTCTTTACATTAAGTTCAGCAGAAATATTGAGTTGATTCTATTTTTTATGTAAGATGATGACAATACAATTATGATTTTTTCCAAAACTGTAATTGTAAAATTGACCTTATTAAAATTCCACTTCCTCCATAATTAAAAAAAAAAACTAATTACTTGAAGTAATTGGACCAGAAATGACATTTTCAGTTCATTAATATTCAACAAATTGTTTTTGAAGATGTTCTTGCATGGTTAGTAGTCAGTCTTCAACATTTCTGTTAATTTCTTATTTAAAAGTCATCTGGAATAACAGTTTGCATCTTAATGAGACAAGTTTCTATGAATTGATTTTATTTATAAGGTTTTTAATTGCTAATTAATGTGTGAAAATATCTGTCTTCTGAAATATTTGTAACACATGAAGTGAAAGGTGAATGTAGTAGAACAACAATTTGCACATTGCTGCATCACTCTAAATAAGCATGAAAGATACCATATTTCCCATCCATAAATTCTCACTGTTCTTTCTAGAAATGTCAAAACCAGGTTTAATATGTCACAGTATGGTGCACCTGAATAAAGAAGTCAATTTATCTAACATCAGAAAGTAGAGGCAAATCAAAATAATGATGCATGAACAATTTTATTAACCACCAAAAAACAACTGAGATAATTTCAAGGTGTACACTGTTCATATTATTTGATATAATGACCTTTGAATTGATATCATATATGCACTCTCATTCTCTTTATACGTTTTTTAATATATGTGTCTGTACTTATAACCTTGAAGTGTAATTCTTCTGACGTTCCTGAAACAGTCAGAGCTCAGATGGGGCTCAGTCACAGCTATGAAGAGATTTCCCTTCTGATAAGCGTGATCCCTGAGCTGGAGTGATCACTTTTAAGGGTAAGTGTCAAATTGCCAATAAAAACTGTCATATGAAATGAAATGTGAAGTAATTTTGAGTGACATGTCTGCATCAGAAGTTGAACTGAAATGATTGTGCACTTTCCTTTTGTCAGGCAAAGAGTTATGTGATTTCAGGGTTTATATTTCCACAAGAAGATATAAATTTTGAATAACCCTGCTTCTGTTTGTTAAAATTCAATATCTTAAGATATTTAACCTGAATGCAAGACTGAGAAATTGCAGGTGTTTCAGGAATTTTGGGAGCTTCCAAAGTTAAAAAAATAAATTTACTAGATAAAAGAAAAAGTTTTTTAATCTGTGGGAACCAATGTTACCACAGATTAAAAACCTACTACTTCAATTAAAACATCACCAACAGCTAAATTTCTAGTTTAGCCTGTAGTCTCATAGAAGCTGAGGCAAAAGAAAATTGAAAGCGCTCAAGACTAAACACTAGATATTCTGTTATTGAAAGGGACATCTAGGTTCTTCCCTTTCAAAATAGGACATTTATCAGAACTCCAAGTGTGGTGATGTCCAGAGTGTACACACACCTGGCTACCAGCATCTCAGTCATTCCTCAAAACTCCTGTGCTTTCCAGGAGGAATGCCATTGTTCCTGTACTCACAAATCCAGTCCTACAGAAACATTTTGAGTTGCAGATGAAGTTCCCAGTTTAGCAGGTTTATCTGTTAGTTTATAAACAGTAGAAAGGTATCAATTTAAAACAAAAAAGCAGTACCAAATCAAACTTTTTCAGGAATCTGCTGTTTCATTGCAATTTCTGGAAAGAGGGATGCAAGAGATTCACATCTGCTAATCGAGGGCAGTAGTGTCCACCAGAATATCAGAGAAGGAGATGCAAACATCACCCTTTCACCTTTGAGATGAATGTCCTTTGAAAGAGAAGTCTCTGTTCATGCAACCAGGGTCCCCTTGTTTAGGCAAGGGTTCATATTGAACAACTACAACTGAAGTTTTTGGCACTCGCAGTTTGAATGAGAAGGAAACACCTAGATAGGGGCTAAACATGAACATGATATGTTTCCTTACATGTAATTTCCTGACTCCTGGTAGATCAAAAGAGCTGTTAAGTAAACAGATGTCATGACTGTATTTCAATGGTTTATTTTGTTTTGCAATACACTGAAAATTATTTTCTTTTCATGCTTCTGGTGTATGCAGAAGTCTCATTTCTTTAGAAGCATACCAATATTGTCAGCTCAGTCTGCTTTAGTGAGTGAAATATCATGGGATTATTTATTAGAATATTCAAATTGATTTGCAGGCAGGAATATTAACTCTGGAGGAAAGAAAAATAGGAAAAATACAAAAGAAAAGGATAGCTCTTAGGCTTACAGTTCCATAATGGGTCTAAAATGCTAATTCTGGCATGCAACAAGACAATTATTTCTATCACAGTTTTGAAATAATAATGATTTTTCTCACATAGTTAATTTCCACAGCAATCAATTACATTACTCATTCTGTAGTTTATGTGTAAGGTGTATAGTTAAAATTGGAACTGCATGCCATTTGAATGACATTATGATATAGCTGGTATATACTGCCTGCACCATTTCTGATGCTTAGAAAAAACAAATTAATACTGTGGCTTTCATATTTAATCAGGAAAAAGTGGTTAGATTTCCTACGTTTCATACTCTAATATTTGTATGACATTCAGAACCACGTTTAAAACAGGAACATAAGATGGTGATTTGGAAAAGAAGTCTTATAATAATAATATAAATTAATTTGGAAAAAAAGCCCTAAATGGACATTATGTCTTAGAAGCACTGTTTCATGCAATGAGTTGACATTTTGCAACTGTGGAAATTATGCCCTACATCCTTTAATCTAAAGGTGGACTGGTGGACTAAATTTTTGAAGGTTTTGGAGGCCTATTAGGAAGTTCATGTTCTTTGTGAAATAATATTGATTCTAATGAAATCACATGTTGCTCAATTTTCTGTTATAAATAATATTTATAAATATAATATTTATTATCCACAGGGCTTGTATGAGTTTCTACACCTGTGGCTTTAAACCTGTGGCCTGAGGTTACTATGTTTGCAAAGGTTTAAAATAAATTATTAATAATAATAAAATAGTGGAGGTAATGGTATGTCTGAAGAAGGTAGAATGGAAGCTACCCTGAGCAAACCATGTGCTAAGCAAGAATCCAACTTCTCTTCATGACTGAAGATGTGCAGCTCACTGTTGCAGAGCCCAGAAGTGTTGCATTGACTTTTTGCCATTGTGCTCACCAGTGCTGCCTTTTGCGCGACTATCATGACCCATTACTAGAGGCCACAGTTTAATTTGTTATAAATTCTTGTCAAGCTAAACAAAGACACCAGACCATGTGCCAGGGAACTTTTGGTTCTATTTTACAGTTTAGACTCAAAAGGTGTTGGCTAACAAGCCCTTAAATTCATACAGTACACTTTTACAAGTGGAAGCTAACAAGCCTGTTGCAATTATGTCGAGACAGACACAATTGACACCGTCACCAGTCCTTTATTAAAAACTTCTCATGCCTTCTTTCAATGGACTTCTCTCAGGCAACTCTAACTCCTTTCCTCACAGGCAGCTCCACACAGCACTGACTCCTCTGCTCATTTGCTGCTTCACAGAGCACTGACTCCTTTTCTTCCTGGCAGCTCCACACAGCTCTGACTCTTCTCTGCAAGTCTCCTTATTCCTTCTCTCTGTGTGACTGGCTAAACCCGTGCTGTCCCTTACCCAGCCACCTAACCCTGACTGTCCCTCACACAGCATTTTCTTACTTTGCCCATCCCTTGTACGATCACATGTCCCTTACTTCCTCACAGCACAGCCAACAGACTCCATCCCAAACTGCAGCAGACTCTGAGTCTCAAGCTCCAGCCCCCATCTAGCTAGCCCACTCTTTTCTAACACCCATCCTCATGGGACATTCAAGGCTGTCTCCACTTCTTGGCAATCAGTACAGCTGCAATTCATTGAGGAAAATTGCCTTCTGCATTATCCTTACAAACTATCTTCCCACACAAACCCTGATTTTTCTACAGTAAACTTCGACAAGCTCTCAGCTCCTCACAAGAAACTTGTCAAAGGTGCTGATGACCAAGACATAAAATGCTCCTCACTCCCACAAAAGAGCTCAGCGTGGAGTAACAGGGTAGAATATGATAGCTATGCTTTACCCGGGCAAAGCAAGGAGGGAGACAAAAACAGTAAAGGGAGAGAGAGAACAAAGAATATAATTCTACCCTTACATCCCATGTTTGTCTTGCTGAGTAGATGGTCCAGAGCTGGGGTAAACAGTGAGAACAAAGGAGAAGAAAAAAGAGTTAGGGAGCCCAATTTGCTTCCTTTTGTAGTTAATCTTGTGTACGACTCCTGTGTAAACTAAATTTTCTTGCACAGTTCTGTTCATGCACGCACACAGGAAGTGAGCTGGGGGGAGCTGAGTCCGAATGTCAAGATGGAGCAGCAAGTTGGCAGAACAGCACTGTCCCACCTCCACGGGACTCTCTTTTGATCATACCTTTCTCTTCCTAACAGTCAGAATGTTTGAGACAAAATGCACTTACTGTTGGTCCTGCACAGTGATATTATTCTTTGAAGGCCTTTCAAAGAACTCAGTAAGTGGGCCTAGTCAGTTAGCTCTGCTTTATTCCTGTTTACCTTTCTTAATAATTTTTTCATGTGTCAAATGCAGACACAAGCAGATTTTATTCTAGTCAGTAGATTTCTTTTACACTGCAGAGTAGTTGCAGCTCTGCATTCGTATCTGTTCCTATTTCGTCGTGTGTTATTTACTCATTCCACACAGCATTTTAATTTTGCAATACCTGGCTCCAGCTCCATGTAGATTTTTTCAGTAATGTCAGATAATACGTTTGCTTCTCATAGATGTTTCCATTAGCTAAGATTACTGACTGGAAGCTTGCACCTGGCAGCACCCAACTAACTTATACAGAGCTAGTCTCTCTCTACACAGCTTTGGAAACAGAGCATGCACTCCTCTGTGCTTATATTTACAGCTCTACCAGAGTGAGAGTATCTTTTGTGAATCCACCATTTGTGTTCACAGCTGATCTTCAGAACCAGCAGGTGGCCCAGCAAGATTGTCTGAACTAAAACCTCAAATCGCTGTAGCAAATATTTTACATTACTTGTAGGAAACTGACCTATTTCTCAAAGTCAAGGAAGTATGGCATATATTTGATTTAAGCAATTACAGCATATATAGTGGTTTTCTTCATTACAGTATAATTACAGTTACTATATAAATTTACGTTTTTCAGGTCTTGAATTAGTCAAGTTTTTTGCCAGTTTCTATTATATTTTCCCCCAAATGCCACTGTAGCTGCCCATGGTACAGTACTATGAAGTGCACAAATATACCTGCTTTGATAGCTTTCTTCAGTAAGGAGGTCAATAGAAATTGCACACAGTGACCCATAATTGAATGCAAGAGATTTACTGAAACTGATTAGACTTTCAGAGTCATGCACAGGCAGCTACGCTCATACATCTCAACCAGGCTGTAAGTGCACATCTTCCCTCGTACTGACTTGCAGATTTAAGAGTCATGTCCTAGGTCAAAGAATATACTCATGATAGAGGAACCTGAAAGTGCCTGGATGAATAATAATAATTACAATTAATAAAATACTTTGCACAAGGGAGGGCTGATGGCATTGCTAATCTTTCAAAATATGTTGTGGTTGATAACAATTGCTTAGGTCTGCAAATCTTGTCTTTTTCATCATTTAAAATACTAGTTTAACTTAATTTAAAATGCAAGTCAAACAGAAATCATGAAGCCAGATCGCCGACTCTTGCAAACTATTATAAATTGAGTGCCTTTACCACTTAGTAGGGAGACCAATTGCTGTACTACATGTTCAACTTTTATATAAATACACAAATGAGTGAGAAAAAAACTTTTTCTTTTACGGTGAGTGGGGTTTTTTTTGCCTTTGTTCAAGGAAAGCATAAACCACAGAAGTTAAGTAACTGTAAAACAGACAACAGTTAAAATGTTCAAGTTTTCACTGGAGGAAAACAATCTGTGATGTTTTTACTTTGAAAAGTCATCTTTGAAAAAATCAGAAATATATCTGTCCTGATTCAAGTACACTGTAAAAATAATTACCCTTTAACACCATTTAGGCAGTTAGGGCAGAAAGGGATTTTTATAAACCGTGACAATTTTAATGGTCAATATGTTTCAGATACCGAGATCCTATTTTTCCTCAAATTAAAATTTGTACTTCCTGTTCTTTTATGTTTTGTTTATTTATTTTAATCAATTAGGTCTAGATTTAGGTATCTAAAATTATGATGTCTGCATATGAAGTAGGTTTTTTTTGCAGTTCTTTCACTTGTTAGTGGAAGAAAATTAGCATTATCCATCATACTGATTATCTGACCAGTTTTTAATATCTGCTTCAGGGTAAAATGAGACATTTTTGAAACTATTCTCTGAATCTTCTGATTGTGGTGGAACCCTAAGGCAAGAAAGTTAAGATACAGATATCCAAACATAAATGAACATAATTAATCCAAACAATTACCCAGAGTTTATCAGATAAGTCATCTATATACTCCTTTCTTGTCAGATATATACAGGACGCTGGACTCAGAAAGCAGTTGCACTCCAAGTCTCTTTCCTTCTATTTCTGTTCATATGCTTGGACAGTCATAAACCTTTCTTTAGCTGCTTCTTTACCTTTATTTCCCTTCTGCAGTATCCAACAGGGAAGCCTTAAAGATATAAACAGCTTCTCAGTTTAAAAGGTAAAAAAATATTACTTTCATTATGCTACACTTCCATTAGACTACATCTTAATCAACATAAGGTAAAAGGCTATAAACTAAATCTAAATATACTATATCTACAATATATATAGATACAAATCTAAATCTAAATATACAATATACTATAAATGTTATGTTAATATAAATATTAAGAATAGTTACTCTGTCTCTACACTTTAAGCAAACATTCTGGAACAATAAGCTTACTTTCTGCAGCAGATGGAAACTGTATCATATTTTAAAATGTCTCATAAGAAAATAACCATGCAAAGAGGATACAAAGTGTTAAGAGACATTTGTATAAACATTTATATAAAAGTTTTCTATGTGTTGTGACTTTCTATGGGCTTGTATTTTACCTTTGAATTTATGTCTAAATAAATGGGCCTAGTAAATGAAATTCTTCTATAAATACATGAAACAGAATAACTTTCTCCATTGACCACATGAACAAAATTGCCTTCAGGTCTGAATAACCTGAGAGATTGTAATTTATTAACTAATCTTTATTTCTAATTTGTAAAACTATATTTCAGAATTGTAGTGTATCTTCTAATTTTGTGCATATTTTATCACAAAAAAAGTATGCATAGATAAGCAATAATAATTGAGATGAGCCTACTCATCAGAAGCGATAGAAACCGATAGGTGGGTTGTTTTTAAACTAATATTTTCTTTTGTTAAAAAGAAAAAATATAAAAAATAAATTACACTGCACCTAAAGGGGCTGCCTGAAGTCTCTTTATACATATGTGCATATCCTTACATAGAACACGTTTTTTTTGTGTGTTAAGTGAATATCTATGTCTAAATATACTATGTTATAGGGTATAATATAATATTTATATTTTATTACATTTATGTAATCAAATATATATTATGTTGGCATCAATATTTAGTGGTCACATATGTTTGCTCTTTTCATGTTGAAAAGTCATTATACTTTCACAGAACTTTATGGTAAATCTCCTGTTAGAAATGCATTGTGCATTTAATATGAGATATTCTTTTATTTATGAACTTTAAAATGTCAAGTCCTTGCTTTTTGCTTAACCCTACTGAGATAACCAGTACATACATTAGGAAAAAATTATGGAACCTTCCAAACCTTCTTTCATCGAGATCTTGCTGTGCGAACACACTTACTGAATTACCCTTGAAGTAGAATACAGAACAAATAGAATAGAACTCATGCCCTAGCTACAGAGTTGCAGAAGAAGCTTTTGTTACCATTCTCTGCTTTACTGAAAACATAAGAATGAGTTGTTGGTTGTTCTGAGATCTTCCAGCACCTTCATGCCTTCATGGACAATCAGTGATCTCTAAGGTTAACATATAAATTGTCAGTCTTTATCAAGCCTTTCCCTAAGTGGTTTTAACATATAAAATAGCCAGCAACATAGAGATATAGTTGTATATGAATATATATTTTACCAAATTTCTGTAGCAAATCAGATCATAACAGGATTTCATGAGTTCCAGAGACAACCTAAAGCAGATGAAGAAAGATGTGTAAGGCAAAAGAGAAAGCATATTAGAGAAGAATTGTTTTATCTCGTCCTCCTGTGAAACTTCAGACTTACGTGGCATTTTGCCTAGGTTTTGAATTTCAAAGTAGAAGAAACTGAATGTAATTTGTATTTTCTTTTTCCTCTTCTTCTTGTTTTTCTTCTTGACCTAAAACTTATGTGAGAATTATAAAGTCCTGTATGCATGCAGGTTTGTTCAGATTTCTAAAAGCCATTTATTTCAGTGTTTATTCTTGACCCTTTTTATTTGATATTGACAAAAAAAAGTGAGGATGTTATTTGCCTGATCACAGATATCAGAGAGTGCAGTCCTTAAGGATGATCTGTATGGAAGTGTGAAGATCTGTTAACAAAACAAACCAGTTGCTCTGTCTTGTTTGTTATTTGTCATTCACCACTGTCCTGAAGCCTTCAGTCAATTTTTCAAAAAGCAAAAATGCCATGTCAAAAAAAATGCCATGACAAGTCCCACTGCCTTGCAAGACCAAGTCTTTACTGAGGCACCCAAAAGCTGGATTTTTTTTCTGGCTACATTGATTGAACAATGATGTCTGTTAAATACATTTACACAAATCAAAGCCTTTTGGTGAAAAGAAATAAATAATTCAGTAACTGCAATAAATAATTCAACCAATCCCACCCAAGTGACCTACAGCCCCTCCTTTAGAAGAGTCCCACCACACCAGTACTCAGGCATAATGATTGAATCAATTGCAGCAGCTTTCCCTGGTGTTGCTCCTGAGCTATCTGATCTGCTGCAGGAAGCAGGTTTGAAATCTTTAAGACAGTTAACAACTTTCATGAGATCTAACATACACTTTATCTAAAATGTTGCTATTATTAATATAGGGTTATAATAGGGTAGCTATGGAGGCCAAGTTCTACTCTCTATTTCAATGATGCAATACCTTGACTTTAATAGGGCTTTACAGATAGGAGTGAGGGCAGAATTTGGTCTGTTTTGACTAAAACTGTATCCATTTACCTATGTGAACTTGCCACTCCCCACTAAGAGTAAAAATTATAATTAGTTAAATTTTGTTTGAGTGATCTTTTCTTTAAGACAAACAGGAGGACTGTGGCCAATTCAAATCTCTTTTAGAAAGATGCTTCTTTATATGCATATATGTCTACATATACATGTATATGTGCATTTTTTTAACTTTATGTTTATATCACATTGATTGTCCTCAAAAACTACATGTAATCCATTTCTGCCCCCATAATTCTTTTATTGGTGAAAGGAGCATATCACCTGTGCTATGCTTTTTGTAAGTGTAATCAACATTATAAGAGTCTAGTCATATAAATTATCCTATTAATACAAGAAAACATCAATAATACTCTGAAAATTGTTATGAAAGTGCAACCTTTCCAGTACCTACTGCTATACCCTGGTAAACTGTCTTCATCTATCCATATCCCTTTGTGTCTTGGTCAACAATTTTTCTCAAGAATGGAATTGAGAGGTTTCATATCCCTTTGTGTCTTGATCAACAATTTTTCTGAAGAATAGAATTGAGAGGTTTTGACGAGTCATATGATATCCTGAGGTCTGTTCTGGAGGAGTCTGCTCATGGTGTGATTTTTTTTCCTCATGAGTCTAGTTTTCCACTTTATTGTATCTTTGACTGTTTCTTCACCTCTGTCTGCTCCCAGCGGAGGTGTGAGTCTGAAGTATTGCATCTAGAAGGTGACAAGTTGTACTCTGTTTCCAAAGCAGTCTTTGGTGAGACAGCTTCTAAAGCTGTGTGTTCTCGTTACCCGTTCCATACTTTACCATGATGAATGCTTATGAGATTTAAAAAAAAAAAAAAAAAAAAAAGGAGGAATACCTTGAGCCCACTGCTTTCTAGAATTATCAAAATACAAATAGCATTAATTAGGTTAAAAATCGGCACAATTCTGGAGGAAAAATGTCATATATAATAAGTTTGGCTTGAGCATCTGGAAGAGCAATATGGATCTGTGTCACTGCACAAATTGCAATTTCTTCTTCAGCCCCTATGTCCCTGGAGCTGTAGGCTTCGTGGTTCTCTGAACCTTCATCTCAACCCCAATAATGGCTTGGTGTTGGGCATGAGGTTCCCACCACAATGGGTGATCCAGTTCAATATTTATAGAAAGAGCAATGTGGGTGCAGTGCCATGCTTCTCTTGGCATGCCTTTTGCAGCTCCACTGTGCCTGGAGCTGTAGGCTTTGATGTTTTCCAAACCCTAACCCTAATGATGGCTTGGGGCTGACGATCAGGTCCCCAGGACAAGGAGTGGCCTATGTTTAAAAGTGTGGAAGGAGTAATATCGGCACAGTGCTGCAATCCCCTTGGCATGTCTTACCCAGTCCCAGGGACCCTAGAGCTTTGTGGTTGTCTGAAACCTAACTCTGACCCGAAAACAAATGAATGCTCAAATCTGAGGTGAGCAAACATTTCAAATGGAACACACGGCATCAGTGTTGCTCCTTCCACATCTTCCTGATCTGGACTATCCATGGTGCTGGTGACCTCAGGCTCAGATTCTACTGTTCATATTTTTAGCATTAGGGCAAGAGATCTCTTGGAATCCTTTTGTCTTTGCAGAGGTGGAATGGTTCCAGAAGCTGTGTATAAGTGTAGTAGTTGAATAGTGTATTTTGGGGGTTTTTTTAAATCCTTTTCTCAAAACGTCTGCCTTGAAACTGTTAATGAGCTGCTGTGGGAGTCTAAATCGGGACAGCAAGGCACACCAAGGGAACATTTGTGTTAGGTCTACAGGGAACACAAAGAACAACACGGAACAAGAGTTTAGTTATTCAAAGACCCAGGTTTCACCCTGTTTCTGCTCATTCTACCTTCACCAAGTCCATCTCCTTTCCACATGATAATTACCCCAGGGTAATAGTAAAAGTAGGGCCCATTTAGCAAATTTAGGATAGTTAAAAAATGTGTTGAATTACTGCAAGAATTATCAATGCCTGTGTAGACATACACAATATCCCTTGCACTTCTCTTCATGTAACAGCTAAACATTTGCATCTGTTTGAACCTTCCAACCTACAAACCAACCTTAGCTTTCATATTTTTAAGTTGTTAGCAAATGACAGTTTTAGTATTATATTTATTATTAATTTAATATTATAAAACTATCAGAGTTAAGAGGTAGATAAAATATTAAAAAATTTAAAATATAAACATAGGGGATATATGCTTAATACGGGAGACAAATACATTTGATTTGGAAAAATAATCTGTTCTAGGTTTATCCTCTTTTATTGGCAGTTAATTTTTATGATTTAATTTTCAGATTATTTGCTCTGCTTTTGTGCTTGTTTAAATGCTGATATAGATTAATTTAAAGAGTATATCATAACATTGACATGAAAAAAAGCCATAAGGTTAATATGAACAGAATCTTTACACCAATGGTGATTGCTAACTCTAGCCAACATTATAGCCGCAAGGGCAAGCTAAGCAGAAACACCTCAAATGACCCATTCAATTAAAAGAACCCAACCTGAAGAATCAAAATATGTAAAATTTTATGTATGACCCCAATGATATATTTTGGCTTTTTTTTTTTTTGCATTTAACTGCATATATTGTATCAGTTTAATTTAATTGCTGCATAGTCCTAAGCCATGATAGGGCTGAGTAAAGTTCCTGTTTTGTTGTTTGTCTTTTTGTTTCTTACCAGCCAAATGTCTTCAAATTGGCAAATTTTTTTTTTTTTTTTGAGTCCAATCCATTTTTCCAACACTTCTAACAGGTAAAAAATCTCCTTGTCTTTGTCTCAACCTATGAGATTTCTCATTACTGCTTTTTTCCTATTTTCTCCCCCTCCTTGCTGAATGGAGGGGAGTGAGTGAGTGACTGGGTGGGAGTTAGCCACTGCTGGCCCAACAAAAACATTTCAATTGTAAACTAAGACTGTAAAACCTGATGCAGATATAAAATATTTTCACTAGCCCTGGAAGTTTGAAATCTGAAAGAGCAAAATCAGTTTTAAAATAGACACTAGTACTTCAGGGAGTATATTCTCAATTTCCTGATCGTGAACAAGAGTCTAATTCGGTATAAGTTTAAAATATAAGCCTAAGATATTCATCTTCTTTAGAGGATCAACATTAATAGTTACTTTTATAGTCAGTAAATAATTTTGGGTTCT
>JAOTQP010000870.1:17039091-17090681 GCA_026413545.1 Cichladusa arquata | reverse complement strand
GAGAGGAGAGGAGAGGAGAGGAGAGGAGAGGAGAGGAGAGGAGAGGAGGCTCTGAGGAGACATTTTAGCAACTTTCCACTACCTAAAGGGGGGTTAAAAGAAAGGAAAAGAGGGACTTTTTGTTAGGGCATATGGTGGTAGGAAGAAAGATAATGGTTTCAATCAGAATGAAGTTGGATTTAGATTACATGTTTATAATAAATTCTTTATAGTGAGGATAGTGAGAATTGGAACAGGTTGCCCAGACAGGCTGGATGGCTTACCCTTGGCCAGGAAGGATGGGGCTTTGAGTAACCAGATCTAGTGCAAGGTGCCTCTGCTCATACCACGGGGTTGGAACTAGAGGATCTTTAAGGTCCCTTCCAACCCGAATCATTCTATGATTCTGTAAGACATTGAGAAGAAAATAATTATAAAAATAAGGAAATATATATATATATATAATGAACTTGATGAACTAATTAAAAGATTAAAACTGTAGTTATAGCAAGGTATGGTTCATTAAAATAATCTTCCCAACCAAATCAAATCAAAACTGATGAAACAGTAAAGTCTCAAAGGCAGTACTGACTTCAGTCTGGATTTTTAGGCATGACAAAAATCAGTTTAACTTAACAGATAACTCACAAAAATCAGGAGAAGTTATACAAGGTAAGTGAGAGACATCTACCACCAAAATATATCAAAATCAGCTCTTGTCACCAATGCCTCATTGGTACACACTGGGTTGTTAATGATATATCAGCTGTGCATGAAGAATCACCGACTCAAAGGAAAAGAAATATTTTGGAGAGGTCCAAGTAGATATATGATCTGCCCCTTAGATGTTAGCAATTTATTTTTAGAAGTATTTTTGACAAAAATTTGTTCAAGGTTTTTGAATAGTAAGGAAAACAGAAATTATCATCTTCATATTATATCAGATCCCTATTACTCTTTTTTAGAGTAACAACTATTCTGAATTTCCTGTAGACAGCCGTACAAAGACCTCCTTTGCAAGATGTTTAATAGATTCAGCTGTGAACAGCTGTTCCACTATTTCTCAAAAAATTTCCAAAAGTAGTTACTGGGCTGATCTATCATTCACAGTTTTTCATTAGTTTGTTGGCTAGTTTGTTCAGTTTTGCCCCTTAATATATTTTGCCTTCTACACCTTTACAATAAAACGGATATAGTCAAGCCACTGTTGTCAGGCTTTTAGACACCTTTTAAAATAATTTTATATAAAAATGCATTTAACACCTAATCTTTTTTTGTTAGCCTTCACTTTTCTGTTATGGATAAAGAAAATAAGCAATTCCTCTCTAATTTTTATACCTAAGTTAGGACAGGGTTTTGGAGCTTCATTTTGCTCTCCCTCAAATAGTTCCAATATTGGATTGAGATCGTAAACTATTTAGGATGATATAAATCATCCTAACCCTTTTTTGTTTTATTGAAAGATTGAGATATTTTTTGTAATTGAAGTTGTTAGCTTTTTAATGTTTTATGTGAAATAGAATATTCTTTTGGCTGGAGCTTAGAGAAAATTCAACTAAAATTTCTTCGTATTTCAAATGCAATGGTATCATTATGTTCTCAGCATAAAAATACAAATTGCAGTGCAATAAATGTGGCAACTGGGAAACTGGCATAAAACAGTTATGAGCAAAATGTTCCAAATTCCCTATCTTTTTCCACCACAGTCCATATTAATGGAAGAGTAATCCAACTTTTAAAAGTGATACTTAGAATAGTTGTGGTAAGAAAGATCTCTAATTTTACATACCAGTCTGAAAAACAGTTGTTTTAATGAGTGCTATTAAGAAAATTCTCTGAAATTAGAAAAAAATCAAAACCAAACACTAATAGAAAGATATAGGTTGACTGCTTTTAGCACTAATTTTTAAGTTTATATTGTCAGTATAAACTGACAAGTACCAAAATAGCCCATGATGCGCTAGACATGCGCTTCATTGAAAAAAAAAAGAAAAAAAAAATTTTTTTAAACTGCCTACTAAGCATATATAATTCACTCCTGTTAATGCAAAACTAATGCTAATTTGAAAACACAAGCAATGATTATGCTGTTTTACTGTGCTGAAACAAAATATTAATGTACAGATTGCATCATCAAAATGGCAACAAACTTTAAGTCACAGAAAACTTATTCCCTACAGTATCTTAGAGAGGCTTTATTTTTTTTAACTGAATCATAAGTGTGAGATTATTCTCAATATGACTTTCTAGAACAATTAAAACATAATTATCAGGTGCGTCATGCATATTACCTGTGATTCAAAGTAAACTGAAGAATGATACTTTTATAATTTTCATTTTGTGTTAACCATACATTTTGAACCTGTGATCATTGCAGGGAAATGTAGTATTTTTTTCCCCAATGATGTTTTGTGAACTGTAGAACATTGGTTATATGTAATATCTTTGAAATGCCTTTGTTGTGAAGCTATTTCAGCTTGATTTAGTTTTTAAATCCAAGATGAAAGCATAGTTTTTTGTTCTAGCTATATCTGTTCCTTGAACTGATGCCAGAGATGTTGCTTCTAGGTGTATTTCTTTAGTTTGGCTAGTGTTATTATGCTACAATGCTTTGCCCTAGAGCTACAGTAAAAGAACTGATGGTATGTGTCTGGGTCAAAACTGAGCAAAAATATACAAAATATTCTGCAATTTCTTTGTACACTTGGTCCTAGAAATACACATAAAACTACATGAGCATCAGACCAAATATTACATACAGACTAAAAAAAAAAAAAAAAAAAGTATTGCTGCTCTTATTCCTTTCCTAATTAGTTTCAGTCCCAAGGCAACCAATTAATTATATCCTTTGAAAATGAACTTTTCCCCTCCTAAATTCATTCAAGCCCTTCAGTCTTCAGGCTCTGGATTTTTCCATTTCAAATTTTAAATCACTTGTAAATACTACAAATTAGAATATTTCTTATATTTTTAATGCTCTGCTGTTAATTTCAAAAGTTTTAAAACAAACAGAAAACTAGTCTGAGTTTTTCTTCAAAAAGTGCTCATTCTCTCTAGTGAAATAAATGTAGATATCTACCTCATAAAAAAGAAAATTACAGAGAAGTTTGTAGCTAAAAGCAAAAAAGAAGAAAGTATTTTTTCCTACAAAATTTGTGTATGTGTGTATTTTGGCTTGGTAAATAATAGCGAAAAAAATGTAGAAGGCTTTGACACAAATTCACTTTTAATCACTTCATAATATTTCACTTTTTTCCATACCTCAGATATATATGAACAGAAAAATAGGGAATTGAATTTAAATCCTGCAATGTATTTGTGCATGCGTGCAATCTCCAGATTAATTATTTATTATTTCTGTTTCTGAAAGATCACTGCATGGTAGCCTGGAGTGAGGTGTAATAATCGACAGATAGCAATCAGTTTCAGTAGTTATATACTCACTGCTTGGTGTGTGTCTCTCATAAGAACAGGGATACAAATAAAACCGTCTGTAAAGCAAAGATTGCAGCAACAAAATTGTGATAGAACCCGGCATTGCCAAAACAGTTTGGAATACAGTTTGTGGCTTGACAGAAGGCTGAAAAATTTTTATGAATAAGAAAAACATTGCAAAGCATGAAGACTTCAACACAGTAGAATCATAGAATTGTTTGGGTTGGAAGAAACCCTAAATATCATCTGGCTCATAACTTATCATGCCTTGCTCTGCGTTGTATAATCGTAATATACAGGAAGAATTTTTCTATTTACAAGACAAAAGAGTACGTTTCATTAGAAAAACTCAAACCAACCAACAACAGCAACCAAATCCCCCAAAACAACAACAACAACAAAACCAAACCAACAATCCCCCAAAAATACAACGAAAAGAACAACCCCTCCAAAAAAACAACAACAAAAAACAAACAAGCAAACAAAAAAAAAAACCAAACAAAGTCAAATAAAGAAAAACAACAAACAAAGAAACCCCAAACCAACCAAACAAAAAACCCCACCAATCCTGATCAACTAGTTGATGAAATGGCTAGTATTCAGACTAATGGAACAATTTAGGGTGATTATACTATTGAAATCAGGAGATAAATAGTCTAGATCTTTGTAGTTCAGATGTGGAAAACCTTGTGTTTGATTTCTATCACTTCTTAGTTTGGCTTTATGAGCAAAACCATTTAATATCAGTTATCCATTCTCTAACCAGATCTGAGTCCAAGAAGGTATTATTTCATTCCTCTTCTTACTTTCTCTCCTTTTTTTTTTTTTTTTTTTTTTTTTTTTTTTTTTTTGGTGGTTGTTTGCTTTTAGAATAAAAATCTCTACTTGAGAACTCAGTAAAAGTCCTACCTTACAAAAGATTTGGGAATTAATACTGGACCTTCTCCTATTAACTTGTAAATAAACTCTGTCGCAACAAATAGTATGGCAACTCACCTTGACAGCAGCTTCATCAGAAAAATAACCTTATTTTTCTATCTTATATGTATATTCTTGACAGACTGGTTATTATGGTTAAGATTCATCATTCATAAATTGCACAAAGAAAAAGATATTCAAGTAAGAATCAGAGGAGTTTTCAAATATTGAATTACATTTTTCCCCATTTCTATCTGAAATTGGACTGAAATTGACTGAACAAGAAAAACATTGTAGTCTCTTTCACATACACAAAACTTCACGCATATGTTTTTTTAAAACTCCTCTTAAATAAAATGAAAATTTGAAATATTTTGAATTCTTTTAATTCTAATTCTTTAGGGACTTTCAAAACATTTAGATAAGTAACTTATGGTAACAGTGTGGGAAATTCCTGATAATTTTACTTGAAACTCTCAAATAAAGACAAAGACAAAAAGGTTTAGACATATAGTGTCCCTATAAACCTGTTTTCCCACTGATTGTAACTCAAATTTCAGTGATGCATTGTGAGAAATCTTATTAACAGAATGGACCTTAAACAGAATGGACCAAAACCTGCATTATAGAAAAAAAAATCTTTTTTTTCCCTTAATCTGCTATCAGTATATAATATGAAATATAAGTAATATATCACTTTAGTAGCCTTCTGTTTCAATTTTTTTATTCTAGCAAAGGTGCTTTAGCTAAGTATGGGTTAATTTCAGCATGTCAATGAGGATTTTGGTGTAGCAAACTACTCAAGTTTGTCTTTATAGATAAATAAATGATTAGTCCCATTCAGTAGGGAATTAGTAAGAGTCAGTAACATCCAGTGTGAAAAAACACACAATTTATATTAAAGTGTCTTTACCTGAGTCTTATTTCATTAAAATGCCGCTGAATGTATGAAATATATAAACTCTCATGAAATTCATTAGAAATCAGAATTTAATTGCCACTTGATATAGGTAAAACTCTAAAGGCTGATACCATTACTCAACAAGTTAATTTGATGCATCATGACCTGTTTTAAGACAGAGAAACCCTCTTCCAACCCATGTGAGCAATCTGTGTTACAGATGCTAAGCAGAATGCCTTCTCTTTTCTAGGTTCAGATTACTCCTTAACTTAATTTTCTTCTGATCTGAACACCTTTCTATACTGCTGATACTTCTGACACTTCTATACTTCTGATACCATACTTTTCCATATTTCCATGCCTTTTTGAGGACAAGAATAAAATCTAAAAAATTGGTGGATTTATGCAGTGTCATAATGATGTTTTCCATTTTACTATCTATTTTCCCAAGGATTCCTACTTGATTCAAAAAGTAGAAAATATAGAATATGAAATTGCAGGTGGATTTGATCTGAACACAAGAAAGATCCCAAAATGTATTTTCCCATATCAAAACATGATTGGAAGCTAAAATGACAATATAAAAGAGGACATTACTGTTATTAAAACAAAAGGAAGAAAAATAAAAGAGCGAATTATGTCTACGTTTAAGTATCATTTGTTTGTTCTAAATAAGGTGATAAAAACAAAAATAGTTATGGGTCAAGGAGTGTAATGAAGACATTTTATCCTTTGAAAGAGAAATTAATTTCTTAGTTTTAATCATAAACGCAGGCAGAAAAAATGCAATTCATTTTTTTACACTGAAGCATGATGATATAGATCACAGGGACATTAATTAAGTTTATGTCAGTTCTAGGTTCAAACAAGGGAAGAGTTATGAAAGGAAAGAAGTTGTATGTTACGTTTGCTCTTTGATGCCTAACTGAGATGTGGGGAATATCTGGAATACCACCTACACTCCAGTTCTAATTTACAAAGAAAGATGTGAACCTAAGAAGACGTTCTATTAATTTCATATTCAAAATTACACTCTGAATTAGAAAAGCAAGGATTCTTCATGCAATAACAATCTCAATTTCTGTATTCTCCATATTTTTTTTAATGTTTAGAATGTTCTTTAGATAAGAAAATAGATTTGCCTGACCAGACATTTATTACGCTGAGACAAGGATACCTTAAAATTGCGCAATAAAAGAATGCTCTGCAAAAACTGTTACTGGAAGGAAGGACAACAAGAAGTAATGAGGAAAGAAAGTGAATGAAGCAGATGGTATTGCTGTAACCAGCATTTGTGAAATCAAGGTTATTGAGCTTTTCCTATCCTCGGCCCCCTTATAATCATATATACATGAAAATTGACACAGAAGCTTTCAGACCCAGGATTTACATAACTTGGTTGAGATCAGAAACTGCTGCCTTTCATTATTTACACACAGCTCTTTAACTTGCTTCGTTAAAAAGAGTGGCTGCAATTGTTCTGAGAAGAAGTACACGCTTGAAATATCTTGCAGATTGCCAACAGGATCTAGCTGTCAGTTTTCATATCAACTGATTGCATATATAGTGGAGTGTTGCATTCTGCCAAATAATCCCAAACCTATACAGTTGATTTTTTAACATGAAAAAAATAATACTTTTCCCCTTGAGATAATTTCATCAAATACCATCTGTGCTGGCTGCAATTTTAGTCACAAATCCTTGTTGTATTTATCAGAGATTTGTATTTCAAAATAGCTAATTTTCATCTCAGATTCAGACACACACTAATTTCTTTGCTTCTTTCTTGCTGAGAAGTCTGATATAACATTCTCTCACTGAAAGGTTTTGGCATTTGCCCAAAACAAAATAGGCTCATCTCCTTGCATGGGATTAGTTTGCTCAATAGGTCTAGAACTTAGAATCATTAAATGGAATAAAAAACATTCCCTCCATGTTGCAGAAACTATTAAAAGACCTGTGGGAGGTAATATGACAATGTTCACAGTGAAATTTGTATTAAAACTAATAAAACTCTGAGGGAAAAATCATCATGCAGGTAGAAAAAAACAAGACATGGATATATGAGAATGGAAGGGACAGCAACAATATTAAGTTTGAGCATAATTTGGGGTTTTTCTTATTTCTGTTGAAGGCACTGCATCAGATTAGTGAGTCTGGATGACAGAAAATATATATGAGTTAACTGTCATTTAGAGTATTTGTCATGTATGACAAATTTCATAGATAATTTGGTTGTAACTGAGGTGTTTAGAAAACTCTCAGGAGAAACAGGTGCATCATGAAGATAAACAGCAAAAAACATTTTCTCCCCAAATATTTTGCAACATAAGAAAGGAAATTCAAAACAATCACCTATTTAACCTGTATTTCATCTATTAATCCATGATGAGAATCAGTATTGGGTCTGCATGGCCTGGTTTTGGTAGTAGGGAGGCTAGATGGGCAGCTTCTGTGAGAAGCTGCTGGAAGCTTTCTCCATGTCTGGCAGAGACAATTCCTGATGGGTCCAAAGATGGACATGCTGCTGGTCAAAGCTGGGCCAATTAGAGATGATGGTAACGCCAATGTCATAACAGATTTAAGAAGAAAGAAAAAAAAAAAAAAAGTTATTCCACAGTTATAATTGTGGCCAGAGAAGAGTTGAATAAGAACTTGTAAGATGAACAATTCTGCAGACACCAAAATCAGTGGAGAAGGAGAGGGAGGAGGTGCTCCAGGCACTGGGGCTGAGATTGCCCTGCAGTCCCTGGTGCAGACCATGGATGGTGAAGCAGCTGTGCTCCTGCAGCCCACGGGGATCCGTGGGGATGCAGGGATCCACCCTCAGCCCATGGAGAGCACCATGCTGGAGCAGATGGATGTCTGACAGGAGGCTCTGACCCTACAGGAGGCCCACAGAGAGTGGACCCCACTCTGGAGCAGCCTGTCCTTGAAGGACTGCACCCCATGGAGTAGTGGCCTACACTGCAGCAGTTTGAGGGGGACTGTAGCCCATAATGGACTCCCATTGCAGCAGCTGGCCGGAAACTGTTGTTCTCATGTTGGAGAAGTTCTCAGAGAACTGTCTCTCATGGGAGGGACCCCACGGTGCAGTAGGGGAACGACTGCTCTCCCTGAACCATGGAGAAGCTGTGGGCAATGACCTGACCATTAACCCCCATTCCCTGTCTCCTTGTGCCTCTGGGGTAGGAGGTAGAGATGGGATGCCATAGTTAGGAGTAATTGATCCTTGAAAGTCAGACAGCTTTCCAGGGTCATCTCCTATGGGATTATTGGAAGTAGAGTCCTGAATGAGGCAAATTATGCTCCCCTTAAATCCAAGGCTATGATCTTTCAATTTGCTGGTTTTATCCCTAAAATCTACTATTTTACAGTCACTGGAGCCAAGACTGCTCCCAGATGTCACATCTAAGGCCAGTTCTTCCTTGTTTGTAAGTATCAAGTCCAGCAGAGCATTTTGTATTTTTTGCTCCTTGGTCACCCATGTCAGGAAGTTATCAGCAGCACTCCTGGAGCATAAAATTAATTCAATCTTCTTTCTGAATGGATTTTGTCTTGTAGTCGATTTTGAGCAGCAATGAAATTTCATTTTGCTTCAACACTTATAACTGTGGATTGTCAGAGATGGGATTCAGTTCAAGATAAGGACAGCAACTGAGCTCGTTGCCTGTACTTTAGGTATCTAACTTGGGAATAAGCATATTTTTAATGTATAATTTAATGTATGAAGTATATTTGCTTGGGCTATGACAATATATTTAGAATATAGGAAGGTTTCCATATGTATCGACATCTAGACATCCTAATTTCAAACTCATGTCAGACAAGATATAAACTCCCATTACGACTTTTGCCTCAAGAGACATAACACAGGATCCCAGTTTATATTTTAGATCTTCTGTTGAATATATCTGGGAAAAAAATACCCAAAACAAAACATAACAAAAACCAAAAAACAAACCCATAAAAAAATCAAAAAAAGTCAGGTTAAAAAGTAATGAAATAACAGATACATTTAAATCTATTAGAGAACAGAATGCTTGAAAAACCTTTTCATTAGAAGACTAACTTAATGGTTTTATGAAATGAATTTATTCCTTAAGTAAAATATGAGTGCTTAAATCAAGATAGGAAAGAATGGAGATAATTCTGATTAAGCAAAAAAACAAAATAAAAATTTGACAAAAGAAAAAATACAGAAAATCTAAATATTTTTTAGTGTGTAAGTCATGTACAGGAAAGCATGACAGCACTTCTATAGACGTAGCAGAAAAACTGGAAAAAGTCATGATCATAAGATTAATGAAAAATTTTGTACAAGAAGTCTTTGTGACCTACATGCAGACTTCAAGTACCTAAAGGGAGCCTGCAAGAAAGGCAAAGAGAAGCTTTTTGCAGGTGTAAATAAGGAGTCTGGATCTATGTGAAAATACTGTGAGATCAGAATATAGCACAAGTTTGGCAAAGTGCAGAACAAGCAGCGAACAACAGCACGCTGAAAATCAAAAACTGTGAAAAAAATAATAAATTATTCATTACAAACATCACACAGCATAGCAAAACTTACTATTTTTTTTTCCTCATTACGGCACATGATTTGAACTTTTTGAAAGCCAGGCTCCAAATCAGACAGCTGTTCATAACATGTGGAGAGGGAACAAGTGGTTCCAGTAGGAATCTCACGAAAACTCTCGATGCTTCTTTCTGAAGTAATGAACACTTCATTGCAGAGGAAAAAGCATTACCACATTGCATGAACAGCAAATAGACAGGTATATATTATCAATTTCACTGTCCTGGTAAATGGAAAAGTCTTGAACAGACATGCAGAAAAGTCCTTATTATATTAAAGGGTATGTATTTATGTCTGAGTTTATGCAGATTTGTTGCATCTATATGCAAGCAATGCTTCAGATTCTTAAACAAGAAACAAAAATTTGTAAGTTGGATGGTTTACAGTGTATGTTCTGTTTTTCTTGCATGAGAGGCTGAGGAGAACAGAGAAATTGAGACTAAATATATTGCATATTATTTACTTCTCCATCATAATCCATTTTTCTCTGTCTCATTATGTTGCATTATCTTTATTTTGGATCCTTTATGTGCATTTATTATGATAAATCCTCTGTCATTTTGTTCTGCTGTTAGTCAATTTAACCATCAATCTGTGCAGTCATTTTTCAGATTAAAGCTGTATTTTAACCTACATTTCAGATTTATTGGAACTGAAACATTTTAGCATGAATTATGCCTAAATAATATATATATAGATATTGTATGCACATAAAATATGCTGTCGCTTTCAGAATCAAGGTGGAAGACAGTTATTGAGAGATAATTGTTGCTATTTATGGGAAATGGGTTCTCATTAAAAATAAAGGTTAAACGAAGAAGTTAGTTCTTTCCTGGGAATGAAATTGACATTTCTTTTTAAAGTGACAGCTTTCAATAGCAATAAAATCTAAATTCAAATTTGCTATATTATAGACCTGCATCCTTATTAAACTCCTTTTGGACTTAATAAAACAAACTTCTTAAAGTTTATTTCTTTACATGCTTGGCTTCCTTCCTAAAGTAAATGTTTCTGGAACCTTAGAAGAAAATCCCTTTGAAAAAATCCAATCAGCCATTTCATAATTATAAGATTATGAAATATATATTCCATATAAATGCTAAATTCTGAATACCAATTTCTTGGTGGAGTAGATCGTTGAAAACCAAACTTTTCAACTTCCAGTTAGGATATGTAAATACTCCAAGGGTGAAAATAAAGTAATTTAAAGGCCCCACAAATATGTGAAAAAGGTAAAGAAGGGATCTTTCCCCAGTAAATATGTCCTAAATTATTTTTTTCCTTCAGCTCAGACCTTGAGGAAAAAATTAGGTTGGTCAGATACTTTTATAGGGAAAAGGATTAAAATAGAAGTTGTAATGAGCCCAGATGATTTTGTGACAGTACCACTACTGAAAAAAGTTTCTGTTCCTCAGTGGCAGAGCAAATTCACATCTACCTGAAAGAGAATGGCAGCCATGCAGAATGACAGCAAACAAAAACAAAGCGAAACTAAACCAAATCAAACAAAAAAAAATATTCTACGTAAAATTCAGTATTGCCAAAGTTGCTAACTTTAAATTGGAGTATTCTTGAAAGAAATAACACATGAAGTTCTTGATAGAGATATTTAGAAGGAAGCACTTTCATGACTATTATCTTGGCAAATGCTAAAAGAGATTTCTGGTCTAATGCATTTTCTGGTTTAAGTATAACTGTTAGTTGATGTTATATTTGAGACCCTTTTTTGGGTCAAATAGTGTGTTCTGACTCAAACAGAGGTCAAATTTGCAGAGACAGTATCTAAGGAGATTATCTTCATATAGTTCCATATATCAGCTGCTATATTGGCAATTCTTGATACATGGAATATAGAAGCTCTTTAAAGAACTGAATGTGGTAAGAAATAAACATTGATGAAAAGGTCCTCCAGTAAAACATATTCTTTTCCTGAAGCTCCTGTTTTGAAAGTGCTACAAGAACTACAAATATAAGCACTGCATTAAAAGTCTTGAAAAAAGTTAGTGATTAAACTTTCCAGTTTTCCATTCTTTAGGTGTTAAAGGAGTACATGTTTTTCATTATGGGGCACTGATACATTTTGCTTTTCTCTAGCTCTTTAACTCTTGGTGAAACATTCTCTTTGGATGTTTCTAGATTGTTTTATTTACTTTTTTAAAAAATAGAAAAAATAAATGGCTAAAAAAATTCCATGACTAATGGCTTACAAGTTGGTGACAGCAGGTTGTTTAAAATAATTGTGCAAAAGTAACTGAGGCAAGAAAGAATAAAACTCTCCAAACTACAGCAAAGTCAGTGTGAGATCTACCTAGAGAGCAAATCTTCTAAACCCAGCAATTCATTCTCTTCTTTCTCAGTGCATGTGTTGCCTTCTAAACAATTCTACCCAAGAGAGACACAATTGCTGTTTTAATTACAACTCACAAAAGAGAAAGCAACAGATGTATAAACATATTTTAAGTATTTATTAAATATCTGCTGAATTGTTATAGTCCTGTTGGCTCATTAGTAAAATCTCCATGGATTAACTACTGATTCCCAACACCTTCATCTACAAAGACATAGGGAAGATTTGCATTCTCACCTTATGTACACTCATTATAATTTCTTTTATACGTTGCTAATTATAAGACCTTCTATTTCTTTGCTCTTTTCTTCTTGGTAAAGCCTCACAGAACTGCTGACTATAAAAGATCTATAAAAGGATCTATAAAAGAATCCACTGAATAAATATACCAAACTATTAAGTTCTTTTTCAAACTGATCAAGGTTAAGAAGTATTGACTAACAAATAAAGCAAAAACAAAATAAAAAGGGGTGAGGGAGAAGGAAAATAAAAGCCTCAGTTCTTGGAAAATTAAGACTGGGAGGATTTTCCTTATAATGCCAAGGATAATTGTGATCCCACATCATAGAGGTTAAGAATTTCCAGAAAGAATATTCTTCTTCTGTATTATATCTCTGAATATAATTCAAGACTAACAAACAGACATAATGATTTCTGGATATGCATAATAAGGAATAACTGTCATACATTTTGCATAACTGTGTGTAAACTTTTCAGAGGGCACATTGCAAATTTCACTTTCTGAATCCATGAGGGTTTGTGATAAAAGTGCATGACCCTCTGAAGGGGAAGACAGAGCTTTTTCCATCTTATTTTCCCCACCATTCCACAGAATGACCATATGTATAAATAGAATTTAATCCGTATCATAATAATCTCTCACGGTGCTTTACATCAGGAGAAATTATTAGTTTCA
Source organism: Cichladusa arquata (assembly GCA_026413545.1). Lineage (NCBI taxonomy): Eukaryota > Metazoa > Chordata > Aves > Passeriformes > Muscicapidae > Cichladusa > Cichladusa arquata. The sequence continues at coordinate 17,077,609 of JAOTQP010000870.1, read as the reverse complement.
TCTCTTAACTTTCACCCAAATGAAATACTCCTTTTGTTTTCCTCTACTGTTTAACCATTCCATAGGTTAGTAATATTTGAACCATAATGCAAGGGCATGTCTATCCTGAAGAACATCCTAAGCAGGAATGACTTCACTTGCTGCTATAGACTGAAAATATCTCTTGGTCACCTGAGTTCAATGCAGATGCCTAATATAGGGCAAGGACATTTCAAGTGTTACTTGTTGGCTTTATGCAAGTAAAAGAAACAAGTCTCAAGGGTAGAACCACTACTACTTGCTCTAGCACGGAGTCCTCTGCAGGCTGGAGATTAAAATCTGTGCTCAGAGCATCCCTCCCCTTTCTTCATGGACCTTGGTGTCTGCAAGGCTGTTTCACATATTCTCACTCCCCTCTCTCACTCCTACTTTGCAGCAATTTGTTTTCCCCTTTTTAAACAGGCCATCCCAGAGGCACTACCACAGTCACTGATGGCCTTGGCTTTGCCCAGGAGTGGGTCTGTCTTGGCTCTATCTGTCTGGCTTGGATGGTGTTGAACACAGGGAAAACTTCTGGTCTCTTTTCATGGAAGTCACCCCCACAGCTGAGCTGCTGCAAAATCTTGAATTGCAAATACTATATACAAACTTGTGCTGCATCACATTTCTTTGGTGTCAGCATAAACTCTACTAGAATGAAATTTCACCTAAAGACCACATTTGTACCTTGACGTCTGAAATACTCCAACATATTGATTAGTTTGCATGTCAAAATCAGAATTTTAGGGTATTTCTGTATAGGTAGATGATCATATACCTAGATGACAATATACTTTCTGAGGTAGTAGCTTTCCAACTACTAAAAAATCACCAAGCCATTGCTGGCTTTTTTCTAAAACAAGGGCTCTCAGTATACCAGAAGCAACACTTTCATAGAATTCAGAATCCTCCCCTTTGAGGGGGACATACTACCAAAACACTGCTTCATTCCAGTCATCTCTGTCTGGTAAATCATTTCATTGTGCTCCATCGCTGAACAGCAGAACTCATAGCAGCCATGTGGGTGCTCTGATAGACAGTGCAGGATAAAATGCCTTCCAGCTGCTATGACTAGTGAAATGTTCAGCTAGACTAGGTGTGAGGGGCCTAAGTAATTAAAAATTACCAACTTCCTTTGGCTTGGTAAATTAAATTAATCTGGGAAGATTGAAAGAAGTTCAGGGTTGCAAATTTTTATCTCACGACTCATTTTTGCTGTCCACCACATGGGATGATACATTATTCTTTCATCAATATTCAGCAAAATTGGCAGAAAACTCCCAGTCATTTTATTGCCAGAATTACTGATTCATTTTCTGCAAAGCAGCAATCCCAGATCTGTTTTTTACTACAGGAATTGCTATGGGGAATAATTTTAATAATGCCATGACTTATGGTTAGGGGACTAATATAACTAAATAGGCAGAAAAAAATTGTACTCAAAAGTCCAAAACAATTGTGACTAATGAATGGTAAATGTAAGCAAAAATGGGCTTGATCCTCTGTTGTGTGTTATGTGGCATAGCAAGCACAAAGATTCTTCTCAGACTGGCATGTTTTAGATTTCCAGAGGTTAGAAACTGCACAAAACAAGAAAGGGTTATGAAATATTGCCTTTTAACATGGAGAACTGGAGAATGCATACTCATTTGAATGAATGGCTATAGCATTTTGACAAAAGAATGCTTGAGGATGGATAATCTGCTGGTTTTGATACCCCAGAAAGGAGTTTGGGGGAAAAAAAACCCAAACCAACTTCAAAATAAGTATCCTTAATAACTCTATAATTGGGGTTTTTTTTCCAAACAGGTGTTCTGTAAGAAGTTTGCAATGAAATCTTACAGAGAACTCAGATGACAATTTGGATATGAAACAATCTTTCAAACAAGTCAAAGCCACCACAGAGTAGCCAAATGCCTTTTTTTTCCATCAGTGTTCACTGTGGAAAATCAGAAAGGTGCTTTCACTGGAACTCTTTTTTACTGAAGACTCAGCAGTTGTGCCTGAAATTGGCTGTAAAAGGGGTTATGAAGCAGACTGACAAAATAAGCAGTAACAAATTGGAAGGACTACATGGTATTCACTCAAGTGTTCTAAGATAACTCAAGGATGAAATAGCTAAATTACTAATGGTAGTGTGTAACTTCTCTCTTCAAAACTGCTGTTGCACTTTAGGACTGGGAAATGATAAATGTGATGCCAGAGGAGATCTAAAAAAATTCTCTCTGTGTCAGGTTGTGGCATAGTTGACAGCTGGGTGACCAACAAGCCTCTCTATCACTCCTCCTTCTCAAGAAAAAGGGGGTAAAATACAACTAAACACTTGTGGGTTAAGTGAAGGGAGATCACTCAGCAATTATCTCTGTGAGAAAAACAGACTTGGTGAAATTAATCTAATTTATTACCAATTAAAAAGACTAGGATAAAGAGATATATATTTTCACTCCTCTCACACCCAGCAGCTGCCCAGCATTTTTACCCTTTCTTCAACAGGTTATCACAGAGGCACTGACAGCATCACTGCTGAGCTCAGCTTTGGCCAGAGGTGTGACTGTCCTGGAGCTGGCTGGGACTGACTCTGCCCAGAATGGGGGCAGCTTCCAGTATCTTCTCACAGTAGCCAGCACGTGGGCATACACACTAATTAAACCTGAATATGCAAATATATAAATTATTAGAAAGAGGAGGCAAAAGTAAGCAGCCTTCTCTTGCAGAGCATTGAGATTATAATAGATTTGTGTTGGTAAAATGTTTTTTTTATGCTCATTTGCAAATAATCTAAGTAAAGCAATCAGCAGTCAAGCGATAAAGTCTTTCTGAGTATCAACTCATTCAGTGCAGGGTGGACAGAGCTCAGCTTTGAAAACTTTGATGAAGTCAGTAAGAATTTGAATGACAATGTTAAAAAAATGTCAGATGAAATATAATGATGAAAAATGTAAAGTAATCTGCATGAGGAAACCAATAAAGGGCACTGAGCTGACCATATTACCCAGGGGAAGATTTTGGTTTTGTGACAGTCATTTCTAATGCTCAGCAAAAGTGAAATCAGTTGTCAGAAATTAATAAAGAAATACAGAATGAAACAGAAAATCTCATAATTCCATCGTGTAATTTCATGCTTCTTGTGTGTTTTGAGTAGTATACAACCTTAGTACCTGCACTTCAAAATGATATAGTAGAATTAGAAAAAGTTCAGAAAGGAGTAAAGCCTCTGATAAAAAATGTGCAAACATTTCCATGCAAGTAATGATTTAAAAAGGCAGAACTGAATAGGAATCTGTATGGAAGGAATGAAGTGATGGATGGAAACATCCACAAAATCATGAGAGCCATAGAGTGTAATAGAGATCAATAATTTCTGTTTTCTTCCTATCTATGATCAAACAAAGCTAACAGCAAATAGGTTCAGAATAAAGGGTGAGCTTTTAGGGTTTCTGGGTTTTTCTCTCTCCATATAATATGCAGTGGAATAATGAAACTCTTTGTCAAATAATGCTGTAGACTGTAAAAAATTAAATAGGTCCAAGGGCTTATTAGGAAGCTCTGTGAAAGAAAAGTTTATTAATCATTAGTAAATTGGCAGAGGCCATCTGACTCAAGATATTTCCTGAATTGAAAAAAAAAAAAGTTAAACAATAAAAGGTAATGAAGTAATTCAGGAAATTTCATGTATGCTTGCTCCATCTTTCCTTCTGCAGTGTCTGCTTATTCCTGCTGCTAGGAAAAACTTATTGTGGGTGTGCTTTTGATCTAACTTAATGCTGTCAGTGTCATAATCTTTTATTTAATTTCTTGTCCAGGGTTAGATGTACCTTGATTTGGTCGATATCCCATCCTTGCAATTAGATCTGTGTAGTGTATAAATTCTGCACAATGCTTCCTGAGGAGGGGAAGTGGAAAGGGAGGTGCTGATCTCCCTGGTATCCGGTGACAGGATGTGGGGCAATGGTTTAAAACTGCATCAGGGACATTCATATGTGACAATAAGAAACATTTATTTTTTGAGCGGGTATCCAAAAACTATAACAGGCTTGCTAGGGAGGTGGCTGATGCCCCAGGCTCTCAGTGTTTGAGAGGCATTTGGGCAATGCCCTTAAAACATTTTGGTCTAACTATTGGTCAGCCCTGGTCAAAGAGCTGGAGTAGATATCATTGTAGAACACTCCCATTCTTGGTGAACTATTCTTATCTATTTGATTGCAAACCTAACAGAAGTATTATCATTTAGAAAAACTGTAAAATACTTACAATCCATTTAATTGTCACTTATGTAAAAAAAAAAATAACAAAAACAAAACCTATGCCTAATGAGAAATATTTCAGTGTCACTTTAAAAAGCAACAACATTAATTCATTTCACACCCATCCAACCCTCACAAGACTTTGAGGTCTTAGAGAAGAAAATGAAGCGCAAAGCTATGACAGTTGAATAGTGAGTGCATTCCCACTCACTTCTAGTTTGAGAAAGAAAAAAAAAACTTTTAGAATGTAGCAGCTACATTTCAATTTAACTGAAGTGTCCTTAACAGCAAATAATAAAACAATTAATAAAATTCACCAAAAATCCCAGACTTTTCTTCAGCTTCTGGTGCTATAGGTAACACACAAAAGGTTTTCCTAGATTTTTTTAATGGTGTTTTAGAGCTTCTTGGAAGAATGACTGAAGAATTATCTCAACTTCTTACAGCAATCAAAGCCTAGTAGGTAAAGCTAAGCATGATGAGACAGTTTCTAATAGTTGGGATATTAGAATAAATCTAGACTAGTCACCTTGATTTTTTTTTCATTATTGTACCTCTAAATCTGCCTCAGTATGATAATTTTCTTTTAAAAAAGATGAAGAAAAAAAAAAGAGATGTGATAAAATCATCTTGCTCTTTCAGCTCCTTTCTCATTAAAGCTAGTGTGAATATCTTCTGTTTCTTCCATTAAAGTCAGCCATACTCATACTCAAAAGACCAACAAATCCATCTCTGTTCAGCAGCTCTAGTGTTCTTCATGCTGCGGGAAGTAAGATTACTTTATCAGCAGGAGGTTTTCTGCTAAATCCATTGGAAAGTTGATATTTTTGAGGAATCTTTTATATAATTATACAGAAGAATCAGCAGAGGCAAGTGTCAGCAGAGCCAGCAGAATTACACAGGGTTACAAACAGAAGAAAATGTCTCATATTGGAAGGGTTGTCAGTCTCAAGGAGTGCTGAAAGTGTTGAATGGTTTTAGTTTTATTTTATTTTATTTTTCTCTTCCAATGGTTTATTGTTTTGTTTGGTGGATTTTTCATTTTTTTTTCCTAATTTTTCTGTTCATCAGCCTTTAAATTAAATATAGTCATAATTTTGTAAATATGGGTCTCAGCCATAAGGAGAAACAAAACTTACGGGCAACACCAAACAAATGGACAAAACTAGAGCTCTGGCAACACGGCAGAAAGATAATGCTTGTAGCTATAAATTTAGGACTTATCCTGGAACCATACAATATACAGACCTTAAGTAATCTCCATTATTTAATTAAACAAAAAGATAGTTGGACTTTATTATCTGAAATATAACTGAAAACAGAAAATTATAAAAGTAATTGTAAATATGAAAGAAATCAACATGGTTGTGGAAGACCAGACTTCAACATCTGATTTCTAATTATATGTTTTTAGCTTTTTGTTTTTCGGCTTCCTTACCAAAATTTCTCATTTTACTAGGTGTTGCTAATGGCCTGCTGAATCGTTAGTCAGCAAAGAAGCAAATTAAGTTCGCATAAAAAACTCAAGAGGAGAACATCTTCTGTTTTATTCTAGGTGTGGCCATTTGATAGCTTTAACTTAATATTCTTCAGTACACATTCTAAAAACCTATACTGTGGGGGTCCAATTTGTATTCTCACAGAATTTTAAAAAAATTTGAAGGTTTTTTTTTTTCATGGATCTGTTTGGATACTCACTTTTCACTTTACTTATACATGCATGAAGTTATTGAATGCTGCAGTTACTCTCTCTGGTGATGTGCAATCTCTGCCACCAATAACACCCTCTGAATATCGACAGGTATGAGGGCTGCAAGGCAGAAAAGGTTCTCAAGCTGTTTGGCTACTGACTAATTTCCTGTTAAAATAAGGTGATTTAAAGAAGACAAAGGATCATACAGTACCTTTTAAACTTTAACAATCAGGTCCCAGTGTAGGGAAAGGTCATATACCTAGCAGGTTATACTGTGTAGTAATGTATAGGAGTTGCCACTCCAGATGATATGGACATTACAAAAAGACTTTTTGCATAATTTTTCTTTTTCCAAATAAGTTTTGTTGAATTTTCTTTAATCTTAAAATACAACATGAGCTTTTATTCAGAGAAGTTAATTATTACTTTCAACACTGCAGGGGTTATAATTACGAGAAGTTATTTAAAGATTTAAAGTTCATTACATGTGGAAACCTGAAAAAAATATCTCTTCCTTCCTGCACATTTGAAAGAGACTGCTACTTTGTATCTGTTTGATTACAAACTCATTTATACTTCATACTTTATAAAACACTATAATCTAATTATAATCTAATTACATAATATTGCAGAACCTAGATCCAAATATGAAATGTCATTAAGCATTATATGTGTATCCTTGATCATTTATTTGATGCCGCAAGTTCTTTGTGAAGTTCCAGAGGTATGTGATAAGAGCATTTGCCTCTTTCACGGTGACTTACAAGAGACTGCTGGGACACAATATTTTGCAGCTTATCATGACACTAATGTAAATCTGAAGTCAGATGATAGTAGCCACTCACTACTCTTGTGAATCTAAGCTGTTTTACCTGGTGAGAGATGAGGTCTAGATGCGTGATATTCGATATTCTAAACAGCTATCATCACCATCTAAAGTAATTTTTAATAGTATATATACCAAATTAAAACAAATAGATAAGTCAAGTAGGTTTTGGACAATGCCATTTTAAAAATGAAGAGTTCTCAAACAAACAGAATATAACTTATTGGAAATTTAAATTTTCCTGTGTTATTTTGAAAGATTTCCTAGTAATACTGTCACAAGTAAACCACCATACTATTCACAGTTTTGGATTATTCAATAGTTTTGCCATGTGTTCATGGTATCCACAGCTTAATTAATTTCTTCAGTTTGTTAAGGACCTTGAACCATGATCCCTCTCTTTCTCCCTTCTTCTAAAAGATTAAATTTGTTCTCAAAAAGCAGCTGGTGAATTATCAATAATTTTCATGTGCTTGAAAATGATTGAATCAACATAATCACATGCTACAAATGAACAGATGCAGGAAACACGGCTTCAGAGACCTCAGAAAAAGATCAAATCAGGCTGAATAAGCTCACTTGCAAAAGGCAACCTTTTTGGCACTCTATCAGTTTTAAAATACTAGGACATTCTGAAAATTATTTTATTCAAAGCATGAAGAATTGGTAACTATAAATCAAGCATCATGTAAATCTCCCTTCAACATACAGTAATCACAAAATACTGGTAATTTTATCCCTGTTTTTCACAGTCCTGAGAAACACTGACGAGAGAAAATTTAGGGACAGGGGGTTGGTTTATGAAGGCATTTTTTGAAGCACTTGCTGTACCCTTATGCTTTTGTTTTAAAATCTAGCAGTACTAAGTGTTTTAAAATACAAATTATGTGCAAATCTGTCATTGGAGCTTCTTATTTCCTCTAATTTTTTAGCACTGAGATTACAAGATAACAAACCTTAGTTTCTTCTCCTCTTTAAAAGCAACTTTCAGTGTTCCTCTGCAAATGAGAATTCACTTATTGGAGCAGCAGCTGTCGGAGTATGAGACTGGTTAAACAAGTTATCATTCCAGTACAGACAATGACTGTTAAACTTTGTCAACAGTATTAAGATTTTTACATAATACCTTTACAAAACAACTGAGACTTGGAGAAAACAGTGATGGCAAAATGTATTTATCTTAGTCTAGAAACAAAGCTGTATATAAACTTTCTCACTTGAGGCAATGTGACAAATAAATAAACAGATGCTCTACACAGGCTGTCTGAGATATATTTTAAACCATTGCTGTGTTTGTGGCGATTTTTATCTCTAATGCACCAGTAAAAGGAGTTTTTCAACTATCCTGATCAGTTCTTATTTCCAAGTCAAGTCAGTTCAAAACTAGATTTTTTTTTTATTCTGGCCTCATATTAAGGGCACATATCTATGCCTTACAGTATGTTAAATCAACTGGTATACAGCAGATATTATCGTATACTATTTTTGATTGAACATAGTGGAGATACATATATATAAATGATAAACATATTTAGTTCTACTCCTATTACTTCTAACATCAATTCTTATCTAGTAAGCTCTGATTTGGGCTGTAATTTCTGTCACCCCAAAATCAAGATCTTGATTTATTTTATTTCTTTCTGTGTGCACATTCACATTTAAATTCCATGGCTGTATATCCTGTCTTAAATTGAGGTTCAAGTGGAGATATGTCATATATATTCACCACAAAACTATTCTCATTTCCCATACAGTGCATCTGTGAAAAAATTGGTCATTCTCTGAAACCTGAATTTAACAGTGCAGAAATAACATGACCTGCCTTAAGTCACAGTAAGAGTAAGAAACTCATGTTTCTACATGACCAGGATACTATTAGGATCCTGTGCCATTCACAAAACAGCACAATGCCATTGACTTGATGAAGGAACTTGACAATTCAAGTTAAGATGTGTACATGACAGGTTCTTTTGCTCTTAAATACTTCTTTGGCTCTCTACCCTGTCTCTTCACAGGATTTTGATATTGTTTCTGCCATCAAGATTAATGCACAAAGTGTCAGACACTAAACTTCATCTCAAGAAAGTTTTCTGTCTGCTTAAATACTTTCTCAGTCTAGGCCTGAGTAACCTGGAGCAGTATGAGCAACAGTACAGCTGAATTACAGATATTGTCTCAAAACTCAGCGTGATGAGATGGACTCCAAGAAAGTTGTGGGAGTTATATTAGGATGTTATTTTATTCTTTAGAGACTGTTATGTTCTAGGTTTTGTCAAAAAGTGGTTTGGTTCAGAGATATTCCAGACAGGGTTTTTTTTCATGTTTAGGCATAATGGCTTTTAATTTTAGACTATTCTGTAAACAGAAAAAATATAAGATTTCCTAAGAATTTTGAAAATATGAGCCCATCTGTCTTCTTCAAGGAAAATAACAATAATGATATATATAAAAATTTAAAATACATAAAAACCTGCAATTACTTTAAATAAGAAAAGAATTTTTTTTTTTTTTTCAAAAGGTATCCCTCATCATGACATATGGAAATCTCATGCTACCATGAGGGTGTTCCAGTCCTTCCAGAACCATGTATTGTTGCCTGTATACTCACCTCTGTGTAGGGTATGAGGTCCTAGAGCAGAAGGGATAGACATCAGACCTATTTCCAGTGTAATTCCATGCTCTTTCATTATGAGCAGAACTTTCTTCTTTACATGGTCAAAGCACACAAGTTTGTCTTATGAAAGCTTACAACATCCTAGAAAAATATATAAAAAATTTTGCATGACAAAAAGAGCATGTGTTGTTCAGAAAGAGCTCTTCTGTGCAGTTATTATTGAATAGATAATTATGAATAAGAATAAAGCACACTGTGATTCTCTCCCAGATTATTTTTCCAAGCTCCCTCAGTTTATGATGCAGTGCACATACCTCAGCTACATTTGATGACTTTTTCTTTCTAGAAATCTTTGATGGATTTTGCTCTCTCAATATGTCCACGTGTTTCTGAACTTGTAACAACTTGAGGCATTTGTCTTTGGACAAATAATTATTATTTTCTCATAAGCTATGTGAAGAAGAAATATTTCCTTTATATCTTCTCTGGCCTTAAAGTTTTGTTCTGGCTTGAGACCTAATACAAAATTGCCCTAATGTGTGGTTAAAATGCTCTTAGTCAGAGCTGTTCAGAAAACTGAGATTACATTGAGATTAGTCCAAGACAAACAAAATAAATTTAAAAAACAACAACATAGAAATTATGTCTGTAAGTATGCAGTAGCATACTTAATCAGTTAATAACTTCTTTATTTCAAGGATGGATAAATGACGAACAAGACAGTCTTATAATAAGACAATATAGATAAATTTAAATTTCTCAACTTTACTTAACAGGTATAAGTAATGTCAGTATGCCCCAAATTATTCCAAAACATACCCTGTATCTTAATCAATTCCTTTACAGAAGGATGAAGCCAAGTGAAAAAAAGCAATATTATTAAATGGATGGTATCATTAGTGGTAATAATCCATTTTTCTTCTTTAAAAACCCTACACACATACACACTTCCTCCCCCCCTCAAAAGGCTAAGCACAGAAACAAGACTACAAACAAAAAAAATGAAAAAACAAACAAAAGAAAACACATTAGGAAGGGAAAATTCCTTTAACAAGTGAATGAGAGAAGCTGAGTTTTCATCAAATTTTGGAAGAATGAAAAAGGGTAACAGTGTGGTTATCTTTTTGTCTCCTTTCAGAGCACCCAGCTCATCCCATCTTATAACACCTATCCTCTGCACTTTTTTGTATCTGTTTCTCTATTTTTCCCATGGAAAGAAATCTGATTTTTCTTTCAAAAGTCTTATTTTTAATGCCTGGAAACACATAATTTCCAAAAATAACTTATCAATTACAAAAATTAAATGTCTGGCTGTGTAATAACACTTCCAAAATACCATTTTGTGGTAAAATCAACTTGTAAGATTGATCTCAGTGATTTGGTAGAGTTCTCAGTATGGATAAATTCTGAAGATTTGAAAAACCACTAGGAACTGGCAAGAATTTCAGTCAACATTACCTCTTTTCCTTTTCATTCATTATTGATACGTGAAGAATAACAATACCAGGAAAAAGGGACATGAGCTATTGCCACTGAAGGAAGCCATTCTTAAATTCATCCCATACTGAATATACTGTTTGTGGCAGTTTTTATAACAGCCTAAGGGATGTCTTTGGTATGTGCTTCAGCCAGCATATTTACTTTAATATTTCTGTAATTTAGTTTTCTACAGCAGTACACAATGTGTCATACTTCAAAGACAGCCAGCATACAGTCTCCTGAAGATGAAAGCTAGGATAAAAGTTATCCAACACCACCTCTTTCCATAAATATCTACACTATATTATTTCAAATATAATGTACATTTTTGATCTTAATTCTTTTCTTTTTATTCTCTCAGCTCACCCTAGATTCCTTTAATATTCAATGTCCCTGACAGCTGTTTTCCTAATGGTGGGGCTGTTGGGAGCTGTTACAAAGAAAATGGTTTCCCTGGAAACAGAAACTGTGATGTACTGTGTAGAAGTTTTTACAATATTTCCACTTACTTCCAGCCAGTAGTTTTCATATCTTTTCAGAGTAATGGAAGGTCTGCCACCTTTTCCCGATCAATCAAGTATCACTTAAAAATGTTCAAATGTAGTTATTCCTTCTCAGCACCCCACAAGCTATTTATTACTTCTATAGTTACATGAAGTATTATTTACTTTATATCAACTTATTTTACAAGTATTTAAAAGACATGTTAGCTCACGTTCAAGGAGCACATTTTCTTAATTTTCATTGTCTACTTAGACTTGAACAATATAACTGCATTTACAGGAACTTCTAGAGGTTATAATTTGCATCCTCCATCAGTATTAGTTTGCTCACTCTTTAATTCTACATAATTATAATCACATTTGTTAAGGCGTTATAGCTAGCTATTTGATGATGGAAAATCAGAAATATGCGTAGCTTCACCCGGAACTCACTACCCCAAAATCAGTAATTATTACACAAATACAACAGTCTTTTTCTCTTTTCTGTGTACAGTCACGTCATAGCCCTCCTGAGGCAGAAACACTACATATCTGGAAGATTCTTGAAACAATTGCTAGCTTAGAATTTGTATTTATAAACTAAGGATCAGACTTATGAATTTTGAAAAAGTGGTTATAGAATTTGCCTATTGATGTACAATAGAATAAACATTACGAAAGTTCCAACTTCCCAAAGAATTCATCAGACTCATTCAAGAATAAATTCAGGATATGAAATAGACATCTGACCATATTAGTCTCCAGATAGATCTTTTAAATCTCTTTTTTCAATTTTCTAATCAGAGTTTCAAGCCATTCACTGGCACCTACGAATGGGGAGGCACTGCTTTGTCAAACACTGTTTCAGTGTGTATGTAAATAACGTAATTTAAATTACCGTAGAAAGACACAAATAGTGTTTTGCCTTTATATATCCTACCATTACATGCACCATCGGTTATGTAAAAAAATACAAGAACAAATAATTGTATTCTGAAAATTACACATTCTGCCTTGTGTATGCTGACACTGTTTTCATAATCTTGTCTGTAGTGTTTGGGTTAAATTATTTGTTTTTCTCTTTAACTGTGCATTTCATTTTTAGATACATTCTTTTTTGTTGTAGTTGATGGGGTTTTTTTGTCTCTTTTCCAATTTAAAAGTTTATTTTTGCATCAGTGACTTTTCATTGATTGTGAGGAGCCAAAGGCTTTGGCATTGTTGTTCTTTTTCAAAGATAAAGAATGCCTTCATAGCACCACAAACAAGCGTGTCATCCTACAGAAAGTTTTTGAGTGCAACATACATTTCTTTGCATTAACAGGAAATGATAAGATTCCCTTTACCTGATTATACTAAAGCATTTCTCAAGCAGTCATTCATTATTATACACAAAGTATAATCTGATTAGTAGTATTTTCTGCGACATGAACAACACCAAAAGATTTGCTACTCCAGTCACCCGCTGAAACACATATTTTTATGCTCCTGAATCCACTTTTCTTGTTTAGCTTATTGGTTTGTTTTTAGTGTTGTTTTGTTTGTTTATTTGTTTTTCCCCTAATGACCAAGACTTGTATAATCTCACAGATATTACAGTTCTGACTTCATCACTGTCCAGATTACTGACAGGGGCAAGGCAAATTGGCAGTGACGCATTCTTCTATTTCTTTCTAATGTTTGCAAACTCTAGATAAAATCCATTTCTTTTATTAAATCAAATTTGTTTTAGTACTTTCAAAATTTTTATTACTTTTTTGAGTATTTCATTTTATCTACCAGTCTTTATGGTGTACCTAAGAAACACAGTGTACTTTGTGTCCTATTGTGTCTTTGTGTGTTTTCTGAAGAGATAGAGTCTAGCAATGTTTTCCAGGTTCTGTCATCCTCATCCTAATGCCAATGCATCAATTTAACTTTTTACTTTTTGAAGTTTATTTAGGGTAAAAAAATTTATTAATATGGTGTTAATGTATTAATACCTTTTCAAAGACCACTTTCTTCAAACAGTATATCAAAACACTCAAACACCTCAGTACCAAGACATTGTCTCTGTCTAAAAACAGAAGAAAAGCTGTGGTTAGTTGCCCCGTATAATTCTTTTAATCTAGTTCTCAGAAGCATTAGATCTTCTGTATAGTGCAATAACCTATGCAATGTATAGAGAGTCAGATCACTCCTAAAGGTGTGTGATCAATGCTCCTTCACCAAAATTGCTCTTTTTGTCAAGCAATAGCTTCAGGTAGTTTAAAATAATTCTAGAAATGGATAACAAATACAGAAATTTCTAAATCAACTCTGACAACATTTCTGGATAGAAAAAGAAGAAATATCTGAAAAAATAAGACTATACTGCTAGAGTACTTATAAACATCAGCTGTCATGCCTAATACATTTAAAGTTCTGTTGCTGAGCTAAAGCACTAAATATTCACCAATTCACTGCTTTCAAAAGAGTTAGGACTATTAAAATGTTAGAATTTTCTGCATGCATGACAATTATCAATTGCTTACTTTTGGTAAAAGAGTGAAGTAAATGGTAAAATGTTTTTGTTGTTTGGTCTTGTTTTCTGTTTTTCCAAATACAGAACTGATTATCTTATCATTAGAAATACCACCAAATAATAGATTTTTTTCCCCTCACAATCACATGATTTCTTTTCCTTCAAGAAAGAATTGCTTTAGAGGAAACAGCTAGGATATTTCTGTTATTTCTTCTCTTGTTATCAGAGCTTGTTGGAAGTGTATCTATCTATGCATCATTGCTAGATATAAATAACTTCATAGGTATTGTTTATAGTATGCTTCGCTGGAATTTCTTGACATTTATTGAAGGATTCCTAAACCATATACTAAAATTCAATCGGTAATTCACGTGTGGGCTGTGGGTCCCAGATAGTCAAACTGTTATCTCATAGTCTGTCTCAAAACCAGCCAGGATAACAAGTGTGAAATAAACCCTGAGTGTACTACTGCATCCATTTTAGACTGATTTTGAAACAGAATTAATTTTTACAGGATATGGTGTTGTTAGTTTGTATCAATGGAACTCATTTAAGATACTTTGAATCTGTTGCATGTTTTTGGGAATTAGACTTTGAATTGACATTTGCCTTCTCATAGCAAAGACAATGGATAAGCAAACAAAAGGACTCAAGTGAGAAAAAAAACTTTTCTTCTGGTGCAATCTACTATAAATTTTTTTTGTGCAATCTACTATGACAATTCAAATTTCATTTTGCACTGAAATTTGGACCCATCTCTTAGACTAAAACTTCCAGAGAAAACTGATTGAAGCAAGTTTTTTGTTTGTTTGCTTTGTTTTGCGGTTTTTATGTTAAACTAACAAAATTTAAAGCTAGACAAATTATCATGGAGCCCAGAGACATACCAATATTTAGTGAAGACCACTAATAGAAGGGACTGTCAACTCTGTTATAGAAATAGACAAGCTTATGGTAAGACTTCATACAATGTTGTCATGAAACTGTCACTAATATTGTGTGAGGGAACCTGTAGAGTGAATAATCAAAACAAACGAGGATGTCTAAGAAGGAATATTTCAATTATCAGAACAAAAGCAGGGCAAAATAATCAAATGAAAACGTTGACCTGAAGAAAAGAAGGAATAGGGTTTCAATGCTTTAAATTCTTGTATATACACACTTCATCCCTTTGCTTTTAGTTTATTAACTCTTCAGAGGTTTATCACATTTTTCAGCTATAGCAGGAGTTCTTGAAAATGTGTCATTTCTCAAGGAGACATCCTAATGTGATGAAAAGAAAAAAAAATCTCAAGTTACAGATTTCAAACTCCTTTGTGTTTTGGACCATGGAGACTATTATTTGCCATCATGAGTTCTGTATTGATCAATGATTATAGGATGACAAATGACTCTCAAAGCACAGTAATTCAGCTTCCCTTTGTTTAAACACTCTGGTGTACATGCCTATAGTGTTTTTCTCAAGGCAGCCCTGAGGCAGCCTTCAGGGTAAGTTTTCAATACTGCAAGGCTGCACATGTGGCTTCAGAAGGAGACAGCAACTCACTGAACCTTGTCCAACTGTCCCTAGCTTGTTGACATAGTTTTAGCATGATACACGGGACACTATTTTAATGAAGATATGTGAGATGTACCAAGACCTAGCTAGAAAGACATCTTTAGAAAATACTTCATTACAATATTTTTTAAAAAATGCTGGCAATGATCTAGCTGGAAATATCACCCTATTTAAACTACAGTAGCCTGCATTTCAGCCCAAAATATGCCATTAAATGCTGATATATTACATGGGATTTGAGCAGGCCTTTTGGTAAATTTCTATATAGGAAGACCAAATGAGGGTTAAAAATATTTATTTGTAAGAGTAAGCAGACTGAAACATAGCATTTTCCTTGATGAATTACTTTCCAGTCAATCCCCATTTCCTTTTAGCAGATCAGTTACTTTTCTGCTATAGGCTTCATGATAAGCAGTTTGTTTGGATTGTTTGCTTATGCTTATGCTGGGTCACTGGCAATCCTTGTCACGGAGTATTAATTCCTCTTCATACTTGCATGAATGAAGTATGCTAAATTATAGAATAGCATAGAAGCAGCAATGAGAAATTAGCAAATTGTACTAATTTTCTTCTTAAGAGATATTTCTGCAAGAATGACTGAAAACTTCAGAACCAGAAAACATCTATTGAATTTTCTGGCCAAGTTTCAATTAATTAGTCATAACCAATAACAGCTACAGCAATTTAAATTTTAGTTGAGAGAAGAAATGCATTATTTATTGTCTTTTTCTATTTTTACTTCCTTTATTTTCATAAGTCATCTTTAATGCTGGTTTCATTTAAAAAACTAAAACAGGGAAAAACTGAAGTAAAATATTTACAGTTTAATAACAATCAACAGGTATAACTTCGTTTTGTTCCTGATATTGGAATAGCCTTTATGGATTAGAGAATACTTAAACTGATTAGAAAGTTTCAACTGACCGTGATCACGTCTAGCCAAATGAAGCATTAAAGAATTATTCAAAGAAAATTCTGTCTCTAAAGGCTGTTAGCTTTGTAATAGACTAAATTAAATGACACAAGAAGTTCTTATATACTTCCACATTATTCAGGGTTATACCTTTTTTTAAATTTATTCAAGGAGGGCAGATTTGTTGCTTTTTTAAAAGTTAAGAAGGGAACTAAGCTTTCTGCCTATCCTGTTTGAAGTGCAGGGAAGAAACTTCTAAATGGAATGCCAATGGCTGCAGTAGAGTACATAGTGAAATTCAGTGCAGTGATAATAACATTTTTTAAGATCCCTTTGAGGATGAGGATGAGCAATAAAACCATTTAAAACACTTTTGACATTTTGCTGGACTAGTAAGCAATTCTAAAACATCTTTTGCTAATATGAGTGGTACCTTCTCAGGCCTTCTAACACAGTGCAAAGATACATAAATATACCAAAAAACAGGCTTCAGTCAGCATGAAGAAGCACATGAATCCAAATCTGACTTTGCATATACTTTATCACCTAGTAAACTCTTGCAAGAGAGCACTTTATTTTCTTTAACGATACTAATTTTTCATGCATGTATAGGGCTGCTCACTGCAATTATAGAGGCCATCAGAGGCTTCATATATTTATGTCTACCTTTCACTCTTGCTCCTTAGTGATTTAACATAAAATACTGAAACTGATCCTGTGACAGATCCTTAGAGTCTGTGTTCAATACTGCCAGAATAGGTAAAAAATGTAAATAATACTATGAATTCACCTACAGACAAACCTAATCTCTGACTGCATCATGAATATTAGCAAATAGCAAACAAGCTATTTCCTAGGGAAAAAAAATCCTGGCACTACTGAATGTACACTTTAGAGTAACAAGAACATCACTGTACAGAAGCCATGCTTTGCTGATTTGTGATCCACAACAATACCTATACATCTTTCAAGCAAATGGTTATAAGGCTAAGACTAAGAATGCAGGAAACTCAGCTATTTTAGGTACACAGCTGGAATGCAAGTGATTAGTACTTACTAATAAGGCAATACCTAGGATGCCTCAGTTCTTCAAGACACATCTGTATTAGTGTAAAATGGGAATATGTAGATTAAGAAACATTCAGGTATGGCATCAAAAGATACATATATTACTGATAATGACTGATATTGGAGTATATGAAGTAAATGAACGAAGTAAAGAACTTACTAAAATACATGCCTGATGCCTTTAATGAAACTGATCACCACACAATGAAGAGTTTATGATCCAGTGAACCATTAACTTGAGCAGGTGATGCCTGTGCTGCTCTGTGCTGCACATGTGTCACTGTGCCATCACAGCTGTGCTGTGCTGAGCTGTGCTGTGCTGTGCTGTGCTGTTCTGTGCTGTGCTGTGTGTATCCCCTGGCTGCAGCAGAACCTCAGCAGTGCTGTGTGTATCCATCCCTGGCTGCAGTAGAACCTCAGCAGTGCTGTGTGTATCCATCCCCTGGCTGCAGGAGAACCTCAGCAGTGCTGTGTGTATCCACCCCTGGCTGCAGCAGAACCTCAGCAGTGCTTTGTGTATCCATCCCCTGGCTGCAGCAGAACCTCAGCAGTGCTGTGTGTATCCATCCCCTGGCTGCAGGAGAACCTCAGCAGTGCTGTGTGTATCCATCCCTGGCTGCAGCAGAACCTCAGCAGTGCTGTGTGTATCCATCCCCTGGCTGCAGCAGAACCTCAGCAGTGCTGTGTGTATCCATCCCCTGGCTGCAGCAGAACCTCAGCAGTGCAGTCTGTATCCATCCCTGGCTGCAGCAGAACCTCAGCCCACCCAGGGTAACACAGGAGCCTGTGGGCAGCTCCCACTCAGTGTGGCCAACCACACTAACTTCATGACCTTCCCTTTATGTAAAAGTGTCACCACAAACTCTCAAATGATCATCTTTTCAGTTTCACAGTAGAAACTATATTTTGTTTTAAGAAAATCTTGTAATAGCTCAAAAGATCAAGATGAGATGGGTGAGATCTGCACAGTGCTCAATAGCTTGATTAAAGGCTCGTCCAACATCCCCAGCATCCGAAGAGATTAATACTGTATCATCCTCTCTTTCTTTAACTATAGCTGATAACTGTGGCTATAATATAGGATAACAGTATTTATTATAATGTTAACAAATTTAAGAAATGGCATTATAAACCATGGTATATTGAACATAAGTGCCTTTCTTACAGCAATCATAATGAACCGGGACCTCCTGGTATAGAATAAGTTCTCATAGATGAAAACAAGCTGTAGGAAATTAAAGATATATTTTAGACACATATAGAGAGAACAGTGTCTTGGATTTTGGAGAGCTGAATAAAAAACTTAAGTGATTTTTTTTTCTAAATCTGTGATAAAGATAATTGTATGAGTTCCTGTTTGATGGAAGAAATAAATTGAGTAGCCAGTCTTAACTCACCTGCAGGGAAACTGCAACTCACCAAAAAGGGAAACATGAAAATTCAGATCCCATGAAAAAATAAGCCAATTTACTCAATCATAAAAAAATATAAGTATTTAAGTCATGGACAAAGGGATTTTATATTGCATAAAAAATGAATAGGCAAAAACAAATGATGTATGATGTGGGGATATGCTGCTAGAATGTGGACACAAAAAGAGAAGTAGGCAAGACCTCTGTGAAGCACTGTGACTGTTCTTTTCTGAATTTTTATTTCAAATTCAAAATCATTATGTAAATAGCATCACATTTCATACCTTTTCATTTCATTGGCATTCAGGATATCATAGATGTACTTCAAATGAGTAAAATGTATATATCAACAAACATCAATTTTCACTCAAAATATGATTAAACTAATTAAAACCAAGTAGTTCCTGTAACCAAGAACTTAGCAGGATTTACAGAACAGTTTGGATCTATAATGTGTATGAAGAGTGTCCTCGGGTCTTTAAAACAGGAAATTAGAGCCATGGAATAGGAGAAGGGAAAGAGATACAGAAAGAAAAGAAAATTATTTCCTTGCATAATAATTTAAGCTAATTTTTGAGATCCTTAGCAACAATTCTCAAGATGATTGGCCAGGAAATTTCCCTAGGCAATAAATTATGGGAAGATAATGCTAACTTCAGCACAGATTAAATGACAAATATAGTGTTATTATCTATGATCAAACTACATGTCATAAAAATTAAATTGACAGCATAAAACTGGAAAGAGAATTAGAGCAATCACAGTTAAATATATGTCAGTATGTGTTTTGTGGGCAAATGCAGATATCCAGCATGTAATCCCAAAATGAATGCCCATTATGGTTACAAAAGCTGTCATCAGAAACATAGAAGAGATACAGGTTAGATGACAATTAGATTCCAACAAGCCAGAAGAAAATCACTTTTGGGAAAGAAATTGAGGCAGAGGGCAATTCAGTCAGATAAAGAGCAATGCTGATGAAGGACTTGGAGCACCTTGAACTGCCATTTAATCAGGATCATATTTTTTCTGCTTTCTGTGCTGTAACTTCAAGAAATTCACTCAGTTTATTCTGGCTTGGAGAAGAAATCTTCATTATAATCACAGATTTCTTGTAGTTAACCAAATTTGGTGTGAGTTTCTTCTTCTATTCTTAGCATGCATATATTGCTGTAATATATCAAAAACCTTAACTGAACAAATAACTTGAAATAAGGCTAAGAAGCTTTCAGCTGTCTAAACATAGATATCTAGTGCTCTTTTAGGTTCTGTTGAATAATTTGACAGTGCTGCAGCTGCAGCTTCAGATGGCACAGGTGTCCCATGAAGACAGTTTTGCATCTGCCAGCAGACATCATACAATAGCTTAGACCATTTTGAAATGGCACATTTATGTGCAGACAAGTCAACCCCTTCCTGTCTGACTTACATTCCTAGAAAATTCCTGAATGGATAAAACAGTTGTGAAAATCAGACTTTTTTTTTTCAACTTTTTTTTCTTTTATGATTTATAAAAGCATGATTATTTTGTTACTAATCAGTCATTTTGTCAAGCACTGCTGAAATCACTAATGTAAACATGATATAGCAAAAAAATAATGAGGTGGAGTAACTTGTTCCATTCTTGGTTTTGTTATGATGCAGAACCTGCAGCATCTTCAAACAATCTTCTTTCCCACTTACCATTAAAAAGTGAAAAATGATTCAGTGTTCAGCAAAAATTATTGAGACTCTAACCACAAAGTCAAATCAACTGTGGAAAGAATTCATACATATATAATGGGGTTAAAATCCTCAAGTGCTGTGGCCTAACAAATTTATTTTACTTCTTGATGTCAGAAAACAGTCCCTGTAGAACCCTTGTGCGTGTCAGAGAGAAAGCAAAGTAGAGAAACTGCTTAAGTGACAGGAAAAGAAAGAAAGTGAAAAGCCAAGTGAAGGAGTAAAGTAAGGTGAGGTCATGTAATACATTACTCTGGTTTTTTTTCCTCAGAGGACACTAGGACACTAGTTCTTGCCTAGCAAGGGAAGGATACTTGGATGAGGGGAATGATGATGACTTGAAGGAGAGAAAGTATTGAAATAAAAGCTAGGTTAAAATCCCAGGAATTCAGTGGAGGAAACTAAGTGGGTCATGCACATTCTAGTATATATTTCTGAGGGGTAGAGGCAGAAAGGTTAGTGGCGTGGCCATGTGGGTGGATTCTGAAGTGAGAGTGGGACAAAGAACTAAGGATACAGTAGAATAAAAGCCAGGACAGTCAGTCATTTGTTATAGATGGTAGAACCTTTTGGTTTGTTACCAGACAGTTTGCTTTATGGAACTACTCCACTCTGATGTGAGTGTGAGATCACTTCTTTCCCAGAAAAGGAACGTGAGTGGTCAACTCTGGGAAAGTTCAGAACCAACCAGTAAGAGGAGTAGCAAGAAAGGACAATGCTGCATAGGTGAAGAGACAAGCATATACTGATTTATTGTTTTGTTTAAACACAGTCAAAGAGGTATATACAAACTGAAGTCCCATCGTACCATATCACGTGAGGAAAGAGAAAAGACTTAAAGAACAATGCCAAACAGTCTGAGCAGATACATAATTAAAACATATAGATAAGAAGTCCACTGAAAGTGCTGACAGACCAGCATTTGATTTTGAAGGAAGATGAAAAAAGCAGTGCCAGCTTGGCGCTGCAGTGGTTCTGTACTGATTAAGTACTTAGTGAAGGGTTAAGTACTTAAAGCTCCCTAAGAACTTCGCTCTGGGTTAAGTGCACTCAGCATGTGGCTCAGTGAGTGTTAAAGAGAAAAAATCCCTGTTATTGAGGCTATGACAGGTTGCACTCTGCAAACTTCTTAATATACTGCACAAAGAACGAATTTTTTTTAAGAATTGCAAAAATAAGTATGTTTGTTTATTTATTAAACTTGTTCCTTGTATCTTTCTGTATGTATAATCTCAAATTTGACAGTCAAATAGAGTATTATTATTTATCTATGAAGATATAAAGACTAAAATTGAAAATTTGTGGCCAGGAATTATTTTGTTTCCCAGACTCCTCTATAGCCAAAAATACAGCTACAGAAAGCATTTTTGCATCATCATGTTTGAATCCTTTACATATTATCATAGACTTGTCAAAGCTCTGGATATTTGTTATCATAGTAGTTTTTTTTTAGTTTGCCTACTCAATGAAGATTTTTTAATTGCCATGTGTCCATTGAATATGTATAGTTCATTCCACACTGAAATATGTAAAATGCCTTTGATAAAAAATGCCCATATTTTTATTTAATATGAAATCCCAATGTCATATTAGTTTCATATTCATCAAAGCTCTTTAAATGTAATAATCTTGCCTTGTGCTTTGATTACCGCTCATTGGCAGAAGAACTTAGTAATTAGCCTTGAGGTCAAATCTCTCAATTTGACTGACTAATCAGATTTTGAAAAAAAAAAATCAGATGACCATGGTCGGGGGAAAAAAAAAAAAAAAAAAAAAGTTGCTACTACAATGCAGTTATAGATACTTTTATAATTTGATTGCTATGTAAAATTGCATTGGGTTTACATGTCTAAAGGTTTTTTGGGGTGGGCTGCAGTGGTGACCTCTGTGAGAAGAGGTCATGGGCTGCCTCCGTGACAGATTCTGCCCGTTCCAAAATGGAAAAAAATCTGAGCCCATCAGCTAAGCTGGTGGTGCCTCTGTGAAAACATATTTAAGAAAGGGCAAACCCACAGCACAATCCAAACACACTCCTGAAAAAGGTCTGAGAAAAACATAAGATAAGCAGCCCTGCAGAAAAAAAGGTCAGTCAAGGAGGTGGCTCAGGTGCTGGAGCAGAGATTCCCCTACAGTCAGTGGAGAAGACACTGGTGAGAAGCTTGCCACTCACAGCCCATGGAGGATTAAGGTGGAGAAGATAACCTCTCTGCAGATTGTGGAAGATTACAGGCTGAGCCAAAGAATGAAGGAGGGTTGGAGAGTAGGTGTTTTTAGTTCTATCTTGGTTTCTTACCATCTTACTCTATTTTTAGTGGGAAATATACTAAATTAATTTCCCCAAGTCAGCCTGTTTTGCCTGAGATCATAATTGGTAAAAAAAGCTTTGTCTGTGTCTCAATCTAAAAGCTTTTTAATCTTATTTTCTCCCCTTTTCCTGTTAGGGAGAGGAGTGAGAGCATGCCTTGATTGTGATCTGGGAACCACTCAATGATAGCCCACTGCACTAACCCTTTATGCTTTAATGAAAAAAGATAAAAGAAGCAGCCAAATAGACAACTATAACAAATGTGTGTCACATAGATACATTTTTTTAATTATTATTTTATTATTTTCTATTATATTCAATGTGCAAGAGCACAGACATTTACCAGAAACACTAAGTTGTAGCTTACTGTTTAAGAAAATAATGTGAAACAATTAATTCTACACACATAGTGTAAGTTTATAGGTAGAGTCATATCAGTGTTAATAATTATTTGACTAGATTCTTGAGCCAGGAAATAAAATGCCAGTAAAGGAGTTTGTCTTAAATTCTTCCTCTTGCATGAGCCCAGGAATCTTCATAAAAAGGAGATGTGTAGTTATTTAGGCTGTGGTAATTAACTTGAACTATTATCAAGTCATTTTGGGATTTGGGTTAGCAAATCTGGTTGACAGATATCTTTCCCAAATCATTCTTAATCAGACTTCCAGGGAAGCCTTGCAGCTTACAGGTGTTGACTCCAAACACGTTTTGACACATTTAGATAGAAGAGGATTAAAAAGAGAAACTCCTGGCTCTTGAGGAAATACTGTACACAGCAACGACACAATTATATGAAATATAGGTGACTTTGTACTCTGTAATCTAAAGCAAACTAGGTTTGATCAGAGCATGACAAGAACTTGGAGCCTCAGGCAGAGGGAAATCTGTTCACTGAATTCCAAAAACAGGATCACAAATTCCCTTGAATGGTATAGGAACAAGTGCAGGGATTTCCTTGCACTACAAGTAAAAATAGCATTACTTACCTCTTGTGAGCTACTTAAGAAGATGTCAATGGAAAAGAATCAGTATTAATTTCCAATATCAGATTTTCTTTATCAGCATTAACCAACAACTGATTATATTTTCTTCAGTTTTCTAGAATCTCATGTTAGAAGTCAGATATGTCACTTTCTCACTTCACTGTCAGGAAATTTCTGTCAGAAAGACTTAATTTTTGCAAAGTTTTCTGTGACTTCAAAAATATTTATTTGGCTTGCTTCCGTCATGCTACTCCTTTTTATGCAATTCTTCTGATGATTTGGTGTGAGTATCTTATAGCTCTTAACATTTTGTAATTTTAAATATCTTAATGTCTTTTATTTCTCAGCCCATCTTCTAGTTCCTCCATCTTATTAATTCTCCTATTTAAGCTGTCTTCAATCTGTCCATATTTTTCCAGAAGTTTAGGCATGTCTGTTTACAGAAAATTCAAAATTAAGATCTTATTCATTACAATACATTCTCATGCCTCACCTTCAAGCCCCATTAGAATACTGTCTTTAATTTTCCATCACCTTAATCTCAGGCTTGATTTAGCATTGTTATCTCCCTTGTTTCTCTCTTCTTCTAAACACAGAATTTAGAAATCCCTTTTCCAGATGTTTATAGTTTTACCTTATTCCACTCACATGATTAATTTTATACTTTAACTATTGCTTTCATAAACTTGGTGTTTATTCTTTCCTCCAGATCAATAAGAAAGCTATGATATTACTCTTTCTAGACAAAACTTTCTAGACAAAACAAATGCAGTAGATCCACTTCATCGAGGATTCAGTGAAGAGGTTGATTTGGCTCATTCAGGTGGCACAGTTCAACAGCAGGCAGTGGAGTTTAATAAAAAGACTAATTGAGCAGTTAAATAAACAGCTAAACAAAAAACGACAAGTATTTCTTAAGGGAGATTTCTGATATTTGTTCTTGGGACCAATTTTATTCCATATTTTCATTAACAGTTTTGAAAGAAAATATAGAAAAGATATTGTGACATTTTTGGATAACCACACATGTAAAAACATTGTACAGAGAAACGTTTGAATATCATAAAGGGATAACTGGATGACTCTCAGGGCAAAATTAATATAGAAGCTATGAAATTTAATAGGTGAACATGCAAAGTGGTGCAGTTAGGGACCTAAAGAGCTATTTTTGGTTTAAGTGGTATTAATTGACTTTAAAATAGTAAGTGAAGGAAAGGCAGTGGATGTGGTTTTTCCTGGATTCTTATAATTCTTTTGATACTGAAGCTCACAGCATTCTTCTGGAAAAGTGCAACTATGGGATGAGCAGCTTCCTGTTGTTCTGGGTGGAGAACTGTCCGAAAGGCAGGGCTCAACGTGTTGTAGTGAGTGGGGCTACATCTGGCTCATGAATGGTCACTAAAGGTGCTCCTCAGGATTCAATTCTAAGGCCAGGTTTTTCCAATGTATTTATTGATGTGTTGGGTGCAAGAGTTGAATTCACCATTATCAATTTTGCTGATGATACCAAAGTGGGAGGTGCTGCTGATTTTCTTGAAGGACAAGAGGCCTTGAGGAGGGCTCTAGATAGATTGGAACATTGGGTTATAAACAAATTGGAATGCTGAATTGTTCTCCCAGGAGAGAGTAATACTGGGCATAAGTATAAACTGGGAGAGGAGTGGATGAGGCCCTGCAGAAAGGGATCTGGGGATGCTGGTTGGCAGCAGCTCAATATAAGTCAACAGTGTTCCCTGGCACTCCCATTCTGGAATCATAACCACTCATAACCACAACCAGTCATAACCAGCCAGTAAAAAGAGATATTTATCCTGCTGTATTTAACACTGCTTGGGGCTCACCTTGAATCACACATGTGTTTTTGAACCCCACAATTTAAGAAGGGTTTAAAGATACTTGAATGAATCCAGAAAAGGGAGCAAAGCTGATGAAAGGCTGGAAAGGGCTTA
Organism: Cichladusa arquata; assembly: GCA_026413545.1. Taxonomy (NCBI): domain Eukaryota; kingdom Metazoa; phylum Chordata; class Aves; order Passeriformes; family Muscicapidae; genus Cichladusa; species Cichladusa arquata. The sequence continues at coordinate 17,051,840 of JAOTQP010000870.1, read as the reverse complement.
GTCTCCTAAGCGGGGCATCAAGGAATTTGGAAAACAAGGATGAGGGGCAAATTCATTGCTCTCTGCAGGTTTCTGAGAAGGGGAAATGGAGAAGCAGGTTCTGATCTCTTCTTCTTGGTATCCAATGATAGGACAAGTGGGAATGTTCAAAGCTGAATCAGGAAAGATTTACACTGGATATTAGAAAGAATTTCTTTACTGATAGGAACTGAACATTTCTTTACACTGGAACAGGCTTCCTAGAAAGGTGGTTGAAAGTGTGTGCTACCAAGAACACTGTGACATTTAATAAAGACAAGGGTAGAGTCCTGCGCCAGGGTTTGAACAATCAAAAATCCAGAGCAGGCTGGGATCTGTTGTGGCTGGAAACAGCCTTGCTGAAAGAAATGTGGAGTTCATGGCAGACAACAACAAAAGTCAGTAGGATGTCACTGTAGTAATACAGGCAAGTTAGATCCCCAGCTGCATCTTCAGGGGCATTACTAACAGAAGTAGAGGCATGATCATCCCATTCTATTCTGTACTTGTCAGGTCTAACCCCAAATATTTTGTCCAGTTCTGGTCCCCACCAAAAAATGTAGACAGGCTGGAGCAGGTCCAAGGCAAGGCCATAAGTATAAACAAAGGGCTGAATAGCCTATTGTATGAGGAATGACTGGAGGAGTTAGCTCTTTTCTCCCAGAGAAGAGAAGACCTCAGCGGACCTCCTCACAGTATTTAAATACTTAAAGAGAGGAGAGAAGCTCTCTCTTCACAAGGAGACACATGGAGAAGGGTCAATCAATGGATGTAAGTTGCAGAAGGAGAGGTTTTTTCTTGATATAAGAAAGAAATTTTACACAATCAGAGCAATCATTCACTAGAACCACCTTCTCAGACATGTGGTGGAGTCCCCATCACTTGGAGGTTTTTAAAATGCAATTGGACATGGTACAAGATAATCTCATCTGGATTTTCTCTACCATGAAATGTTGGAACAGATATCTTTTGATTTCCCTTCCTACCTGGGCTATGATCCCTAATCTTTTATTCATTAATGATTGAATCTTATTCACACGATATACTTATACATCAGTTTTCTTGTGTAGAGACTAATTATAAATTCATTGAAATAAATGCAAATGCTCAATTGATTCTGCAAGTTTTAAGGGTTCTATACTGTAAATCAAACATTTACAGTTTTTTCTGTTTGATATATATTAACAGCCTAAAATTGAGATGCTTAGACTAATCCAGCCTTTAAGAACTCAGTGCAACAAAGGCAATATCTCCAGTGTTTGATTTATCAGACTACTTCCAGACAGCTTTCATAGACTGAGATGTTCTGGGATGCCTATTCCTGTTTCTTAATTTGAATTGCTTCAGAGTAAGCTACATGTTCAACTAATTACGATATAACATTTAGAAAGCAAAAGAGTTGTTAAATATTCACCCTGGCTTGGATAATTTTGTAGAATTATGACTGCTGATGGCAATGGACAATACCACAAAATAGTCTTTATAATGGAAAGCCTTGGATGTTGAAGGATGCATGGATAAAATACATTATCACATCATCTTAAATAATTATTTACACTGACTGCAGGTTTTCTTTTTGTAATTATAATATCTGAAATTTACTTTATGCAGTCTCCTGCTTGATCTCTTTGCCTCTCTGTACCTTGTTTTCCTAGTCTTTTCATTTATTGTGTCCCAGCCCGACTCTAGCAGTTTAGTCAGAAAAAAAAATCAATTTCTCAATTTACTGATATCAACCTCACAAGTTGTCTCCTGTCATCCAGCTGTTCAAACGAGGAAGTCTGATCACAAAACAGAAATATTTTTTACTTTCTGTCTGATTCAGTCTGAACAGTATCTCCATTAAAGTGACAAATTAATGAACACTCAGTTCTGAGGGTGTATCAGATTCACTGTTGCTGCTTTAGCTTACTAGTTGCTTTATACAGTTAACTTTTTATGCAGTCACAAAATTACATTTTTAATTCATCAAATTATTTATTTATGTATGACTCTTGTTGGTTTGTATGAAATCTTTCATATTATTTAATAATCTTTGGCATCTTCTTGTCAAAGAATCAGAGCATGGTCTGGGTTGGAAGGGATCTTAGATATAATCTAGTTTCACCTCCCTTGCTGTGGGCAGAGACACCTTCCGCTAGACCAGGTTGCTCAGAGCTCCATCCAACCTGGCCTTCAACACTTTCAGGGATGAGGCATCCACAGCTTCTCCGGACAACCTGTTCCAGTGCCTCACCACCCTTACAGTAAATAATTTCTTCCTGGGATCTAATCTAAACCTGCCTGCCTTCTTTCAGTTTGAAGCCATTCCCCCTTGTCCTGTTAATATGCTCTTGTAAAAAGCTGTGCTCCATCTTTCTTGTAGGCTTCCTTCTGGTACTGGAAGGTCACAATTAGGTCACCCTGAAGCTGCCTTTTTTCCAGGCTGAAAAACTCCAATTCTCTTAGCCTTTCCTCATAGAAGCTCTCCACCGTTTTTAATCTTGCTGACCCTCCTCTGGACTCACTCCAAAGAGTCTATGCTTTTCCTGTGCTGGGGACGCCAGAGACGAATGCAGTACTCCAAGAGGGGTCTCAACAGAGCTTGTTTCATATGTTATGTTTATATATTTATTTGACTTATGTAACCCATTGTAATCTTGGTCAAATAAAGGTAGAGGGGAAAACCTAACAACTCTGTCACTTCAAATGCTTTGCTATGCTCTTATAGATATAAATCAAAGCCAATATCAAAGTTGAACAAATGATAACACACAAAAATAAAATACAACTAGTCACTAACATTTTCTGAGCTAAAAGGATATTTGTAATTGATATGAGATTTCTCAATAAATGCTAAGCTTGTATGAAATTAGAGGTTTATTTCTTCTTTGTGTTAACAAATAAGGGGCCAAAAAACTGGGGGAAATAAAGATTCTATAAATGAAATTGTCAGCTTTCTTGACCATGGTATTGTAGAAAAGGACTTGCATGTTAAAATTATTTGCTGTTTTCCTGATAAGTGTATTCAGGTTAAGGTGACGGACTTAACAGTGGGAATACAATCAGGGAAGAGCTATGTAATTTGGATTTGCCTCTTGGTAAAGCCACGGGGAAAGATGTAATTTTACAATTACTTGATCAACTATCTTTTCTGTAATTTGTATAATTTACAGTGTCATATATTTCTGGAGTATCATAAAAAAATAAAAGAGACTATTTGCATGGAGGGAAAATTTTGCAGTTTTGTCACCAACAAAGAGGAGATTTCAGGAGAGAGAATATGTCATAAAGATCACCATATTGCAGTGCAGACTAGACACTATCCAAATCTGATCCTTACTAATGCAAAATGTTGTTGTCTCAAAATAAAACTACATGATAAACTCAAAGGGTGCTTGGACAAATAAAGTTTCTGTAATTTTTTTTACATTTTCATATACAAACAGGCCACTAAATTGTTAAGTTGTCAATAATAGTACATATTAAAAAATAATGTAAGAATTCTAGTAGGGTCATTTTCTTTTTCATTTCAGGGGGTAAGACTGCATATATTTTTTCCAACAAATTATTCTTAATTTACTGTAGAGAGGGGAGAAACAGAAAAAAGAGGAGAACCGAAGTTAAAGAGAAAGAAAAAAACAGATAAGTGAACCTTCTAATCAAATACATAATTAATAGTATGCAACCTTTCTAAGTGATTAGAACACAGTTACTTTCAAAATTTGTAAATTTTTAATTTATATAATTTTAACATATTTTAATGATCTTTTAAAGAAAATGTTATTTTTTCACTGTGGATGAGTATACATGAAAGATTTAAATATTCTCAATCATACATAAAACATCTTGAAGAGATGCTAATAAAACTTTCTATTTTCCACATTCTTTATACTTCTATATTTCACAGGCTGAGGATTTAAATCTTGTTTTATATATTGAGGATGAATAGTGTCAGTTTTAGTTCAGGTTTTGTAAAAGAATGGTGAGATCTAGAAGTGATTTGTTTTCTTTAGTCTCTTTTAGCAATTTAAAATCAGACATGTCTCAGATATGTTATTTGGCATGGTTATTCATACAGTTTCTTAAAAGATGTTATCCTACAAAGTGAAGAAATTCTTGCAAGATTTTTCTGCTGCCACTATTAGCATTCTTTAATTTAATTTCGATTGTGGAATATAATCAATTTACTTTGCATAAAAAGTGACCTAAACAGTTTTTAGTTGTATAAAGTTGGTCAAAACTTTAAAGAAAGTCAAATATACTTTGTATGGCCAAATATGGCTGATTTCAAATAGTCTGATTTCAGGAATATAACGACTGTGAATACGACACTAACAGTTGCAAAATATTGTAGAAGACAGCTATCAAGGGTGAATTTACAAGGCACAGTTCCCAACAATTATCTTGCTAATCAAATCAAATCAGTGAGATTGCAGAAGAGTGATAGATTTATTCTGTCACCTATAAGTGGTTCAAAGGGTCACAAGCGGATTTATCTTTTGAGAGAAGAGTGATGGAATAACATGCCAGCATTGAAGTCATTACCCTTTATATGGGATGAAAGCTATACTTTATCAATAGATCACATTTTTGCCATTATACTTTCTACCAAAATATCTCTTTCTAAGTTTTAAAAAAGAGAATCAACTGTAATAGCACAAATAAAAATGTGCCATGTTAACACTTTAAAATATAAGTCACTGTTTGAGATCAGTTTTAAATCCTAGGTATTACTTTCCTATTTAGGGGGTGAAATTACTTTGATTTTTTGTCCCATTTTAAGATTTTCAGTCTAAATACTATATGCTGCTTTCTCTATAACTTTTAAATTTTTCTTCCTCCATATTTTAACACAAAATTTTTGCAGGTAGCATAGAGATATAAACCAACTGAAAATGGATTTTGACTTTGAATGTTCAGATCATAACATAAACCCTTCCTGGAAAATTCCTGATTTCCTTCAGCTAACTTTTATGAGGAATTTTTTCATTATTTTTTCATGGTTTCTTAAATTATTGTTATTTTTGAATTCTCATGATTTTTAAAATAAATTTCTCATAAATTTCCTTCCATTATATTTATAAAAATTTACTAAAAGTAGGGTGTGATAAATTTTATTTATAGAACAAGTTATGAAAACACTTCAGGCAAAGATTACGATCCCTTGTTTTTCTCTCATGGAATACAATAAAATATAGTGTTTGCAGGCTTGTGAGCAGCATTTTAACATTCATAGAATCATAGAATCATAGGATCATAGAATCATAAAATCATAGAATGGTTTACGTTGGAAGGGATCTTAAAAGTCATTTAATGCCAACTCCCTTGCCATGGGCAGGGACATTTTCCACGTGACTAAGCTTCTCAGAGCCCCAATTCAACCTCCAGAAATCCTGGGCAAACTGTTCCAGTGCCATACCATCCTCATAGTAAAGATTTATTTCCTAACTTCTAATCTAAACCTGCCCTCTTTCAGTTTGAAACTATTCCCCCTTGTCCTATCACCACATGCCCTTTAAGAAATTCCCTCTTTCTTGTAGGCTCCCTTCTGGTACTGGAAGGTCACCATTAGGTCTCCCTGAAGCGGCTTTTTTTCCAGGCTGAACAATCCTAGTTGTTTTAGCCTTTCCTCATAGAAGTTCTCCAGGTTTTTAATCTTGCTGACCCTCCTCTGGACTCACTGCAGAAAGCTGATGTTTTTCCTGTGCTGGGGATCGAAGAACTGAATGCAGCACTCAAGGTGGAGTCTCACCAGAGCAGAGTAGAGGGGTGAAATCACCTCTTAAAGCTTTAAAACCTGGGTAATTATTTACCACTTACCATAGGAGGCAAAGCAGGCTCAACTTGGAGCAAATTTGAATTTTTGTCAATTAAAAGTAGAATAGGATGATGAAAAATGAACAAAAAACTAAAAGTACCTCTCTTCCACCTTCATCTTCTTTCTAGGCTTCACTTCTCTCATGGCTTTTTTTGCTTCTTCCCACTCCAAGTAGCAAAGGGGGATGAGGAATTGGGCTTGCAGTCAGTTTATAACATTTCACTTCTTCATTCATCTCTCATCACAGTTTTCACATGCTCTGGCATGGATTTCCTCCCACGAGATACAACCCTCTACAAACATTTCCAACATCAGCCCCTCCCATGGCCTGCAATTCCTGAAGAACTGCTCCAGAATGTGTCCTATCCATGGGGCACGGTCCTTCAAGAATGGACTGATCCAGCATGGGTCCCTCACAGCCCACAGTTTCTGCCAAGAACCTGCTCCAGCATGGATGCTCCACGATTTCCTTCAGGAAGGTCCTTGACAAATAGTGGCATGGATTTCTCTACTGTATTCTTCCATGAACTGCAGGGGAACAACATGCTTCAACATTCTTCATTGGCTGGAGATGAACCTCAGATCCAGCATGTGGAGCACCTCCCTCCTCCTTCCTCACGGATCAGAGCTGCTGCACAGCATTTTTACCTTTCCTTAAGTATGGTTTCAGAGAGGCTGCACCAGCCTGGGTGGTGGGCTCAGCTGTGCCCTGCAGTGGGTCCCTTTGGGCTGCCTGGAACCATCTGTGTCCAGCACAGGGCAGCCTCCTGTCACAGGGGCCACCTCTGCAGAACCCTGCTACCAAAACTTTGCCAAGAAAATCAAATGCACCTGGACATGTCCTGAGAGAAATTTATGCCATTCCAGGGTGAACCTCGGTGAAATGTCTAAAATGTGTCTCAGGGCCGATTTGAACATAGAGAAATAATTTAGCCAGAGAAGTTTAACTCAATGGATCAGATGATATGATCTTGTTTCTGAATGAATCTCAGGAGTGTTTGATCCTCATGAAACTGATAGCTCCATGGATAATCTGAACAGCACACTCAAAAGTAATCTTGAAGTGATTGGGTTTTGGCTAAACTTGATTAGGGAACTCATTCTAATTTTTTCATGCGCATCTGAAAAATCAAATTTTTCACTTAACTCTGACGTGACTGACTTATTTTTCCTAAAGGTACAACACAAAATAAAACTCAAGGAGCTTTCATCCCCACTGGATGAGAGTAACAATTAAAAAATGCTTTCAGAAGTCTTTATAAAGCAAACTCACCAACTTCAAACTTCCACAGAGTTACGGCTTAAAGAAAATTTTCTAATTTGTTTAGTCTTTGGAAACTACAAAGTGACTGATGGCATTGCAGCACTTTGGTAAGCAGCATATTAGTCACAATGAAAGATCACTATCACAAATAGTACATTGCAAAATCAGGGAATTACAGCCCTAGTGGAGCTGTGCAGAAACTTTCATACATACCTGATATAAAAAAGAGAACTTTCTCTACCACTTTTTTTTTTTTCTTTCCTCCGAGTTTCTTTTAAATTTCAAATTTATGAAAAATTGATGGGTGAGTCTCCATAAATGTTGTCTTGGACTTTGTTCAAAAGTTCAAACCCGTCTAGGAACTAGGAAAGACGTTTGATAAAACCTTATGACCTTGCAAATAAAAAGAATATTTTCTCAAATTCAAATAAAAGGTGCCAGGCTCTATCAAACATTACAACGACTGTAAGGTTTTAAAGATATATAAAAAGGTTTTATTATACTTTGTTTAGAAAAAAATGTGCATCTAGAAAGACAGAAATCAAGACATTGCCTTATATAATAACAAGTTCAATGTTTTTAGGCGAATGCTGCCTTTTGGAGGAGCTTCTGTTAAAACTGTTCACAAATGCTGAGAGAAGCATTTATTCAGTTATAAGGAAAGTGGCCTTTAAAAACGACTTGGAGATTAGGTTCCAAATGTTATTTGCTGCCAAATGCACTGTTAAACTTACTGAAGGATATATATGAGCAGCACTGCATTTCTGGTTTTATTGTATGTATGTTGTAAACTTTGAGAATAAAATCTTCAGTTTACTTATGAAAAGCATTGCCTGAGTAAATGACATACAGAGGTCACAGTGTATGGTAAAATTTTGTATAATTATTTAGGTAAAACTAGCTTATTACATTCTTATCCTCTCAAAGTACGTTTGAAAGAGAAACCTAATTTAAAACTTTAGTTTTTTTCTCATTGTTCTCCCTGTTCAATTAAAGCAAAAAATATAAAATAAAAAAAGTTACCTAGAGAATTTTTTGAAGTTTCTCACAGTTATATCATCCTTGCAATTTTTGAATAATTTTATTGTTACAATTTTGTTTTCCTTTTATGTTAACATAATGGCATTTTAATTTAGGAAAAAAAATTCGGAACACATTTTGTGATGAGTCACTGGGGCCACAACACATCTTGTCACTTGTAAATCAGGATGTGGTGGTGATGGTATAATATTAAATCAGTCATAATATATTAAAACAAAACGTCCAACATTCAAAACCAAAAAAATCTACTGCTGTGTTTCCTTATGACATCTGTCCATGATCATAAGATGTTTAATAATTTAATGCTCTTTGTGTCGTAGATTCAGTTCTTATTCATTGTACTTTTCAAGGTCCTTGTCAGCCTGTGACAGGTAATCCTTGAGAGAAAAACCCAAAGGCTTTACATGACCTCAAATGATATATTGAAGAAAATGTTTCAAAATTACTAACCTCTAAACTTTTTTTTTCCAGTAAAATAGTAAATTCTTCCATCCTGAAAAATTGTTAGTTCACCTTTTCCTTAACAAAACAGAAAGGCCTCACTGACTGCCCTGCATCTAAAGGCACCCTTTTATACCTCCATTTACATCTCCTTTCACAAATGTTAGTTTATCACTTCTCTGCTTTTTCTACTAATATATCTCAATTTTATAGCAAAGGTATGAATATTAATACCTGCAATGTCCTTGCCTTCAGTGTGGTAATATGTCGTACAACTGGCTTTCTCAGAAACATTTTGAAGAACATATACTGACAGTTTTATCTTCCTACAGAAAAGTTGAGCATAATTTCTGTAATTTTTAGTTTCTATCTTCAAAATTTTCCAGTACATTTTGTAATCAAATAGTCCATTGACAGATACTGAGATTTGGATGGAATAGAAACTGATTGATCATTTATTAATATGTAACTATTTAGAGTATTTTGATTTGCCTCAGTGAAAGACAAGGCATCCCAATAATACTTCTTCTGTGTTTTAACATTTTAAAAGTGGATTTTAATTAATGCAAATGGGATTCTAAAAAATCTTGGCATTCCAAATTCCCTTATTTTGTTTTCAAAATAATCAAGTTAAATAGATAAGTAGTTATTTCTCCTGCTCTAATGGAAAATAACAAATGTAGTCATAAGGAGTTAAATTTATCATGTGTAAACTGAGCTCTTCAGCAAACCAGAGATATTGGTGATGTACTATCCTACTCATCTTTATTTCAGATGGAAAGAAACTCCTGTAGAACATGATCACAAAGGAAAAAAATGCAATAAAATACATATGAAAATAAATGCCTTCCATGAAAAAATGAGGTCATTGCTTCAACATATTATAAATTGCTGAATTAGACTAAAACAAGAAAAAATATTAATGGAGAATTCATACATTCTGTTAATCTACCTTTTGATTCTGGTACCACATTAAAAAATTTTTCTACAGAACCTGACAATCTTACAATAATAAATGTAACATACTGTGTTCAGAAGTCTAAAATCACCATTCAGTATGACCTTGAAATTCTAAAAATTACTTTAAAAAATTGTTTTTTATTTCACTTGGAAATATTTGTTCCACCAGCTGAAAACAGTAGCAGTAAAAATTATGATCTAGATGAACATGTAGCATTTTATCAGCCTTTATTATCCCCTATCACTCAGCTTCACCCTTTTTCTCTTTTGGTTTCTATACCTTCTGGAATGGTACAATCTCTGTATATATTTGTATAGGAGACAGCAGTTTAGGAGGTATTTTTAATTTCCCAAGATAGAATGATTAATAGGAACATTGTTATTACCTCTGATAAAATACAACTTAATTGACACAAAATAATGCACAGTGTTTGAAAAGTATTAAGTCTTTATTCCACTATTGTAGAAAAGATAAGACTAAATTCCATAAATTGGCTCTGATTAAAAGATTAAGAAGTTGCAAATATGAGAGTCTCCCCACTGAACTTTAATTCTTAATTATTTGAAGATAGCCAGATATATGTGTTTTTCTTTCTCTAGAATAGCTTATTTTCTTTTTTTGTGTATTAGATAAATTTATTTTCCTTTGTTTCAGAATGGTTTGACATTGCACCACATTGATTTTTTGAGATAATGCTACAATTTTTACATATGAGACACAGTAATAATATGCTTTATAAGTCACTCTACACACATAGCCATAAAAACTTCATGTGACCTGGGAAAGAGCAGTGTTTTTATTTTAGCTCTTCCTGCTAGCTGTTGTGTGTCACACAGGTGCTAACCAAGGCCATATTGCTCTTTTAGTCTCCTTTTGTTGAATGCAAACCCACAGCTGAAAATAATGTGTGTTTTCTTGTACACTGACATGTTGACTGGGAACTAGCTTACCACATGTTCTAATAACATGAAACAGCTTGAATATTGCTCATTCAACAGAATTTCTCAAACACTTTAAAAGTAAATAATCAAACAGCATTTTGGGCTCCATTTAGGGAAAAAATTCCTCTTTCAATATGCAAAGTGATACTCACGGGTTATTTTGAAGATTAACTCTGTTTTCTTTTTTAAGATTTCTAGTTCATTTTAAAAGCCAGCCTCACGGTGATAGAAAAAGAGGAAAACTGCAGCCATTAAGTGCAGACAGGAAATGTGCGTACAAGCTTAAGCTCAATGTGAAAATAAAATCCAAACTAGGTCTGGGTTTTAATGTTAATTGTTTATATGCCCTCAATACAAATTATTCACACTAATTTACTACATTAGCCAAGCCTGTCACTTTTACAATTATTATTTTGGTTGCTACTGTTGTTGTTTTGTAAATGTCATCTCATTTTGTGTCCATTGTGGGATTTTAGGTAAGCTGCTTTAGTTGTAAGAAAGTTCTGAGCATAACATTTAGGGCTGCTGCTGCAGTTTCATGGATCATTAACAATTTGCTAATATTGTTTTAGCTTGCAAATTAGTGCAGCTTAGTGACTAAGGAAAGGTTCCATAGCTGTCATCAATCAGACTAAAATTCTTCATGCATGAGATGAAAAACGATTTTTAGCCTTTGAGGCTCAGACAGCAATTACTGTAACAAAAAAAAAAAAAAAAAAAAAAAAAAAAAAAAAAAAAAAAAAAAAAAAAAAAAAAAAAAAAAAAAAAAAAAAAAAAAGGTGGGGGGAAGAGAAAGCAAGCTACAGAAAACGCTGTTAGCAATTCTATTAAATTTATTTCTTGTTGCATTAGAAAAGAACTAACACATGCTCTGTAATCATTCTTTAGCTTCCTGCTATACTAATGAAGTGACAAATTTTAGAGGGGTAAAACCAGAACCTTTTATGGGAAATGACAAGAGATTAGTGATAAAAGAAAAAGCCCTAGAAAATCCCAAAGCCCCAGAATCACTGAAGTTGGAAAAGACCTCCAGGGTCATGGAGTCCAACCTTTGACCAATTACCATCTTGTCAACTTGACCATGGTACTAAGTGCCATGTCCAGTCATTTCTTGAACACCTCCAGGGATATTGACACCACCCCCTCCTTGGGCTGTCTGTTCCAATGCTTAACCACTCTTTCAGTGAAAAAAAATTCTTCCTGATGTCCAATATAAACCTCACAGTTTGAGTCTGTGTCCTCTTGTCCTGCCGACAGTTGCCTGGGCCAAGAGACCAGCCCCCACCAGGCCACAACTTCCTTTCAGGGAATTGCAGGGGATGATGAAGTCTCTCCTGAGCCTCCTTTTCCACAAGCTAAACACCTCCAGTTCCAGACCCTGCACCAGCTTCTGGACACCTTCCAGCACCTCAATATCTTTTTTATAGTGAGGAGTCCAAAACTGAACACAGGATTTGAGGTGTGGCCTCCTCACCAATGCCGAGAACAGGTGGACGATGAGTTCCTTGGTCCTGCTGTCCATGCTATTGCTGATACAGTACAGGACAGCATGGGCCTTCTTGGCCACCTGGGCACACACTGACTCATGCTCTGCTGCTGTTCATCAGCACCTCCATGGACCTTTCTGCCGAGCTGCTTTCCAGCCACTCCTCCCCAAGCCTGCAGTGCTTCATGGGGTTGTTGTGACAGAAGTGCAGATCGTCTTTTATTTTGTCTTTAACTAATCTCTCTCACTTAAATTTCTTTTCTGTCATCCATCACTTTCATGCACATTCTCTTTTCCTATTTATTGCCTTTTCTGCACACCTCTTTGCAGCCTTTTCCTGTTTCACACTTTCTCAAAACCTTCAATCAAATCTTCCCCTTTCCCATCGCTCTCCTCTGTCACTTCTTCTGCCTGTCTTGATCTCATTGTAGTTTGACAGTCTTCTCTTTCAAATATTTTCCTTCTTTATGGAAGCTAATAAATTCTATTTATCACTATATAAACTGTATTAAAGAATTAGAGAAAGTACTATAAAAACTGTCTACATTATCATTGTCCTAACACTTTTGTCTTCAAACTATATCTTTCTCTTTATATCATATAGGTTGTTTTTCACTTGCCAATCAGAAATGCATGCAGAAAAGGGCATGTACCTGTTGTATTTCATATACTTGGTCTGTGTAGCAGTAAGAATGGTATCTCCCTGACTTCCCTATACCTTGTATTGTGGTTTAGTCCTTTCCCCTCCCTTTTCCCCTCCACCCTAAGCTGACTGGCTGGGCTCTGGGTTTACTCCT
>JAOTQP010000870.1:17013917-17035357 GCA_026413545.1 Cichladusa arquata | reverse complement strand
ATACTTGCTCTGTGTTTCCATCTTCAAAGAAATTTTGAGGCATGTAGAAGTGTTTTGTGGAAAGATAATAAGCCTCAAGAGCTAAGAGATACAGTATGGTAAAAAATACATGAATATTCTTTTCCTCATAAGAGGACTGAACATGGATCATAGCTTGAAAAGTGTCTTAAGAAGACTATTAGTGACTTGAGAAAGAGATCTGTTACTTATAAATGTGAAATATCTATATATGAATATGTACACACATATATTCATACACATACATAAATGTATATATATTTGTGTATGTGCATATGTCAGTACATGAGATACACATACATTGTCACATTTGAGCCTAATGTGAGGGGAGTGTTGAGAGTGAAAAATCAGAAAAATTAAAGCTGAAATTATTAAATTAATTATTTAACCCTTCTTACTAATGTTGTACACACACACTCTATTGCATGTGTGGATTGAGATTACAGAGCTGATGCATGGCTAGCACTGATATGTACAGTCATGGAAGGTGCTTGGTCACCACTACATTCTTACCATTATGGTAAACAGGTGTTTTTAAGGAAATGACTAATCTCATATTTTGATGGTAAATGAATATTAACTATATCCAGGTGTATGAAACTCTAATTAAGAGGTGTCAGAGACTTCTGCACTGGCAACAAACAGAGAGACAAATAAACATACTTTACACAATGTTGTTCTTTTTTCTCATAAAACAAAGACTTTCCTGTCACACTGTGAAAAAAATAAGATACAGTATATATATGAAAACTTGCACATTTATTTTGGTCAATTTCATTTCTAATCTTAATAAATTTACCATTTAAGTGATACAAAACTGGTTATTTATTGCATGACATCATGAAAATTGTTCATGGGGTAAATTCCTAGGATACGGAAACTTTGCCAAAATTATACCACAAAAGAATGATAATAACAACCCAAAAGTCAGAGGAATCAGAGAAATCAGAGGAAGTATAGATGAAAGAAGCAAAAAACCCCAGGCAAACAAACCATAGCTGCAAATATTACTGCCTGGTTTAATACAGTGGTGGAAATGTGATGTCTCTAAAGGCCAAGACACTGGGAGGTTTGTGTGTGATCTGAATTCCATAGAACTACATCAAGTTCAACAAAAGAGGATTCCTATCAGGCAGGTCTAGATGAATATTCCTGCTTTTTAGGTTCAGTACTAAGGGTTAGATTTGCTTCATCTTCCTGATCTCTGCAAAAAGTTAAATTTGCTCCATTTTCAGCCTACATTTCTGTAGCAATTCTGAAGTCAAAGAAAACCAAGTTTACTAAGGACTTAACTTTTGGATGAATATTTAGGTCAGCAAAAATCTATGCCATGCTAAAGTTATATATAACTCATAATTATTTCAGCTAATTTGCATGCTACTTTAAATTATGGAGTTGGTTGTTTTGTTCTAAACACTTAAACACATGAATTTTAAGTCATCATATTCTTCACTGAAAAAAAAAAAACCTTAAACCAAAACCAAAAACTTCTCATCCTTCTCCTACCCAAATAAAATTAAAACCTTCGAAAAAGATAAGACACAAGGCAAAAGAAGGCATTAGAAATAGGAAATAGGCTATGAGATTTTGGGTAATTTAAAGTGAAGAAAGACAAAGTTTAACTTCCCCAAAGTGGTAGATAGCAGTTTGGCAAATATAACAGATTCATTTAGTCTCTTCTTTAAAGCTGTGCTTCTTTCTGTGAATAAAGAAATACAAACTGGATTAGCCAAGATTTTTATGCCCTACATGAGAGAAAGTTATTTAATTCTGAGTTCAGTCTTATAGTGGCCAAATACATGATGTCTAGTTTTATAGACACAAAAATTGCCAGCAAGATGAAATACTGAAAAAAAAAAAAAAAAAAAAAAAAAAAAAAAGAGATTACTGATGAATTAGGCACAAAGCTGGAATATAAAAGAAAACCTGTGAGGGAGGTATCCTGGGGTTGTCAGAAGGGTTTGCAACCAAGACTCCCCTGTGTAGTTCTTTTCTTATACTCTTCAATTTCAACTGGAAATTTTCTATGTCTGAAATAATATATTTGTTGAAGAAAATCCAGTCTGTACTAAGGGATTTACTAAGGGATTTTTTTTTTAATGGAGAAAAATATGGGATTGTAGCAATTTTCCAATGACCTGTTAATAGGAATAGGAATAAAAACTTTATAGAATTAAATTACTGATTTAAATCTAACCCTGGCTCTCAAGGTCCTCCTACATTTGGTCTCAAGCAAGATTGAATATGTATTCCCAAAAGCTAGACAAGCATGGTATATATGAAGCACTATTTATTGCACTTCCAATTTAACAAAATAGAAAAGGAATAATATACTAAGACATAATGTAAAAAAGAATGACAGGGTTCTAGGAGAATCTGGGAAAATTTGCCAGCTATTTTGACATACAGGAACTTTCAGTGTGCAGAACAGGTCGTCTTTGTGTCAGTCCCAAGGTCAAAAAGAAAAGGAAAATATGATTCCATACCTAGTTTTAAAATAAATTCAGTGTTCTATGAAACCATTAATCCATCAGCTGAGCTTCTCACTGGCAGGTAACAGCAAGCCTATACTGATATGCATGGAGAAGGGAGCCAGGAACTGGATTTGCAGCAGGCAGGCAGGGCAGCAGCTCTGGCACTGTGACACGCTACAGAGCACATATGCACGAAGAGAAGATGATAGGTGGCTGTGAGCAGGGTCAGCCAACAGAACTGTGATTGCCAGCCAGGTGCTGAGAGACAGTTCAGGTCTGACACACAGCCAGGAAGCCAAGTCAGTGAGGCCAGGTCAAGGACAGTGGGTGCAATTCCAGGTACAGGCAGAGCTGCCACAAAACTCTCACATGGACATAGGTCAAGGGCCTGAGTTTAATACAGCTTTCAAAAAAATTAAGAAGGCCATAGGCAAGGCTCCCTCTTCAAATTCTCATAGCTTATATTTTCACAGTAGTTTGATCCCATGTTATACAGGTGAGCAAAATCAGAGTTGACTTTGAACACAGACAAACTCCAAGGAGTTGAGGGGAGAGGCTGCAGAGCCTGTTAGCTCCCTCAATATCCTGGTACCTCCAGCAGTCAATTTTTTTTCCAGTGAACACCAGTTTAAATACTGTGAGAGCTGAAATCCTTGGCCTTTGGAGAGAACAGAACATTTCACAGAACAATGCCTAAAGATTTTCCTGTATTTGGCTCAGGTTAATAGTGTACAGACTTTTCTGGTTTTGGCAGCTACAGAGATTGGAGGGTATAAAGAAATTATTAAAATAACAAATGGCCTTACACACAAAGGAAAAAAAATCAAAAAGATGGGGGTTTTGTACAGTTTTGAAGGATTCCACTTCAACTTGCATTGCAGATATGAAGAGTTGAGAAATAGAAGTGTATGTAGGAGCCCCAGTTTTCTAAATGATTTGTCATCTTTTAGCCAGAAGAAGGCATTCTTCTATCTCTCTCACTAAGATTTTCAGGGTACTGTAATGCATTCAAACTGTTTCAATAATATTTGATTATAGTTTCCTGTTTAACTGTTCTTCCAAATTGTGATTATAACACAAATTCCTCACTGTATTTTACTGAATAATATTTTACTTTACAGATAGGAAGATGTCAAAGCGTGTTATAGAAAATCTCATTATTTCCATATTCTTTTACCACTTTAAGTAAGGATCTTCCTTAAGCTGAGGTTGGGAGCTGAGAAGTCAACAACAAATTTCTACATCACACAGAGAAATGCTTCCTCAAAAAGCTACTGGTTTGTGGGGAGTATGAATAACATAAGATGTGAGACTCCTTTTCGTCTCAGGGAGGTTTTTGCTTTCTGTTAGGCTGATTTGGATTCTGTGAGTTTTCTTCCCTCCTTATCACAGTACAGAATTCTTCTATATCACCTGGACTGTAAAATCTATGGGTCACATCACACAGCTTTTTGTCCTAATGTTATTGAGTTTGAACTCTACCATCACACAATTCAAATCTTCATAATGTAAAGTTCATTTTCAAAATGGATTTGATCTATTCGGACACAAAGTGATGCTCTAGTGTTTCTTCCCCTCCACAGTAATCTGCAGAGAGGTTTATTGAATTCTTTTAAAAACAGAAGGCATTAAATATAGCCAAAGTATTTCAAAGTAATACATTTTTTAAAACTAATGTCTGTTTCACTGTTTTTGAGCATTGGTTCAATTGCTGTGAAACTGTGACTTCTGGTTGTAGTTAATGATATGGAAAAAATATATGATGAAGTCTAAAGTCAGATCACTACCAGGTGCTACAAATTACAAAAAAGATGAATTACTAGCTTTAACCATTTATGACTAAATAATACCCAGCCTGCTGGAAATCTATCCCTAACAGCCTCATTTTCACTTGTGATACTTAACAGCATAAGGAATCAAGCCATTTAACTCAGCATATTTAAATTGACACTAAGCAAAATAATGAAAAGAAACACGTTTTTCTCCATGTGAGAAAACCCCAATATAGTAAACATGGGTCAAAATACAATTAAGATGGTTTGGAGAGCTACGCTTGTTCCACTTTTTTTTTCCAGGATTAGCTCCATTCCAGGGGTATGAAAACAGTTTTGATTGAAAATCAGACCCACACTACATTTCCACAGAATGAATTCAGAATCATACTGTTCTATTCATGGAAAAAAGACAAAAACAACACCTCTGATATTCTGCTCCTGTAATCACATCTGTAAAAGCAGATTAGGAATATTTTGCTTTGGCAAATTAAATGCAAATGTGCTAGCTGCAGAAAGAACAATGCACTAGTGAATCAGTCCTATTGTCCACATAGGGATCTTCAGTTAATTCTCAAAATCACAGAATTCCTTCAAGGAAGGAAGAATTGGTTTACAAACTGCTAGGGACATTTTCTTTCATTTAACAGAAAGTAAATCATGTAATTTTTGATAAAATTTCTTACATATAGAATTAATTTTCATTCTTTGGCATGTTGCTGACCATTTAGGACATCATTAAAAATAGTCACAGTAATTTGGCCATTTCAGCTGAATCTTTCCCTGCTAAGTTCCCCCCATTAATATGATCAATTTAGAGCAACTCTCTTGAATTTTAAAATAGTATAGCCTTATGCTTAGTTTTATGTTGAGTGATATAGCTAGAAGCTTGAAGACTAGATAAGAATGTGATAGTACATTTGTGAGCTTCTCATGTTCCAAGTTCCTGGAAATACAAGATGCTTTTCCAGAGCTCCTCTGACACCTTTTTCATACAAAACATAGATTGCCCCAATTTCAAATAAACTGCCTCTGATAAACTTCATTATCCTGACTTAACTATCCTTAATTTTTACTAATCTACTTATTTTACAGTGAAAGACTCACCATGTTTGAAAGCTTGGGGTTAAGGATGGGGTGGGATCAAGACTGAGATTTGTCTTAATCACCACCAAAAAAGTGACACTTAGGGGCCTGCTGCATTGTCTCCTTCCCCTGGCCCAGAAGCTCTTTTCCTCCTCTCTAGAGCTCTCAGTCCCTGTCCCAATGATGCCCTAACAGGACAATCCTGGACCAGTCCTTGGCCCATCTCTATCTCCATGGAGATGCCCAATTGCCCCAGCTGGCTCCTGGAGTGCTCTGTGCCCTTTCTGGGAGCAAGCAGAGCAGGGATTCCCAGTCAGGGTCCATCCCACTGGCTTTGCCTTTTGGCAGTGGGATTGGCCATGGAGCAATGTCCTGACATCCTATGGGGAGGTACCTTCACCCCAGGTACCTGGCCCATGAAACACTTCAGCCCTCACAGTGCCCTGATACATGACAACAAGCTTTAGCTTTTAGCCAATAATGTTCTGACCAGAGTGGACTAATATTTAAGTTCTTTATGCATATTCTGTTTAGTAATTAATGGTGCATCATAGAGTTTATGTTATGATGCAAATAAGTGCTTGCCATGCATACCTTCTTTATGTACAGTGTTTTTGCACTTCTTTCAACATGAAGCTAAACTAATCTGCTTGGATTTCAAGTATGTCATTGTGGTTTCTTAGACTGGTCTGCACCTAATATGTGTCAGGCAGAATTCCTCATACCAGGTCTTTCAAGGGATGTAAGGCTGACACCAAGGAATATGGAAAGAGCTGGTTGGTTCTATTTTATTCTATCACTTCTTAGACTTGTGGTGCTGTTCACGGGATAGCTGTGTTGCATCCTGAATTAGATTGTAATTATAATCATAGACTATCCTGAGTTGGAAGGACCCACAAGGATCATCAACTCCACCTCCTGGATCTACACATGACAACCTCAAAAATCACACCATAAGTCAGATTATTGACAATTAGTATTACTGGATTCAACAGAGCTGGTTTTCTTCACACATGCACACACATATACATGAAGACAGCATCAATTAATCCCACCACCCATGTCACAGTATAGATACCATCCTATTATTAGTTATTACCCCAAATTACTAATTTGTAGTTAGTAATTACAAAATTATGTCAGGAAGTAGACTCACATTTGGGTTAAATTTCTTATGATCACATGTTGAAGGAACAGTCTTGCAGCATGATTCATATGTGAATGCTCTACAAAGACACAAAAGAAAACAATTTTACCTTTAAGATTTAAATTTGCTTAGAGAAATTACCATTACGACATTTTTTTTTCTCCTATTCACTCTCTCACTGCTTGCCTAAGTGCTTCAAATCTGATTCTGTCCCAGTTCTAGACAACACATCACCAGGACCTTTGAACCTGAGCATAAACCTCATTTGGGCCAGAGCAGAGAAATTATGCAGCCTGAATTCAAAATTCTGGGTTGAGCTGGAAATCCTGGCTGGAGTAAAAATCATATGAACTTTTCTTTTAAATATAATGACTTTCAAATAGATTGCATTCGTACCTAGGCACTTGTCTGATAGGAAGTCTGCTTTAATTTACTGCAATGAGATAATTCCTAATCAGTTTAAGAGAAAAAAAAGGCAAAACAATAAAACATATCCTTTTGAAAATGTTACAATATCAGCATGAGTCCTTTCCTTAATGCAACTGCTCACTTTAATCCCATCTTAATAAAAACTGATACAACTTTATTATTTATAAAACTCTATGGAAATCTAACTGGGAAAGACAGTAAAATGCCCAAACTGTAACTATTAAAGCTGATTAGTCATTTCATACCAACACTTATTAATTTCAAAGAAAAATGTTTTGAAATTGTTAGCGTGCCTAGAGCCCTGTGGTGTTGTTATGACAGCCACTTTAAAGCTAAGAAAAGATTTATTTGCTATATGCTTGAAAAGGTCACAGAGAAAAGTACTTACACAAGGACAATGCACACAGTTTTATATAAACACAACAAGGTAGTAAGTTCAAATATTTGCCTGAATAGAAAGAGCTCTTTCCTGTCATCTTTAATGTGACCTTCCTATTAAAAGAGCATACCAAAGTATTTCTGATTAATTTGAAGAGGCAGTAATTCAGTTTTTCACATAGACCAGTGAGACTGGGCATGTTTCACTCAGATTGGTTTGTTAAATATTTTATAGATCGGTTTTCTGCTTCTATTGAATTGGAGTGTAATCATCACATAATATTTTCTTTACTGTCAAAGAGCATGTCAAGAAGCTTTCCATATTTGATTATTTATTTCTGGAGTAGATAATTTATTCATCAGCATCACTTCATTACTGTACCTGTCTTCAAGAGCAATTTTGGTTGATACAATCTGACAGAACTATTATGATGAATCAACAAACCTGGCAATTTGAATAGAATGATCCTTAATGTTGGCTAGTAGAATGTATCACTTGTTTCTTGTCTTTCATAGAAAAAAGCAAAACAAAAAACCCCAACCTCATACCTCCCCCCCCAACTTTTCCCCGGTTTAATTGCTGATGGTAATATGCAAAAGCTGTTTTTTACAAAAAACATTGCAATATTATATGGCTGTACTGGTTCTGGCTGGAATATAGTTAACTTTCTTCATAACTCTGGATTTGCGAGTAATCCAGCGTTGATAACACACCAATGTTTTGGCTATGGCTGAACAGCATTTGATGACAAGTCTTTTTCTCACTCTACTTAACCTGCTCCTTCAGCAATTAGACTGAATCTTATTACAGCTTACCCAAGCACCCAACTCCTTGTTGAATAACCATTTTTTTTGTTAGGAATGTTTGAACCTTTATATGTTGTGCAAAAGGCAAACACAATCTTCCTCTTCAGAGAAAGAAAGATTTTGATCTTAGTGACCCAGAATATATTGAAAATAACTGATATCCCACACACATCCCCTCCCCCAAATACTCTGTTTTAAGGGAAAGATGATGACTGAAATATGGGAGTTTTTTACAGGTTGTTGGGAATCTCTGCTACATGCAGATGCTGTTCACGGTATCACAAAGCAGTTGTTAATTTCTGTACCATTTTAAAGACATTTCTCTCTGATACTTGTAAGGAATCCTTATAAGAATTATTTGGTTTTTCCTGTCTGTTCATATGAAATCCATCCATCTTTTGAGAATGTCTCATTTTATTTTTGAGAAGTCGACAAATTAATTCCATTTTCACCCTCTGTTGAGAAAATACATACATACATACATATATATATATATATATATAAAGCTTGAAAACAAAAGTGACTTATTCATTTGTATCTTTTGAGCAGCCTCTTGGAAGTTGGAAGTATATTACCTGTTTATCTGCTACCTTCCTGCATAAGGAAGGCACACCAATACTTGTAGGAATTAGAAAGTCAGGCATTGCTAGTACAGCTTGCAAAAGCTTTTT
Source organism: Cichladusa arquata (assembly GCA_026413545.1). NCBI lineage: Eukaryota > Metazoa > Chordata > Aves > Passeriformes > Muscicapidae > Cichladusa > Cichladusa arquata. The sequence goes on along the minus strand of JAOTQP010000870.1, from coordinate 17,026,575 downwards.
TTTTTTCAAAACAGTAGATAAAACATGATCAGCCAGATGCCTCAAGCAAAAGAATAGTTTTGGTGTGTTCAATAAAATAAACAATGAAATTATGCAAACATTATTTTGATCATTAACAAGTGTAAATGTGACCAGATATGTTTGGAACAGATTGTGAGTGCCAAAAAATGACAACAGCAAATAAGAAAAAGAAAGTATAATTGGAATCATCTACTCACTAATAAGGTTTTTCCTATCCAATGCTATAATTGATGAAAATTCAGTGTCAGGAGTACTCAGAGTACCTGACAGACTCTGGGGGCAGGTGACTGGGGCCAAGATCTTCTCTGCTACCTCTAGAGAACCTAGAGAGCAGAAGGGAGATCAGGAAAACCCGTCCGGTCCAGGACTACATACATCACAGGAGCTCCTCCTACTTCTCTCCCACAAAACGGGGAACTGTATAATTTGTAAAACTGTGTAAATCTGTGACTAAAGTGTTTTGGTATCCAAATGCCTTTAGCCTTTAAACTGTTATTAGGTCTCAATCTGTGATTATGTGGTTAGATATTACCCTCACAAAGCAATATGCTTTCCAATAAAACATCTGCTTTTCAGTTAGATGTGAAAGTTGGCATAATTAAACCACTTGCTTAATAATTTAATGAGATCACTTCATAGCTCTTAAAAAAAAAGCCTGACAAACTGTCCCACTAAATACTTCAGTAATGAAAATCTGAAAGTCTTTAGTTTGAAATAAGTGTTTACATTCACACTCACACACCAAACAAATTGTATTACAATTATTCCAGATTGCAGGGAATAAACAATTCCTTAATTTGAGTTAATGAAACATCTTTTTTAATTCAGTTGAATATATATTCAAATTTTCATTTGTTAGTATATTTGCCCTAGGGACACAGCAAGACATTTTCATTATTTCTTTGTCTATTTTTGTGCATATGTACATGAGACTTATCATTGGTGACCCAGCAGGGTGGCTGTGGATGACATCCAATCATCTGAATTATATCTGAAGTCCAGATATGGAGAAGATTTAAACTACTATAGGTCTTGAAGGTCTTAAAGGATTAAAATTCTGGGTGCATTTTCATTGATGGCTATGGAATCTGTTTCAGATTAGTACACATTTCATTCAAACATATCATTATCATGGTTGAAAGTGGTACTAATAAAACTGCATTGTCACCAAGGGCATCTTCCAAATAGATGACCCTTAGTGGATGATGATGATGATGATTAATAATAACAGTAATAACAACACCACAATTAAAAACAAACAAACAAACAAACAAACAAAACCCAGGACTCTATTGTACATTGGGATTTTAAATTTTTAAAGCATGTATGTGAATCCTATTTTCTCTCTTCACCACTGTATATAGAAAGAACCAATATATAAAATGTTTTCTTCAAGATTTTTTTTTTTATTTTTCAGTGATTTGAAGGCCCTTGAAGTTAGTTCTTTGGTTTTAGATGACCAACTAAACATAACTAATTACAAAATTGTTGTTCTCTCTGAAATGTGTTACATCAACAGAAATCTCTCAAACTATTTTTGAGATGAGAGTAAGGAAAAAGATCTCATCTTATATACTCACAGTCAAAAAAGGATAAATACACTGTGGTATCAGTTGGGGTTAAATGCTTACTTGTCGTGTTAATTCCTCATTATTTAATTACATACTGATTAACTAATCCTTAAAGGTTTGAAATCCTTATCTAAGTTCACTAAATGAAATTTTGTCCATTAACAAAAGTCTCATGAAATCTTAAACATAGTATCATAGAAGCCCAGGTGAAAAAAAGAATGGGTGTATAAATATTTAAGAATAACAGATGTCAAGAAATGTGTTCTGAAGGAGAATGTGTACCATTTATACTCTGCAATAAACAAATACAGTTATGATATAATCTTCTTCATTTTGAGTTTAGGACATATTTAGTCAAGTAAAAATGATCTTAAGAATCAAAGATGTGCAATGGAAAATATTTAAATTCAGTTTGGACTCATATAGAATTTGTAGAGAAATACAGTAATACTTCTTGTGCTTAAGATGATTTTTAATAAGACATATATATGTGTTTGGAATGTGTTTCAATTATAAAGCTCAAGTGAAAGTCAGCACTAAAGCTGATATAAAAGGTGAAGGAGAAAGCAAAGCAAAATGATATAATTAATATGACACATATTTATCAATCAGTAAATGAGGAAGAAAAAGAAATACCTGAAGATATGGGTTAAAGATGTTCATTTTAAAGCAAGTATGATTCAGAATATGATTTGGTTATGGATAGAGTCTATGATGGCACATTCATCACACAACTTAACTGATTATTCACACACAATTAGATTTAGTTAGGATAGAGACTCTTACGGACACTTTAATCATTTGCTTCATGAATTGAAAAGGGGTGTGCATTTGATTTACTGTCATCTGGGTGGGTGATAAAGATCAGCTAGCTGATAAATGTGGCAAACGAATTTGCTGATCGAAGCTATCCTTCCATTTGTTTTGCACAACAATTAAAGATTAATTAAATCAGACATGCCTCTAATGAAAGACTCTTACCTGCAGTTCTCTTCATCCAACTGGAAAATATAAACCAGAGCAAGATGAAAATTCTTCAAAGAATGAGGGGTTGGATAAACAGAAAAGAGAATATATGTACTGTTTTGCAACTACTGATGCAAGGAACGTTAAACATTTGCACTCTGCCTATTTAGAACAATAATTACTTTTGCACCTGACATTGGTAACATTAAAAAAATGAGCATGCAACAGTACAGAACTTGTAAAGCCACTTTTTTTTTAAAGTGTTAATGAATTCTAAGTTTGACAGCGATAAGCATGTCCTTTAAACTCAGAATTTTCTAAACCTACTAACAGTGCAGAACAAGAGCTGTTTCAAGCACTTCACAGCAGACAAGATATGTTTATTTGTCATGATCAATGCCCTGAATTATTAAAAAAAAAAAACAAAAACAACTTCTGTAATAACTAACTACATTTGCTTAAATATATGACTCTCTATGAAGGAGCTTCCAATTAAAGTGAGAACTTTGTGTGTGCTCATGTGTGTACGTTGGACACTGATGGTTGCAGCATCTCTGATGTGTCTATGTGGTGCTTTTGTATTGCTCTGCCAGAAGGCATCTGCTGTGCTCCAGGGCAGCTCCATTATGACAGCACATGGAGTTCAATTTCCTAACTCATGGTTTAAGCTGTCATGTTGTAAAGCACAAAATTATCAAAAACAAATGTAAAGAAAGCAAAAATTTGAAGGCTACACAAGTTTATCAGGGTGATTTGATGGAAATGGATTGTCACACCATGAATATTACTAGTTTAAAAACACAAATTTTGGGGACTTCTCTGGAAGATGCAGGGAAAAAAAACAATCTGAAATTCAGTAATGTTGAATGTAAAATAGACATATAAGATAAAAAATTGAAAATTAAATTCTTATCCACAGTGTGTTTTGCATACTTGTTTTAGTTGGGGTGCACTCCTTCTCTCGGTGATGGCCAGTGTGAGGGAAAATTTAGTTAATTTGAAACCTAACCTTTGGATTGTTAAAATTATGTCATATGACTTCAGATCTAGTGGGTTTACTGAAAACAGAAAGTGATGAAAAATTAATAATTTAAAATTGGAGATATTTTGCAAACTTTTTGTTCCTAGATTTGTTTAGAAGCTTTGACAATAGCCTTGAATATTTAATCAAAGTTGGAGTGCAAGAAAAGTATGCAACTCCTTAAAAATACTGTCAGTTTTACTGACATGTCAAAATATTAGGGTTATTTACCTGCTTCAAATAACTTTCATATCTGTGTATTGTGGCAAAATGATAAATCAAAGACATTAGAAATCTCTCAAAGAGCTTTATATTTTTGCAATATGAAATGTTTATGTTTTTCAAAAATGAAGTTCATTGGGGTGTACTTCAGCCTTTTATATTTTTCTTTTTTATGGTTTGCCAGAGCAGTTGTAGCCGTATTTAAAAGCCTCACGCTTCTCCTAATGCTGTGTACATGTTACTTCCCACGGCAGTAATGCCCAGGTCTTACACTCTTATGCTTTAGTCTGATGTGGGCTTCCTAAAACTTACACTAGATGACTATAAGAAAACAAGATATTTCAGTCCCTGGGCCTTGAACATTTCCACATAGAGCAGGCAGTGACAGAACAAGTCATAATGGCTTCAAATTGAAAGAGGGTAGGCTTGGTTTATATACAGGAAGAAATTCTGTGCTGTGAGGGTGGTAAGTATTAGAACAGGTTGCCAGAGAAGTTGTGGCTGCCCCATCCCTGGAATCGTTCAAAGCCAGGCTGGATGGATCTTTGAGCAACCTATTCTAGTGGAAAGTGTCCCTGTCATGGCAGGAATTAGATGGTCATTCAGGTCCCTTCCAACCCAACCCATTCTCTGATTCTGTGCACAGAGTTTAATTCAGCTCTACAGTGCAGATAATTGTTTGAAAAAATTATGAAAATAGATAGAAAAATCTCATAAAATGTTAATTCTACTTTTCTTTGTCAACCAAACTCAAGTCTCCATTATGTTTTTCAAATGCACATGAAAGGCAGATTCAGAGTTAGAGAAAGTTGAAGAGAATATTCTTCAAAAATGAAAAGGGCATTATGATATTTTGTAAAATATAGAATATTGTTAAAGCAATGCTTTTGATCAAAATTTTTGATAACACTAGTTTTTTATCAAATCTTTATGCCCCTGAAAGCAATCACACGTGGTGCAAACTTGCTGTGGAAACACAGTTCTTGTAAAAGTGTGACCATGTATGTAGTGTGTTTTTAAAAGGACAGAGGAAAGAACTTTCATCTTGACACTGTAGGCCACCTTGAGAACAGGTTACAAGCAAAGCACTATCAATGGTATGAATCAATAGAAGGAAAAATCTATAGGGAGCAAGAGACACTGACCTTGTGTTATAAACCTCTTTATAAAATTTCTTGTTTCCTGAGTACATATTAATTGATCCTCCAGTACCTATTTATAAGAACCAATTTTCACCATCTGTAGCAAAAAAAACATCAGCCTTGTTTTCAAAGGTTTGAAAACCCCGTAATGGTAGTTTGTAGCATAAGGAGCTGCAATATGTGCTGGCTCAAGGCAGAAAGATGCAACTCACTTTCGAAAATATCAGCATTTCACTATTATACCTTGCATTTATTCTGAATTAGAAGTCTCATTGTATGAAATAAGGCACACAGGTGTCCCAGAAGAATAAGTAACTAGATCTCTTTTACAATAAACCTACATAATGTTGTCCTACATGACAATTTTTTAAAAAATCCTTTGCGTTGCTATTTACACTGAATTATCTTTAATAAAACTGGAAATACAACCCAATTTTATCTACAGAATTTTAAAGCATAAATAAGAAATACTAAACAAGACTCTTCCTAGAGTTTATTGTGAATCAGTCAGTGTTGTCAAATGTTATGAGATCTGGAATTTGCACTGACGTGATACCAGGATGTTTGGTCATCTACTGAGGTATTGCCTCACAGTTTTTTGAGGTTTTTTTAATCCATCATGAAGAAACAGGTTTCTATGGGGAAATAACATGAGGTCAAATCACAAATCTTAAATCCTGTGTTGTTCAAAAAAGTTTAATAATATGAGATATAAATTTGGCTTGTTTGTCTCCTAAGCATTTTATTTTGTAATATACTGGTTTTCTGTAATGCTTGGTTTCACTGGGTTCATGTTTCAGAATGGTCATCTTTTAGCACACCTTGAAATTTATATTTTAAAATGAGAGTATACACTGCAAACTCCAAAACCTGGCACCACAGAGAAAATTACTTTTGGTATCTTCCCCAGGTTCTGAATATTCATATATTCAATATATGAATATTCAGAATTACTTTTATGACAATATATATTATTCTACCTTTATGACAAGATTCATGTTCCTTAATCATTCAGCAACTCTCAAGTAGTATGAAATATGAATGATAAGTGTGTAGTGTGTTTTCTCCAGGAAATGCTTTGTGCCCAGTGCAATACAGATTTTCATGTATAATCTTCTAGGATAATTTTGCCAGTTACTGCTTAATGATGTTCGCATACCATTTTCTATTGTGGTTAAGTAAGATAATTCCTGGGAGCTCAGAGACTTTTCAAACAAGAGCTTACAAGGCAAATTTTTATCATTACATTATTCTGTCCCTCTACTCTGCTCTCATGAAACCACACCTGTTCGGCTGTGGGGTTCTTAGCACAAAAAAAGACGTGGACATATTGGAGGGGGTTCCAGAAGAAACCACCAAGATGATCAGAGGGATAAAGCTGCTCTCCTCTGAAGACAAGCTGGGCTGGTTCAGTCTGGAGGATCGAGAGCTCTGGGGAGACCTCATTGCAGTCTTCAGTTTCTTAAAGGGATGAGAGGGGCCATGGGATCAGAAGAAAATCCTTCTGTATCATAAGAGCATGTAAAAAAGAGAAAAGAAAGAAAAATTCTTTTCACAGAAAAGAATTTCTAAAGGACTCAGAATAAAGTACAGACTCAACACTAGAATATTTTCTGTGTATATAAGTCTTCAGCAAAAGTGTGCAACAGAAAGGGAGAAAACAGCTCAGCAAACACAACCTGAGTAGCATAAAAAGGAAAGAGTTCACTATGAAAGTGTACCATATTTTCAGCTAATATGAACCAGCATGGTATCAATGATTTTCATGGACCAGTATTTATTAAATCTGAGAAAGCAATTCAGAAAGAGAATTTCTATATGAGTGATATATTCTCTTTTTAATTAGAGGAAGAGGTAGATTGTTACTTGCCAGTCAGATAAGTAACAGAAGAATGTTCAGACTTGAAGGAACTAAATTTATTTCTCCTCTTAGCTCTTTGAAACAAAAAAAAAAAAAAAAAAAAAAAAAAAAAAACAACCAAGCAAACAACAAAAAATAAAAACCCACCAAAACAAAACAAAACAAAACAAACAAAAAAAAAATCACTTCTAGCATAGATCATTGTGAAAGTACATTCTCTTGTGCAAACAGCATAACAAGTGTTTAGAATGAATTTTATATGAAAAAGTCTCTCCTCTTGATTAAACAATCATGTTATAACATGATAGTAACACATCAGCAGCAATTGCAAATTTCCAGGGTTTTGCCTTTTTAGTTTCCATAGCTGCTGTTCCCTAGGAAAGATTACGGTCCCTTTTCAATTCCTTTGCTATGTCACCTTACTATAACCTACATTTCCTGAAATGATCCACTGAAATAAATAAAAAAGATATAGTGTATTTTATTCTTAAAATGGCTTGTCACACTCATCTGGTTTAGAGCAAGACCACACAGCTGAATCAGCACACCTGAGGGTGTAATAAAATCTTGCAAGGGATGTGGAACAAAATATCTTAAATTAGATCCTCCTCCAGTGTAACGGTAATGGAGAATGGAAGCCACAAACAGAAAGAAATTGGACTATGCCACAAATTCCATGTCTCTTACAGCTGTAAGAAAGCAATCAAATTGGTCTGCACATATCTCCTCCCCAGCTGAGTCAGCCCATATATCCTGGAGGTAGAAAGCAATATAAGGGAGTGGAATTTTCACTACTCTTGGTATGAATTTTTTCATGGGATTGCTGATCTTGAGTATATCCTGGGGTCTCAGTTTTCAGAGTGATCATGCAACTCCTGTTCAGGCTTTATTCCCACATTACAGAATGTATGTCTAATATACTGTAGCAGTAAAGATTTGCCATTTAGAAGAAGTCATTGGTTTTCAAAATCATACCTAATCCACTGGAAAGGTTATGTGTAATTGCATATACTGTCTAGGTTTGCCAGTTTCCCTGTCAGGTACTAATGGGAGTAGTCAGACTTTTTTGAAAGACTGAGCCACTACTACCCTGTATTACTGGAAGGACAAATTGTGTAATCTATGTGTTTAATCAGTAATACAGCTGACAGATACATCTCTATGTATATAATCTGCTTCAGGCTATACTTAAGCCTCTTCTTCAGCCACTTTCTACAATACTGTTATCACAGTCAAAATGTATTACCTGTAGCACATAAAAATTTTTGGACATTGTACTCATTCTTTCAAGATAAAAAGGGAGGACAATCCTTAACATCTTCAAACATCTTGCCAAAATATCACCTAGAGCAGTGGGATTCAAATCTAATTATACATTTGACAGGCTTTAGAAACAAATGGAAATTGTCCCAAGCATGTTGACAAGTACAAGATAAGAAAGGAGAGCTGTCCTCAAATCATTAGTAGCCAGATTCATGAATTTCTTTCAGAAGATTAGATATCAGCAGAGCAAATGTTCACACCATATTTCTAAGCCATTTAGACAACCTTGAAAATGAATTTTTGAAACTAAAATAAGACACAGTTCAATTAAATGCATGTCATGACTCTTTCAAATGATCATGTGTTAGAGCAAGTCTTGTAGACATACAGTTCTGCGCTAGTCCCCTAAGCTTACATGTGAGAATTGCTGGAACCACTGTAAGAAATGACTTTAATATTAATCTGGTACATGAACAGTAAAGCTGCAATTGAGGCTTCTCATAGGAGAAAAGTCTTATCATCCAATTATTTATCAATCTTAACATACCATTTAAAGATCCTTAGTAGGCCTTACAGCTCATCTGATGTAAAGTAAAATCTAAATCTCTTTAAAAAATAGGTTCCCACTGCAATTCATCAGTCACCACAGGACCACAGAATGGTTTGGGTTGGAAGGGACCTCTGGAGGTTATCTGGTCCAAACCTCTGCTTAAGCAGGGCTACCTACAGCAACTTGCCAAGGGTGGCAACTTCACAATGTCCCTAGGAAATCTGTGCCAGTTCTCAGTCATCCTCAGAGTAAAATATTTTTCTCCAATTTTCAAGCTGACCCTCTTGTGTTCCAGTGTATTCTCTCCTTCTTGTCCTGCCACTGGGCACCACTGAGAAGAGTCTAGTTCCATCTTCTTTCAAGTATTTATATACACTGATAAGATTCTCTTTCATCTTCTTTATTAAAAAAAAAAAAAGTTGCAAACATTTTTATTTTGAATGCGGAATAAAAAAAAAAAAAAAAAGATAGGCAGTTTCTTTCCTTAGAAATGTTTAACTGTGTCACTCTGTAAACTCCAACTTTCATAGACATTTCTCTGTTCTAAGTTTACACCCATGGCTGCTGAATACTTCAGTTTTCTGCCAGCATTTATTTTTTCTTTAACAAAAGTTACAGCACTGAAGTACCATTCTAATAGCATTTCAACTCAAAAAGCCACATCGTGCTTTACATTGTTTTGTCATTTTCTCCAAAGAACAAATTATGTAGTTCATTCCTTCCCTATATCTCTTGCTTTCTGTTTCCTGGAAATTAATATCTTCTTCAGTCCAAATATTCTTATCCATAAACTGAGAAATACTTTTTTTACATCACCTGAGATATCTTCCTATAAACTCTGGGCAGAGCCAGGATTGATGCTCTTTCTCAGTTATACAGTGTGTAATCAGCTCAGAATATCCAAGAAGAAATTTCTCCTGTTTCAGATAACCAAGAATTGCAGCCACTCTTCTGTGTCTGTTTATAGTTATATTACAAAGTTTCCCAATATTATCAAGGTTTATGAAGTTATGAATTCAATTAATACACAGTGAAAATATTAGCACTTTGATAAATTTTCATCTAGAACTGAAATCATGAAATCCACAGAATATATTCCAGTGGCCAGCATGAGAGGGAGATATGACAAGTAAACTGTAGAAAAATATGGAAAAAATATTTCTTTTAGAGAATTCTTGTTCTGGTCTCTTATAACTGAATTCTGGATGAAGCACATATACACTTTTACCATTTTCAAATGTAGCAACTTTAACAATCTTCTAGTTCACTGTTGAATCCTTCTAGATCTAAACAAGGAAATGGACATCATATTTCAATTAATAATTCACCTATCATTTTGGAAAGAGTATGTTCTGTACTCAAAAAAAAGGCCCTGGATCCCCATATACTTGTTTCATAGTCAGCCTGGCATATCCACTCTGGTTGATTTAATATATTTGGAGATCAGTCTGTAGAGAAGCTGAGAAAACTTCTAAAGCTTAAAAAGTGAGTCAGCATTCAGACCATGCGTCTCTGATTGTTTGTATTGTAGGCTGAGAAGAGTAATTAGGATTGAGCCATATGTAAGTAATGTGTGCTGATTATTGTTAGCTGACCAGTGAAATGTGAAGGACGACCTAGAAGTTGGCAACTACGATTAAAACTGATTAGTTTGATTCCTGCAAAGAATAAAAACAGAATGGTTTTCTGACTTCAAGCAGATTTGTACTGAAAGTCATGTATAAGCACAAGAGTTTGTGTGCATAAATAAATAAAAAGCATGGTGACCATAATTATGGTTCAGTTGTTCCTTGACTGACTATATGCATCTTTCACACATACACACACATTCACACTATATTGCTTTTTTTCCTAAACTATTGACAACTATTATAGATGTGCCTTTATTGAAATAACCACTTTGAGGAAATTTTGAATATTCACACTTTTTTTTTTCTTGTCATACAACATATGGTATGAGAGAATTGGCTGGGTTTAGAACCTTTCCTTAAAAGAATAATAATTTTCATAGATTATGAATAGTTTTGGGGACTTGGAAAAAAAAAAAAACAGAGAAAGATTTATTTTTTTTCACAGGAAAGCTGCAGTCAGTGAAAAAGAGAAAATCCCCAAAATTGGAGTTTTTAACCTGATAAAATATGGGAGTATGGTTTCACTAAGAAATATTTGTAGTTGCTTACTTTGATAAAGGTACTGAACTAAGTAAAGGCAATGGGGGAAAAAGAATGTGCATATATTCCTGCAAAGGAATTCGTAGACAAATCTGGAAAATTATGGGAAAATTGCTTTGAGTGTTGTCCTTTAAGAGAGGCAAATGATGGATTCTTTTTGTCTACTTTTAAAAACAGTCCATTTGATTTATATTTTAAGAAATAAACTTTATTTTCTACATACTAGTCTCCCAAATTTGGTGTTTAATAATCAAATCTCTTTCAGTTCAGGGTAAAAATAGAGAAATACTCTGAGATGTATGTGCCTATTATACCAGAATAAGACCTACCCTACATTTAAAGTGCAATTTATAAATGAAAGCAAAATATAAAAGAGGCAATCTTAATCTAGTGTGAAGTGATGATTGTATCCAATATGACTCAAAAAGAGCTGCGTAAACTAAAAACCAGAGAGAGTGAATCTTGAAAGCTATGTCCAGATTGTTAGCAATATGACAAGTTCATAAATCATGCAGTCAGAACGACAAAAAAAGAAAAAAAAAGTCTGAGAATTATTATTATTATTACTATATTTCTTCTGGTAAAGAACTACTTTTGATGAAAAATGTAAGTTACATTCTCTCACTTTTATCTCAAGAGAATATGAGAAGGCACTAACTTAGAAGAGAGAAAGTTCCAGGATGCCTAAGGACTGATTATTTATAGTCTGTCTTGGAGTCAGACTAATAATTTGTACCAATGCCTCTGGTAAAGATATATAAGCCCTGATATCAGGAAATATAAATAGTCTGCTTGTTAAAAAATTATCTTCTCAAATGAATTGAGATTAGTAAGTCATAGAACTTAAAACTAGTTTGTAAGTGTTTAATTTATAAAAAATAGGTATGAAGCTTATAATGCGCTCAAAATAGATATCATTATCTTTCTGCTGTTAAAGAATATGTAAATTTCTACAACCGAGCTACTGGTGACATGCTCATCAGAGTATGTCTGAATAAACACACTTACATCACTGTTTATCTCATTGTTTTCTATGGCATCTCCTACCAAATAGAAAGAAAGTTGGAAATAAGCTTGTGATTTGCTACTTCAAAATAATCTTCATACTCTGAATATTGTCTGTTATTCCTAGGCAATGTGCAGAATTACGATATTTAATCCTTCTTCCCCTGCCCCTTCCGCCCCCAATTTCATATTTCTCTCATTAAACTATAGACCAGTGAAGAACAAAGTAAATTCTGGTAAAATATGTAATCTTAAAATTCCTGGCACTCAGTATGGTGAATCATATTTTAAAAATATCAGAATAAGTCGATCTCTGCATCAGAAAATCAGTTCTATATACACTTTTGCTTAATATAAAATTATGCATTAATATGTATTGAAATAAATAAACAAGGCATTAAGTGCTTGTTCTGGTTACAAAATGGCTCACTTTTGAAATCACATACTGAAAGCATATAAAATTGAAATCATAAGGCATGTTTGTTATCAATCCATCAATTAATTTTCCTTCTGTTCTGAATTCTAGATGTGATATCATTGATGAACCTGATTAAAATACTGATTATGCATCAATAATAAAAGGGAAAATTCATTATAAGTTAATAATCTAACATCAAATATTAAATTTCATTATAATACTGTTCAGAACATCCTTTATGTTACTTTAAAAAGTTTGCTTTCCCTCAGAATAATAAGTTACAAGAGATAATGCAGCTGGATGTTCTCTTACAGGACAGTTCTTCTTTCGACTTGGGAACATATTAAAGTTTCTGAGTTATAATGGTAAGTTTTCATTAATGTTTGCTTTATGTGAACCTTCCATATTTTCATTCAAAATACACTGTATGAAAATTGCAGATCACAC
>JAOTQP010000870.1:16982521-17001952 GCA_026413545.1 Cichladusa arquata | reverse complement strand
CAGGGGAGCTCAGGAGATCAAGAATCTTATCCAGGCATTAAGAAGTTAAAATTGTATCCAGATCGTGAAGAAGCCACGTGCTCAGCTGGAGGCCTCTTCTGCCACAGGGCCGGTGCCAGAGCCATGCGGCCGGTGCCAGAGCCATGCGGCCGGTACCGGAGCCATGCGGCCGGTGCCGGAGCCATGCGGAGCCGGGGTCACCAGGCCAGGGCCGGGGCAGCCCGGAGCCATGCGGTCGGACCATGCAGCCGGTCCAGGCCCCCCACCAAGTTGGGGCTGGGGGTGCCGAGCTGGGCCCCCCCGCAGAGCCGGGGCCAGGGTGCCGGGCCGGGCCCCAGGCCGAGCCCAGAGCCGGGCCGGGACCCCAGCCAGAGACATCCGCACCTCCCGAGGCCGGAAACCGAAAGAGAGAAGTTAACTTAATCCAATGTGATTTGTGAAAGCGAAATAACTTTCAATTGGTTTCCCGAGCTGTCCATCACCAAATCAGCTCTCCGATTGGTCCCCGCAGCGCACAGGGGAAGCCCCCAGAGACGGGAGAGCCCTCCCACTCCCCTAGCACGTGAAACCAACACACCCTTACGTGCTCACATTTTGTTTTGTGGTGGTTGATCGAATTATATTTTTTTTTCTTAAATGGAATGTAACTGATAATGGGCTAACTACATGAAAAGGCCTGGTTTTTGCAATAAAACAACTCCCCTTTGCACCTGTCTGGGGACTCCGGTCGCTCTGCATCATACATCTGGCACCTGAATGATGGGGGATGCGATTACAGTGAGGAGGAAGACTGCGGCCGACACTGAAGCCTAGTGGACCCAGAACACTGGGGTAGCAGATGGTGCTGAAGAGATGGACTACACCTGGACCCTCAGACTGCAAGTAGAGAGCAGAGCTCAGACCCTTCTTCAAAGACAGGGGACTTTCTTTGCAAACCACAATCCAACTGAGAGCAAAATGCCTGCAAGGTTAGGTCAGTGGTGTTGGCTGGAGAAGAACCACATGACTGTGAGTATCCTGGGACTGTGGAGGCGTCCTTGTAGCATTGGTGCAGTTTAAAGATATTGCAGCACATTCTCCACTTTGGAGCAACTTTTATTAAGGGTTAAAGAACCCTATAACTCCTTCCTAAATGAGAGACACTTTCATGTTAAAAACTCCTGTGGGCAGCTGCAGCATGGAGGGCTAGGAAAGGCTACTGATAACTAACCCGGGCACGGATCCAGGACAAGGATCCAGGGAACAGATTGATCCTCAATTTAGCGTGCTATGTTACAGTTACTAATGAAGCCCACCCGGAGCTCCCTCCAGGAGGAAGAGGCTTTCCCCCAGGAGCAAGAGGCTCCCCCCATTGAGCAAGAGTCTCTCCTGGGAGCGAGACGTTTCCCCCACAGAGCAGGCTGCCCCCCCCACCTCTGCCGCTCTACCGGTTCCTCTGCAGAGTGCCTCCCACGCAAGCAACTTCTCGGCTGCTAGCTCCCCCTGCAGTGGCTTCCTTGCTGACTGCCCCCTCTGTGGCTGCTCTGCTACCAACTGCCCCCTTGGCCTCAGTTGACCCCCCCTGGCACAGTCGCCTCCTGGACCCTACGGGTCCTCCTCCTCCTCTGGGGCCCCCGGCCAAACCACCAGCTCGCAGCATACCTGCCGACTCCTAGAGTTATTAGCCTTTGATACCTACCCTGGCTTGGCCTACCCTCCTGAGCCCAGAACCATAAATCACGGCTCATGGTGGATTTATGGCCTACACGGAGTGCTGAAGCTACTGCACATCATTGTCAGAATGCCAAGAAGACGCATTGAAACACGGAGAGCTTAGGTCACTCTATTATCAGAGATCTGCAGAAATTGGTACAGGAGAGTTTGTCGTTCGGTTAACAGGTGATGACGTGTACTCAAATCCCAGAATGCAGATGGGCTACAGTAGTGATATTTATGACATCATTACTGTTGAATCCCAGAAACCTGGGGTTTTTGAGCTTTCTGTGCTTTCTGGCACTGACCCCCTGGAGAACACTACTTTTGACCTGAGGCCTTGGAGAAGGCTTCTAAATTTGAGTGAAGTCAAAATCATGGATGTGTAGTTAAATAGAAGTGTGTGCTTCCACATGGTAAAGGGTTTTAAATTTGAGGTTTTTATAGTATAGTAATATGTATGGGACAAGATGGAGGATTTTGGGTGGTGTGTCTTTTGGTGTTTGTGGGAGTCTTTGTGTCAGGATGGACGGTTCTCAGGGACAAACTCAGAAGCTCCATATAAGCTGATCTCAAAGTTACAGTTTATTGTTAGGGCGTGGGTAAGCAGTCCTGCTAAGAGCTACCAGCTGCAGTTCAGAGCAGGACGATAAAGGAGGGAGAAAATAAGAGAGAGAAAAGGGAAGAGTAAAGTAAGAGAGCTAAGAGAGGAAGAGAGGGATTTTCCTGTTTACAATACATTAAATCTTCTTCTATGTTGAATATTCTAATTTCCACTAGCCAATCTAACACAAGATAGAAATTCTGTAACATTTACATACAGCCTATGAGAACTATTACATTACCATAATGTGTTATACTTTAAAAACTGCTCTTTGGACCTCGCAGGGTCTCTCTGACCTTTGGAATTTGCTTCTCCAGCAGAAAGCATTGTTTCATCAGGAGAGGATTACTTCCATCGGCTATCCTATTGTTTTATGGTTATTTATTAACTGAAGTTTGGTATCTCAAAGATGGCTTTCATTTCAATCTCTCTTATGGTTTCTATATTTTCAGAATCTGGGCATTCATATTTGTAAGGTTTTCCTGGCTCATCCTTCCCAACAGCTCCTGTTCTAGTAATTTCTGTAATAATCAACTTAAATCATGCCTTACAAAAATTTAATGACAAATCCATCTCAGTGTCCACTAATGGTCCTTTTGGTCTTGGTTTTAGGGTTTAACACTGCAATGAAGTCCTCCTGTTGTCCCCAGCCTGGCTGCAGCAAGGAGTTCCTGTTATAGAATAGGCCACCATTAGTATAGTCCACATCATAGCCCTCCTTGGGCTGCAGGGGCCCAGCTGCACCAACATGGTCTTCACCACAGGCTAGAGTGAATCTTTCCTTCTCTTGCTCCAGCATGGAGTCCCACCGACAGGAGATAGTCCTCTCTGAACTTGTCCAACGTGGCTCCTTCTCATGGGCTGCAGCTCTTCACAAGCCTCTCCAGTGTGGGTCTTCTGTAAGGTCACAAGTCCTGCCCCCAAGCCTACTCTGTCACAGGAATCTCACAGGGTCACAGCCTCCTTCAGGCATCCACCTGAATCTGGTATGGGATCCTTTCAAATGTGACAGTGCCTTCAGCTCCAGTTCTGAAGTTCCAGCTTGTCCAGCATGGCAGCACAGAAACAACAGCAGTACCGTGGCCACCTGCCAGCCCAGGCACATGGCCAGGGGCTGCTATCAAAACCTTCTCAGGCACAAATCAGTAAGGTCATAAGCAGTGCACTGCTACAGCGAGCAGCAAGGGCAAAAAGCAGCCACTAACAAGTGACTCTAATACAGACCCAGCAAAGTGAGCCCCATGGTGAGCACAGAAGCCTGCTGATTACTAGCTAAGCAGGACTAACAGATATCCAAATCTAGTACATCCAAATTCTATTGGGTACGTCCCAGTTAGATCTGTCTTTGTCTCAAACACTTTGAGCCACAAATTGGGTGCCAAAAAGGTTGTGGTTTAAACCCCAGCAAGCAACCAAGCCCCACACAGCCACTCACTCACTCTCCCACCAGTGGGATCAGAGAGAGAAGCAGAAAGATAAAATACGGAAAATTCATGGATCTAGAATAAAGATAGTTTAATAGGGAAAGCAAAAGTCATGCACACAAGCAAAGCAAAAGTAAAGAATTAGTTCACTATTTCCCATGGGCAGGCAGCTGTTCAGCCATCTCCAGGAGACCAGGGCCCCATCACAGTAATGGGGATTGGGAAGACAAACTCCATCACTCCACTCCATTACCTGGGTGTGGCAGTGTAGCAAAACATCACTATATTACCAACCCTGTGTTCAGTACAAAATCAAAACACAGACCCATACCAGAAACTGTGAAGAAAATTACCCCAACCAAGCCCAGCACAAGGTGTAAAGGAATCAAAGGAGAAAATTAAATCTCTACTCAAAGGCATGCCCATGGGATTCCACTCACGTCTTTAAAGCTCCAGTTCTTGTTCTTGACAGAATTCAAGCCTGGCAAAAATCAGTAATAATCTTTGTTTCTTATTCTTCTATTTTTATAGATTCAGGAATAAAGTTTGTTTACAGGTGTCACAGTCTAAAGGGTTATCCATCCTGCTGAAGACCACAGCTGTGGGTTCATAGGAATCCAGAAAACACAAGCACACAGAAATTTTATTGCCTGAATGTCCTTACTTGATTGGACATTATCAGCATTATAAAAAAATCACCACTGGCAAGTGTATATATATATTATTAATAATGCATATATAGATATCTACATATATTCAGCTATTTTATTATCAGCAATAAATAGTGTGACACTAGTCAATAATAGCAACAATCAACAATACTGCAGCAATAATAGCAGGAATAGATAACTGCAGCAACAACAATTTATAAAATTACAGGTTACTACAAACTTATCAGAAATAAAGTGACTCATCAACAGTATAACAGCAAATACAACAGTTTAATTATATGAATATGTACAATATTAAAGTGCATTAAACAGATTTCAGAAGGGGACCAAACCCAGAGGTGGGAGAACTAACTGGGCCAGGACCAGGGGAAGTCCCAGAGCAGAACCAATCCACACCAGTGTGGAGCCAGCTGGGTGTCCCCAGTGAGGGCTCACGGTCTCATAAAACATTCACACAGACTTTTGAGGAAAGGGAAGTCTGTATGCAGCACAGGGAGTTCTCAGAAAGAGAAGATCCACTTTTGATGGAAAAGAAATCATTATGTTATTGTAGAGGGATAAGAGGTCATAGGGCGCTACCACTTCAAGCAGCAAATAGATGATGGCAATTTATGTTTTTCCACAATAGATTATGGCATTTTCTGTTCTATGGGATAAACTTATTTTTCCAGACTGTTTTCCTGTTCTTGCTGTTAGAACAGCCAGTTGCAGTTACTGATTCTTACTTTCTCTTGATATTTTCCCCTTTTCACTAACTATTTTTCACCTTTTCAGGCTATAATTGTCTGGGGTTTGATTTATCACTGGTATCTCAGGATGTATCTAGAATTTTTCTAGGTTCTCAACTGTACTTGAAGGGTGCCAGCTGTGCTCATAAAAGATGCTTCTGGTTCCTAGGCCTAGTACCCAGTCAAAGAGTTCCAGTCTAGCAGGCATTTTCACTGTCAGTATTTCAGCAAATGTATGTATTTTAGCATTTTCCTCTTATAACCAGAACCATAACTTCTTTATGGCTCCTCACATCAATATAATAAAATAATATAAATAACATAAAATAAAATAAAATAAAATAAAATAAAATAAATAAAATAAAATAAAATACAGAAAGGAATATGCAGTGCTTTATGTACCCTTTCTTGTACAGAATCAAGAACTTAATTTGAAGAGTTTTGTTCTCACATTTATCTGTAACTCATGAGAGAAAGTGTTGATAATATAACCTTCATTCTACCCTTGCTTTTAAAGAATGATATGTCTTTTACCTAGGTGGTCAGAGATTGTTCTTCATTTCAGGTAATACCCCAGCCAAGACAACAATTTTTCCAGAACTGGCCAGCAGAGGCTTCTCATTAACAATCAGTTTAAATTCTAATTTTGAATAATTATCTGATGGTAAATGGTGCCTTACAATGCTCTTAAAGGCATTATAAAGAAATGGTAAATATCCTCAAACCAGTCTGATCTGAACTATGACCAATATATATAAGTTAATGAGAAAATTTAAAACACCTTTAAATAATGATTTATTTCAATTATTTACAGGGTTTTTTTTCAATTCAAGTCTCAGAAGGGAAAAGCAAAAATATGCTACTGTCATCAGGAGACAGCCTGAAAATATAATGATGCTTTTCAGTAATTACACTACATAAAAGATGGGTATTTATTATCAGTTTTTCCCAGATGTCTTTGATGTTCACACAGAGTTTGTAACATTCTTAAAGAAAATGAGAAATCTGGAATCCATTCAAACTATTTCTAAGAGTAAATGTTGGCATGCAGCCCTCAGAAATTTGTGGAGTGCTTCAGAAACACTATATTTTTTAAATATATTTGTGGATCTCAAATGAGAAAATGAAAGAATTCATCCAATATTTACAATGTAATGTATAAGAATATTTTAATTTTCATTAGGCATGACATGTTAGACCAGAAGAATGTAACAGGAAATCTCTAAACCACAGCTGAATAAATGATAGAAGAGATTTTTTTGAAAAAAAAAATCATCATATAATTTCCCTGTTTTTATTGATTGCTGATTCTTGCTGTCCACTGACAGACGAGATAATATGTTAGATCTTTTTTTAGACACCATATTATCATTTCAATTCAACAGAAAGCTGCTTTAAAATCAGTACTAGTTTACTTTCCAGTTAATACATACATTTTGACTTTAAATTTCAAGCAGAGTAGGACTAAAAGCACATCATAACACAAATTCAGCATTTTAAATTAAATTTAATATTTTTAACGAGTTCTAAAAAAATGAAGTGATTCTAAAAGGATAATGTCTGTCACACACATATGCAGTATTCCTTGAGGAAATATGGGATAGAAATGACTAGACAGAAGGTTTGCAAAGCTGCAGATTATAGTGTGTAACAATTTAGAGGACTTAACCATGCTCAAAGCAGTTTTTCTTTGCAATTGGGAAAAATAGAGATGTGTAAATCAGGAGACAGGGAGTAGTTACTAATCTCCTGGTAGAAATGCTCCCTCACCTGAAACACTTTGCCTGCTTTGAGCAGAGCACATTGGGAAAGAATTTTGCTGGAGAATATCAAGACATAAGCAATGGAAATGACTAAGGGTGAACCTAGAAAATACTTATCAGGAGTCACTGGAAGAGGTGGGTTTGTTGACTTTAGGGATCACTGATACAATTATCTTCAAATACATAGATAAAAGTTTCAAAAGGAAGGAATCAGAAGTTCTTCATGGAAGGAAGAGGAAATAGGGATGATACATAATAAATACAATCGTTCATATAAAACAGACATTTTGTATCTATAAGCAACAATATAAGATCGTGTTCTTAGGCTCTTTACTTTTTGAGGCTTCTGTACACTGAACTTCATAGGTCTGTGCTTGTCATCCTAAGTGACAAAAATGATGAAGTGATTAAGTCAGCTTTGCAGCCTTTATTGAACAGTTTGGGGATGATCAGAAGCAAAATGGCCCAATAAAATGAAATATCACATTCCCCTTTTCTTATCTTCATAGTATCATGATATTATGAAATAATTTGACAAAGGATTCTTTAAACATTCAGACTAAAACGTCCCAGCTTCATAATATTAATCAAGATAATTCGTTTTCAGAATTCAACATAGGAGAAACTATTATTTTTCAGAGTGCAGTAAAGAATTGTGTTTACAGCATAGATCTAAAAGACCTAACCCTACTGGATTCAGACTCTAGGGAAGTCTCAGGTAAATTATTCTGTAGTAAATATTTTAAAATTACAATTTAATGTTTAATTCCTGTAAAATAGATTTAAAATTTCCTTGCAAATTTCTAGATCATATTCAGTTGAGATCAAGCAGTGTAGAGCATTGTGATATACTTAACACCTCTCTTAGCACACCTTTCTGAAGAGATGATTAATGAGAGAAAATTTTGTGACAAGTTCCTTAACCCTGCTTGGCTGGAAAGGTAAATGCGTGCCTCTGACAAAATATATAATTCCATCCACTTAGACTTTTACCAATCATAACAAAATTGCTACAAATTCAGAACAGGATTTTGAGAGAAAAAATATATGTGATCTCTTTAATATTTTGTGTATTTTTACTTAAGCATTGAGTAAAAGTTAAACACATGCTTAAGTAACATGTTAGCTTGAGGACTAAAAGAGGAACCCTGAGGAATTTTAGTGATGCTATGTAATTCATGCTATTCCTAAGTCTATAATTTTTAATATAATTTCAGTATAAGCTAGGTTTTCCCTACAATTTATTTCACTATTTTCCCTGTAACCAAAACAAGACCTTTCCACAAGAAAATATTCAATAGAATCAAAAGGAAAATATTGGAGTGAAAATGCTTGGGAACGGCAAATTAAACTCAATTTATAAAACTAAGGGCTACCTATGCAAGGCTAGCTCAGAGGAAGTGCACATATATGCAAGTTTTAAAAATTCTCATTTAGACAGAATATTTTAAGTACATTTTTAAGCATTCAAGATCATATACTTCAGAATAAGTATATCTGCCATAAAAAGTATATGATTTTTAATGAGGAATAGATCTTAACTTTGTAGTCAAAATACATTTAGGACATGTTAAATAAAAATAACTAAAAAAAAAGCTTTATTGACAAGTATTCTGTGAAATTTAAAATCTTAAATTAGCTAGACAAATTGTGTAAAGTGAATGATCTCACATTGTAAAAGGTTACCTCATGATAGAAGTATTTAATTAATTTTGGATATGAAAATTGGATATGAAAAGGTCATAGAAATACTTAAACATAGCATAATCAGGTAATTAATTCAGATAATTCAGATCATCATTGAATGATTAAAATTCATGATACTAATACCTGATTAAAATAAATATTTTTTGATCTCTACATAATTGCCTTCTATGGTAAAACAACGAGCTGTGTGGATGGGGGGAGAGATGGGGGTATGATCTGACTTGATTTCAGTAAAGCATTTGTTCTGATCTCTCACACAGTTTCCTTGCTAATGAGCTGCTAAGATATGGACTGGACAGAGGAATAGCAAAATTGATGGAAATTGAATACACACCAAATTGGGAAGAGAAGTACATGAGTCTGGACAGATGAGTCACACTCAGTGTGATCTCTTCAGGATGGAATACAGACCAGCAGGAACCCCATAAAAATTAACAAAAAAATGAATGTGAAATCCTGTCCTTGGGACAGAATAATTATAATGTCTATATCTAAAGGCTAGGGACTGAAAGCTGAGGAGCAAATCTGATTAAAATGTCCTGGGATTCCCAGGGCTCAATATGACTCAACAGTGTATCCTGGCAGCAAGGAATGGCAATAACTTCAGGTGTCAATCTGAAAAATGCACCAGCAGACTGTGGGATATGATTATTCCACACTACTCAATATGTGGTATGCCACACATGGAATCCTTCTAGTTTAAGAGAGACATTAATATATCCATGCATAACAGACCAGATGATGAGATATCTTGGGGAAGATATGAAAAAAAGTTGAAGGAACTGGGTCTGTTCCACCTTGAGAACAGAAGTCAGAACAGGTGTAGGTGGAGGGGAACCATATTCCAATCTCACTCATTAAAAAAAAGGCAGTTACAAAGAAGATGGATTAATATCTTCACAAGGATTCACAGTGACAGGACAAAAATCCACAGGCACAAATTGCATTGAGGGAAATTTTGTGTGAAGATAATAAAAACATAATTGTGACAACCAATAACCATTGTGATATGTTGCTTGGAGAAATGATGGAACATCTCTCCAGAAGTGCTCAAGATTCAGCTTGACAAGTTGCTGGAATAGGGTCCTGGAAAAACTAACTTAAGGTCCTGCTTTCAACAGAATTCTGTACCAAATGGGCCTTGGAAGTCTATTCCAGACTAGATATTTTGATGGTTCTGTGGTTGTACAATTAATTATATCCACAAACATCTGTTTTCAGGTATTGCTGGTATTTATTAATTTTATTCCCCTCTTACACAAGCATAGATACTTTGTCAAATCTGTTGGAGAATGTTTATAGATATATTAAAGAGATTTATCTTAGCTTAAAATGCACCCAAACCAATAAATACCTGTCATATAATGAGGTAATATGATTATTATATCTCTGATTCATATGGGCACACTAATCTAGAAGTTAACACCAATTTTTTGGTCCTTAGCACTAGCAAATTAACAATACCTATATAGTAATTTGGAGGCTGTGTTCTTTTCTTTGCTATCACGCTATTCAATTGTACAGCAGTACATTAGGAAACCTTTTGTTTTTTTGATGTGCTGACAACCACCATTGGTTTTCAAGAGGGAAAAAGCTCAATTTTTCAATAGCCTTCATAAATAAATAAAATATTTTGCAACCTGTTGTTACACTGGAAAGTATTAATACCTGCATATTCCATTGTGTCATGGTCCCACAGATGATAAACGTCCATCTAGGGATCCACAGTGTTATATCAGCTCACAAATACAGAAACTAAGTCACGTAAATTTGTCCTAAGACACAGGTTTCCTGAAAAGGTAACTTGCATGAACTAGTTTAACTCTATTTAACACTTAAGGAAAATGTGACGGCCCAAAAACTGTGAGTTTAACTTGATTTAAATTTTAGTGTGCCCTCCAGCTGAAAATATATTTTTTATATCAGAGATTGAGTTATTGATTTAGAAACAGGAAGCAAACAGGGAAAAGTGTAAAATGATAAACAGGGCGTTGATAACCTATCTAGTAATTTTCCTACCTTTGGCAAATTATCTTGGAGAGAAGCTTTTTAAGTCACAGTCTTTATTTCTTCAACATTGACACTCTCTTGTTTTTATTTACTTATATTCTTGTTTCCCAATTCTTTCTCTGCAGGAATTGAGTTTCAATGACATATATATCTTATCACAAATAATGATTCACTTAGTTGTTTTCACCTCCCCTCTCCTGCATTTTCTTTATCTCTTATGTTGATCTTTTTCTTAAACCTTTTTAGTGTAAATGAAACATTCACTACTTGGCCTTAGGCTGATTCATTGTAAATTAAGAATTCTATTTCATCAAGGGATGAGGGAGGAATGATACATTATATTCTAGACTGGTACAATATTTAATAAATCGTGTATTATAAGTATTTACTTTACATAGCTCTTGTGGAATTCAGACTCTCCATAACACCTTTACTTTTTCAGTGGCATTTTATCCTCTCTATTATTAATATGCTAGTTCTGAAAAACATCATTTCAGAACACTTTCCTAACCTGTCATTCACATTGCTGCTTTTTTTTTTTTTTCTGCATATCACAAGTTATACCACCACTTCCCCTCAAAAATAAATATTATCACAATGAAACAAACAAAAAAGTTCATTAAAATTAAATATTCCCTGATTTTTTTCTGAAGCAGAATTTCCCCCTTCACATTTTTTTCTCATTGATATAACTGAGTTTTAGGAAGGATGTTATCTTAAAACACAACTCTGATTAATAGAGGCAAACATGAGTAAGACAGTCCCAAATATTCAAACACTTTCTTTTATTTTCTTTCTTTTATTTCTTTTATTAAATCCTTTGCTTTTCACAGACTGCAGTCCTTGACTGTGACTATCACCATCGCCACTCAACCTTCACACTAATGACTGACGAATGCCTTTCTGCAGAGATAGAGCGAGTTCTGACAAAAAGATACTTGCTTGGTTTTTACTGAAAACACTTGTACCTAATTTAGTAATTCAGTTTTATTTGAATCTGATCATGTAATATTCCATTTAAGTAAACACAACAATACTATTTCATCATCCTCACAAAACATTTTGGAAATGTCTTCCTCCCTCTGTTTTTCAGGGAGGCAATACGTTATAATGAGCCACAAAATGTGAGATGAAAACTTTCAAAAAAACCCAAAACTTCCCTAGTTTTTTTCTTCCTACATCCTGCAGTAACTTCTTAAAGTAAGTCTCTGTATAATAGTAAGACTTGAGTTAGTTGGCTAAACATGAGCAATAGAGAAATTGATGTGCCTCAGGATACCCAAAAGCATCTGATCTGCGCAGACAAAAATGGGGTTTACACTTTTCTGGATTGCAGGAAAGTACCAAACAGATGGGCTATCTTTGGACAAGCCCTTACTGCAGCAGAAAACGGTTTAATCAAGTCAGTCCCCACCTTGTTGTCACCTACTATTGCATTAGAAAGATAAATGTAGAATTGATCCTATAGCTTTTATGGAAATCTTTTATTTTCACAGTCTAAGTAAAATTAAAAATTATTAAAAGATTTTACTTTTTTTTTTTTTTTTTTTTTTTTTTTTTTTTTTTTTTTACTTTAACCTCAGCAAAACTACTTATCAGAGATTTTTCTATATAGTAAATATGTTTGTGATCAGGGGTTTTGTCTACATTCCATAGAACTGCCTTTTCTGTTTTTTCCATTACTTCTTACTCTATTGCTACATAATAGGTTAAGTCTCCCAGTCTTCAAAGGTTAAAAAAAAAACTATCAGAAAAAAACCTCAAACAAATCAGCAAGGGAGAATTGAAGGAGTGCAATAGAAGATGACCTAACAATTTTTAGTTGGTATGAATAAATTCTACCTATGATTACAAAGATATGATGAAAATCCAAGACACAATCTTTGTGTGAAAACAGAAAATGAAACTGTTTTGAACTTGACAGCTTAATGACTCTGGTTTATAACTGTTCTTTCAACTCTCCACTCTATTTCCTTTAGCTACACAGGTTTTTTTCTTATGTCTTTTTTTTTTTCTCTTCCCTAAATAAAATTTAAACCAAAATGGTTTCTTAACATTCAAAATTATTTCATTATAAAATATACTATGCAGAATATTTCTCTCACTTTTTGGATTAGCATTGCATGCTGAAGGAATATGTTCCTTGTGAACATTAAGAGTCTAAAACATCTGCTGGACAAATAATATTATTTTTCATATTTTTATTCGCATTATTTTACTAAGCCAGGTTTCACATTTCATGCCTTGGTGGTTTTAAAGTTGTTTATTCTCTGTTTTTCTTATCACAGTGGAACATGTTGAGATTTCCTGTCATTTATCTGTCCTCAAGGACTTGTGTACTGGACTTATGTAATTTTTTACAGAGTATACAATGCCTTTGTTTTCATGCCACCAGAGAGCACTGTTGGATCGTTAAGATTTGGCTTTCTTTTCATTCTAGATGCTAGCTTAAGTAATAAGGACTAGGGCTTCAAACAAAACTTCACTAAATATTCTTCCTTACCTCATGACAAATGTAACAAGCACATAAGGCGTAATAAATCAATTGGGATCTTTGTATTTACAGTTCTGGATTCTTTCAACATTCTTTTAAGTAATGAAAAGACTAGTATTACCAATGTTACAATTAGTTATACAGTTGGTATTATTAATTTTCATAAACTGTATTTTACTCACTAATCCAGCTGTGACTTGTATCAAAGTGGATATCGTTTCTGGTTAATCATTCAGAGGAACAAAAACTTCCCTTACTGCCACAGTAAATAGCATAACATGGGGTTGAAGACCATGCTGCAAAAATACCCTGCCACTGTGCCAATCACAGGTGATTAAAACAACAGTCATGGCACAGATCAAGGAAACTGTGTTCAAGGGGAAAAAAGGTCACGAAGTCGCCTTTAAAAGAAAAGGAAGAGAATAGTAGCCTGGTCTCCTAGTTTCACTTTTTTCCAAAACTGAGAACTACAGCCCTTCAGTAGGTTAGGAAGTCATTCTGTGTGTAGGTTCTGGATTTGTGCCTATGCCAACACACACATTTATATAGTCTTGTATAAAATACACACACATATAACCTATTAATACATGTTAAAATCTCTTAATTTTGCAAGGAAGCTAAGCACCTTTCTCAATGTGGTAAAGAAATTGACCAAGCATAGTTTTGAGACCTTTTTCATAACTCAAAAAGGAACTATTAAGTGGACCACAAAACTATTTAACCACTTGGTGTTCCATGGTTTTGGCATTTCAATTTTGAACCCATTTTCAGGTAATGTTTAGGATTTTTCTAATACAGGGGAATAAACACTATATAAGGTCTTACCTTTTGCTTAGATTGAAAATGTTCCATTTAAATTTAAGTATCTGCATGCATTTCTAATTTAAAACTTGGTGATTAAAAAATATTGGAGGAATTGAACTTACTTTGATTGACTAACAGATTTCTAATGTTGTCACGTAAGACAAAAAAAATTGTAGAAGTGCTTCTAGAAAATTAAATGTATTCTAAGAAAAAATCTTATAGAAAAATACATCATAATTTTCTTATATCTAAACTTAATAATTTTTTTTGTATTGAGAAATATTTGTGAGAATTCTACTCTTCTTATAGTACTAGGAGAAGACAATTACTCTAATAATACTGAATGTCTTTATTCCACCCTTGATTATTCATTTTAATATAAGGAAATAATTCTGAAATGATAATGTAAT
The DNA here is from genome assembly GCA_026413545.1 of Cichladusa arquata. Lineage (NCBI taxonomy): Eukaryota > Metazoa > Chordata > Aves > Passeriformes > Muscicapidae > Cichladusa > Cichladusa arquata. Next base: position 16,987,645 of record JAOTQP010000870.1, on the reverse strand, counting down.
GATTGAGTGTTAAATTTTCTTACTATATTGAGGCTTAGATATTGAAATGCATTAATATCCATTCTACTGATAATTTCTAAATGTCAATTTTAGCACACAACACCAAAAAAAACCCAACCTGTTTTTCTTTCCTCAGCATACCTTATAGTAAACTCTAGAGTGAGAAAGACTGCAAAACGATCTTTCACTGTTTCTGTAGTATAGGGTTTAACAGTCCTTTCTTTTTGCTACATCTGCTAAGTAAGCATTTTTCTTTCTCAAGCAGGTAAAAAAAATCTACTCTGTAATGAGCTTTCTCCGGTTATCCACAAATAAGATGATAGAGACTATATTGAACTTACCTGGGATTTTTCATTGGCATGCTTGTTTCCACAATATTAATGCTTCTCCTACTTTGAACTTTTATCATATAAAATGTACATTGGAATTTTTGCTTGGGTAAGGACTTCAAAATATCTATATATTCAAATGAGAAACAGGACAATGATAATCTTCTTAACCTGTTTTCTTGATTATTGCCTCTTCTGTTATTGGAGGTTTTTCATATCTTTATCATACATTATTTATGTTTTAAAATGCTTTTAAAGTTCATAAAACTCAAAGTAGTGGAAATACGTTGTCTATAAATAACAGAGTTGAATCATAGAAACATTAAGGTTGCAAAGACTGCTGCCACCTCCCAGAACACCCTGTTATCCAACGCATTCTTGATATCCAACCTAAACCTCCCATAGCACCTCTTGACACCATTTCCTCTTGCCCTGTTGTCACCTGGTAGAAGAGACTGACGCCCACCTAGCTACACCCTCCTTTCAGGTAGTTGTAAAAACCAATAAGGTTTCCCTCAGCCTCCTTTTCTCCAGGCTAAACACCCCTGACTCCCTCAGCTGCTCTTCATCCAACTTGTGCTCCAGACCTTCCTCAGCTCTCTTGCCCTCTCTGAATGCACTCCAGCACCTCAGTGTCTTTTTTTAAGTAAGGCAGAGGATTTTAGGTATGGCCTTTTCTTGCTGTGAAGGTGATTAACCATTGGAATAATGTACACAAGGATGGTGAGGATTCCTTAATGTTTGACATCTTATAGAGATTGAACACCTGTTGAGAGCATGCATTTATTCAGAATTTAAATCCAGAATTTTCTTATGTCTACATGTCATCTTTGGGATGGCTACAAGGTAATAGATAAAGTAGAAGAAAAATTAGCATTAAAAAAGATATATCTGTAGTTCAAGAGATTCCACTGTCTACCTCTTTCCAGATACATTGTGAAAGTGTAAACCAAGATCTTGAGGTCAATAGAAATTCTGGTCAGAATTTGAAGGACACCATTTCAACTTTTCAAATTAAGAAGATAAAAAAGCCCCAAACTTGCTTCATGACATTTCTTAAACCACACCCGTCTCTCTTCAGTGGAACTTGAAATCAGTAGTTCTATTTAACTTAAACAACTGAACCTTTATCTGCATACACAACCACTGCCACCTTAAGTCTGATAAGCAGTAGATGATAGCAGTGTTTACGAGGAAGCCCAGTTCAGGGAAGGTATTTCTAAAGATGTCTCAGATCTTCTGACAAGATTTATTCAATTTATTGAGGCAATGTGCTATGTTTTAAGAGAGTTTAAATGTAAGAGCAAAGTACTTTCTGCCACAGGCTAGTCAGTCATCTTCTTTTTACTTTGTGTGATCACAACAGGTCTTACGTTCATAACTCGGGTTTTAATGTCCTTCCCTAGTAATTAATGACTTGTTCCAATAAGGTCCCAACTCTACATTTTTATACTACCCTGTGGGACTGGTAAGCTTCTGTTATAATAACTTATTTCTCCTTTCTGAAAATCCTTTCTCAGTAATGGCATTAAAATTAAAATTTTCTCCACATCACTTGTGAAAATCAAGTATTAAAAGAATCTTAATAAGTGCAATCATACATTAATCCAAAACCATTCTTAGTAAAGCTCTTTAATCAAAATTCTTTCACAATGGGGGCAAAAAAATAGAACTAGACTTATGAACTTATTTGAACACAGCAAAAATAGGTCAGTGAGATGCAAAAATCCCAATGTTCTTATCCAACTAACTTTGTCTTTTGCTTTGAAATTCTGCATTCATTCGACACTTACAAAGTCTTTAAATTAGCTTTTGCTCAATAAGCCACTTATGCACTCTTAGGTAAAGACCTTCAAACTGATTGCAAAATCTGCTACCTTGAAGAAATTATAATGGTAAAGTCATCACATTTTGAAAGAATAAAGTGATGTGTAATTTGTATTTGATGTAAAAGTTAAACAGTCAGCCTTTCTAAGAAGGCAACTGCACTGACACTTCAGACATTTAAGTCTTGCTGAAGTAATTTGCAAAACACTAAAACGCACTGTCCACTTGCCTCTTCTGCTTTTCTTTCCATCTGTTTTTCTGCTATGCTCCTGGCAAAACAAGGAGTTAATAGGAACAAAGCTTGTCATCTTGACCCTTTTAAAAATGTTAATGATTTAATATTGAAGGACAATATATCATAAAATATAGAGAATTACTGTGAATATAACTTCTAGAGCATGCAAATGTTTAAAAGACAGTTTAAAAAATGCTACCAATCCTCTGTGTTCCAGTAGGAAGAAAAAAACATTTATTATAATATGTATGTTCTTTAAATTTTACACAGTGAATCATCTAATTATAGGAATGCAGAAAATTTCTAAACTCAAAATTTCTTAACTAAAAAAATCACTTCCTACAAACACTGCATAAATGAATCCTAGTAGAACAATGAAACAGTCCCCTCACCCTTTGATTTCTCTTTTAGGTTGAAAACCTTTTGTCTTCTCTAAATTTAAAGGCTTTGTATTCCCTTTCCTATTGCAATACTTGCTTCTATAAGTTGTTATAAATCTCCTGTAAGATGCTAAGCAGCAGAGAAAAGCCTAAAGAAAGCTCAGTTACCTAAAATAATGTCTTCATGAAAGAAAAAATTCATCTTACAGATTAAAGTATATAAAAATGCATAGCTTAACATTTATTAAATTCGGATCTGTAGCTCTCAAACTTCCTTTTGACACAATAAGGCCCACTACAGAAACATAGTGTTTTACACAGCAAGAACTGAGCATATATCTCCAATAACTCTTAATGAACAATAACAGGAATCCATCCATGATTTATCTTAAACTTTTAATGAATCAGGGACTTATTGCCTACTTCACATGGATTGTTCCAGCAATTTACTTGCATTGTTGTTACCTAGTCACGGGATTAGTTCAAGTGGTCTATAGAAACAAAATATTTTGTAAAAAGCATCCACAAATAGTTGCTACTCAAGGGACACAAATTAAAAGTCCCATTTTTGTTAGTGTGCTGGTCCTGGCTGAGGTAGAGTTAATTTTCTTCCCAGTGGCTGGTATGAGGCTGTGTTTTGGATTTGTGCTGAACACAGGGTTGATAAAACAGAGATGTTTTTGTTATTGCTGAGCAGGGCTTGCACAGCACGAAGCCATTCTCTGCTTTTTGTACTGCCATGCTGACAAGGAGGCTGGGGCTGTGTGGGAGACTGGGAGAAGACACAGCCAGGACAGGTGACCCAAGGGATATTCCATACCATATGACATCATGCTCAGCATATTAATTTGGGTGAAGAAGAAAAAAGGGGGGGACATTTGTAGTGTTGATATTTGTCCTCACAAGTCACCATTAAGCAAAATAGGGCCCTGCTGTCCTTTGGGTAGCTTAACACATGCCCCTGGGAAATACCTTAGAACAAACTTTTTCACGATTACCACTGAGTAAAAATATTTTTTTTATATATTTCAAATTGTTTGACTGACAGTAATGCAAGACTCATAAAATTACTATATGAAGGCCCATCTTTTCCCAGTCACCAAACTCTTATGATTGTGATGTCACTACTTTTAACATAATTTGTCTCTTGTGTTGCTCCCATTAACTCTTAAAATATTTGAGGTAAGAAGATGGACAGGCTATCTAAACAGGGTTCAGAATATAACTATCAGAGGCAGATATCTACTGAGGAAAGACAATTCTGAATATCTATATGAGCATAAGATCAGTCATTCATGAGTATTTTAGGCTTAACCTTAATCTTATCCAACAATCCAGAAAATCTAGAAGCACTCAGAGAGAATTTCTGTCTCAGACCTAAGTACAAGACACTCACTCTGATGATATTTAAGTGGTAAAGATTTCATCCCTGTGTTTTCTCAAATTTATGTTTATAAGTGTTGTTATTATTTTAGAAAATATGTATTTTTAATATTTTTATTTAGAGTATTTTCTGGACTCTGCATATGCAGCAATCTTTTTAATACAGTAGAGAAAATGGAAAAATCTAAAGCCAGCAAAGAGTCTGCATTAGGAAGATATGGATTCAGACCATGTAGACCAATCTGGAGAGAGCACTCACATAGCCCATGCTAGTTTTTAACCTCTAATAAAACACTTTGACCCTAGCATGTCCTCTTTGTGTCTGCAGAAGAAACAAACCTGGGGAACTAAAAAAACGTAGCCAAATGTGTAACTTAAGTCTATACATGAAGAAAATTGCAACAGCCTTTGAATTTTATTTCCTAGAGAGGTTTTGCGTCACTGCTGTTAGAGTGCCAAAATTCATTTTAGTGCATAGCCCGTCGCAAATATTTTGGGTGTCAACTGCTGTGAAGGTCAGTGTTAGAAACCTAGATCTCACTCTTCACTGCAATTCATTCATCAGGACTGGGAATCCTTCTTCCTAAGCCAAGACTTTTGACAGCACAACCTTTGGTTTCAGTGTACAGTCAGATCTTGATCATTTCATCGATGTTCCCAACAGAGATATTGATAGAAGACTTAGCTCCCAGAATAGATATACAGTGAAACCTCTCTATTGGTGAACTTTAGATATTTAGGTGGTTCTTTTTGATGAATGATGGTTGGTTTGATTTTGGTTTTGTTCTTGTTTATTGTAAATATATATGTATATATATATTTATATATAGTCACTGTACTTTTGTTGCAACCTTATATATCATCTCAAATTAAAAAAAACAAGTAATTAGTAAAAAATCCGGAATATATTGTTTTTATGATCTTAGTTTGCATTCTACTATATCCTGAAGCTTATTCCTCTTGTAAGTCA
>JAOTQP010000870.1:16959669-16979706 GCA_026413545.1 Cichladusa arquata | reverse complement strand
GCATTAACGAGTAATAAATAGGTAAAAAAACCTGATAATCTGATAGAATAAATCCTGTTGGGCCACAGCGTCAAGGACAAAAAACATACAAACGTTACAGCCCTTTGGAACCTATGTTCATCAATTATTTCTCTGCATGTGAATATGTTTGAACAGTTCAATGTGTATAAAATATGAAATGTCAAAGCAGCATGTGAACTTGCTCAAAACAGAAAAGTGGTTACAGAATAAATTTTTGGAGTTTTATAGTGTTTTTTTGTTTGTTTTTTTGGGGTTTTTTTTGATACTACTTACATGCATAGTTCTGAGGAGATATTGTGTTCTCTTTGGTACATCCTGATGCCCTAGTAGGATTCAGAATTTAAATCTACATTATATAATTCACTTCTGAATTAAAGAATTCAAAATTTAATACTTCATTACTGTTAATTTTTTTATCATTATGTCAGAGATAACTGAAAGCTAGATAGGTCAGATAGGTGAAGCATTTTTGTTAACTACAAGAACATAAAGTTGTGGCTGGTGAACTTTTACATCAGCAACTTTGTAGTAGAATATAATTTTTATATACCAGTACCAGAGTTAAAATACTTTCTTGGCCATTAAAGTCAGCATGGATAACAGGGAGAATTTACATATGAGACGCTATTTATTTTATCACCTTTCACTGTAATCCATGAGTCCTGCTAGCTCCAAAACATGTTTAGAACAACCAGTTCATAAAATTGGTTATTTTTCATTATTTTCTAAAATTAACATCGATTTTGTGAAATTTGTAAATTGCTAGAAGACAGAAAAGTGTTGCAATAGGTATATTGCATTATGCAGTTATGACATGCTGAAAGCATTAAATATAGACAAGTTACAACACTCAGTAGTCTAGGGACCCTAAAAATTTAATAAGCTATAGCTGCAGGCAAGAATCTAGCAGCTGCAGGGACAGAGAAGGAGGAAGTTCTAATCTATTGGCAGCATGAATTTTGTTGGTAAATGTAATGCATCTTCATAACTGTTCTTTCTGATTCATTATCGAAAGTTATCACAAATTTTCATCTAAAGCATATATCTATTTGTTTTTTCTATATATTTTGCCATTGTTGCTAGTAGACAAAATCTCATACTTCAAAAAATCTTAAGTGATTAGAAAATATTAATATTTATTCTTTAATATTTTAAACATTGTCGTCTATTCCCAAGAAAATTTTTATGACCATTACATTGATCTTCGTGAACAGTGTATCTTTTTCACAAATATTCAGTAGGCAGAAGCTATGTTCAGGATATAGATATTGGAACAACATGCTATTAAAAGAAAATAATCAGTTCAGTCTTGTGGTAGTCATGCTTAACAATCAATGCATAAACAGAAGTCATACAACGTTGCTTTTAGCTATTTATTCAGATCTACACTTTGACTTTATTCTCCAGTTCTGCTGGATTAGATCACATATACTGTAAGCCTAGAACACTTACAGCACATGGGTTTTCTTTCTTACCACAGCAGTGATATTTGGGATTGTGGACCATAAAGTGGTGTTCTTCATATTTCTGACCAACCTGGAATCTACTTTAGCTTGAAAGAGCCTGAGTCTTTGTAACCAACCAGAGATTGGAAAAAAACCTATGATATATCACTATTTATATTATGATGTTGTGATGTCAGAATCTAGGTTGTGTACTGTGAATGAAGAATTCAGTTTATAAAGATGTTAGAAAAATCCCATTACAGAAGTCGCTCATTCCAGAAATACTGCACTCACATCAGGCTGATGCTACATGAGATGAACAGACTTTCCTGCTGCATTTAAATTCTCCATAAAAGTACAGCTTATCCTGTTTAATTTATCTAAAACTCTATCTTAGCTAGAGAACAGCTGTGCTTAAAGGTACAAAGGGAGAAAAACAAAAGAAAAAAGCAAAAAGCCCTTTTGTATGTTTTTTTTGTTGTTGTTGTTTTATTATTTTTTTCTCTTAGGAGTGGCAGCATCAATGCATTCTATTAATTGCATTGCAAAACACAGAGTCAAATTTCAAACACACTAGTTCACAACTGTTCATATTTTTTCTAAGTCCTGGATGACATGCACTTTAAATTTGATGGGAAGCAAAGGTAAGATTGAGTTGTCTATATGGAAATCTCTCAGTTCACAGTGAAATGAAATAACTTTAACAGCATACACTGCAATGTAACAGAGAGAATAAAACTTCTTAAAAAGCTTTGGAGTAGAAAATATTATTTTTCAAATTTGTAGTGTGATGGCCTCAGGCAACACCCATCCAGCCTTTTGCTCACTCCCTTCTCCACAGAGCAGAGACAAAATAAAAAGAAGGTGAGAAGACTAATGGATTGACATAATGACAGTTTAATAGAAAAAGCAAAGGCCACGTGTGAAAGCTGAAAGGGGGAAAAATGGAATTACTTCAAAAAAGGAATTCATTCACGACATCCCATCAGTAGGCAGATGTCCATCTGCATCCTGGAAAGCAGAGCCATATATTACAGTTGCTTTGGAAGACAAATGTCATAATTAGTAACATGTCCCTTTCCTCTGTTGTTTCCTGAGCATTTATTCCTAAGCACAGCATCATATGTTGTGGAATATCCCATCAGTCACTTTGGAATCGCTGTCCTGGCTGTGATGCTCCCAGCCCCCTGCCTGTCCTCAGCCTACTCACTGGGATATTGGGCAGAGGAAATGAAGATGAAGGAAGGGAGAAAGAAAAACTTGACACTGTGCAGGTACTGTTCAGTAATAGTCAAAAATCACTTGTGTGCTGCCCACAGTGTTTTAGCACAGAACACTATGGGCTGCTAGGAAGTAATTTGACTCTATCCCAGCCAGACCTGGTATGAAACTATGTCTCCCAAAAATGATCAAGGCAGGCAGTCATTTATAGAGAGATTTTGCTTGGGACTTTAATTAATTCCCATTATTGTTATTGCTAGAGTTGCAAAACAATTTTAGCTACAACAATTTAAAAAAAAAAAATCTGTATTTGAGGGGAAAAGTCCTTCCTAAAGTAAAATCTTAAAAAGGCTTACAGCTGAGCAAACAAATATGAGATAATCAAAATGTTCATAATTTTTTGGCATAAACTCATGCACAAATGAATGAATATATTGCATCTGGGATTTACACAGAACAAGTATCAACATTGTCTCTCGTGCATTACTTTACGTAGTTAAGCTAACAGCTCATTAAAATTCATGACTGTATTTACAAATGAAGAACACACTTTTGATCTTCCAGCCATCACAAGCATTATCTACAAAAACAGCGGAAACACCAGACCTACAAGGAAATCCAAAATATGCAAAGGTTTTATCGGAAAATACAGACATTATGTTTCCTGCACCTGTCAAATCAGTAAAGTAAAATTACAGCTGTTTTCAAAATGAATGAGAATTCTCACTTTATGATTAATCTTATGCTAGGAGGACAATGAAGAAAAAAGATGGTAAAACGGCTTTTAGAGCTGGGATGAAGAAAAGCATAGTCAATATGAGGTGGACTTTGTTGAAGTACAAGATGAAATACTTCTAAGATATCAATCTAACCCCAAGTTCATACTCTCTGGCAAAAATTTCTTTCCAGACTATAAGGACATAATGCTAATATTTATATTTTAATGTATTTTCTATGAAATGAATCACCAACCATAAGGAGCTCCTTAACTATGAGTACTAGAATCAATCTATGCATAATTCCCGAAGAGAAACTTCATCTAAACGGAAAAAATCCACTTGCCTCATTATAAAAATCAAAGTACTGACAACACTTTAAATTACATAAGCATAGAATAGATATGCTGTAAGAGGTGAAATTATTGTCCCTTTCACAGTAAGGGTGCTACATCACTCCTTCACTCATGAAGAGGCACAGTGGAAGGGCAATACCTTGCTCACTAGATAGAAGATGTACAATCATCAGAGAGTGGGGTTTTGGCACTTTCCTGCCAGAGTCCATTTCCAAGTACTCCTGCTTTACTAGCACTGTTCAAAAAACCACCAAATTTGGAGTAAAATGGATCTCCAGTACAGTAAGTCCTAGAGATAGTTTCTCTATTGCACCTGGTTGATTGTTTATACTTTAGAACACAGGGACAAAAGATGTGATGGTCTATCAGATATAAATACTACTGTGTTACAAGAATGACAAAAAGTGACATTTCTGGCAGTAGAATACTATCTTCTTTCAGACTCAAGGGATCTCAACAAATTAGAGAAAATTAGATGTAAATTACAATAAATTTGACTAATATAAAAATGTTATTTTTTTACATTGTCTACGCATTTAAAAAAGAATAAGCTAAATTTGAAAACAACTAGGAAAAGTTGTAATTTGAGCAATTCCTAGCTCAGTCAAAGAAATAATCCAGGAAAAAGTTAGGATAAAAAAAATCACCTAAGTAGATAAGTACATGATCAGAAAAGTAGCTTTCAATTTGTATATGACATATAAAAAGTGATTTTATGGTCAGAAGTTTACTCATTTTATCATTGGGAGGGAGGAACTAAGCACCTACTAAGAAAAAAGGACTAATTAAAACTCTTTGCAACAGCATCCAGTTTATCTATGATCATAGAGGAAAGGCTTACTATCACGATATGATTTGACAGTATATGGTATTGATCAAAAGCAATATTGACATCACTGACCATGCTGAGCTATAAATTAAAGTATTTTCTTATTCTTGTCCACAGGTATTGAGTGGAGACCCTCTTAAAATATCGAGATTATATATCTACAGCTTCCTATTGCCAAAGATTTTCTTAAGCCTCCTCTCTCCTGTTCTTTGTTATAGCTTCACTTCTGTACCATCAGGAAATAGTGTTTTCAAGGAAGAATCAGAGGACAGAGTGTAAAAGTCACTTTGATCCAACTACCACCTAGGATTAGATTTGCTGTTTTAGAAAGGTTGTTAGAGCTAGTTTTACCTTCACTTTCCTCACAATTTAATGGGACATTTTTGTGGCCATCAGCACTGCTCCATTTCACCCTTTGTTGTTTGGTACTGATCCTCCACTAGAAAATCAATATTGTAGGGACCATCCTGCATTTTACTCTCGTAGTGGAATGATAGCAAAACCTAGGAATGTCAGTATTGAAGAATTATGTATCTCTCTATATGATAAATAGGAAGAGTAATATTCAATCCTCTAAGAATTAACTTGGCAAAACTTCAGAAATGAATGAAATGTGCCTTTTAAAAATGTGAAAATAATTTCCTATATGTGGTCTGCATTAGTTTCAATTTTTTTAGTCAAACATCAGCTGCTATAAACTTCTATCTAAAAACCCCCAGTATCTGTGGTTATCCATTGTGATAATAATATAACAAAGCATGGGTGAACAGTAAATCTTAAAATCATTAAGCAAGACAAGTCCATATGAAACCAGTTTTTCTCTGCTGGGTATAGCAAACAGTTTTTAAATGAATGAGTGAAATTTATGTGACTCTATCAGCTACCCAAATACTGTATGACTCATTGGGAGGTTGTCACAGTGAAAATCCTGCCTGCTTTTCTAGGAAATGGCAGGAAGCAGATCACTTTGTATCATGAAGATTCCTAAAGCTTCTAGTTTCTTTATTGAAAAAAAATATTTCCATGCTCTGGTTGTAATTTGTAAGAAAGATTCTGGAAAATTAACTTTATTGAATATCAGTGCAACCATTTGAAAGCAATTTTACAGTGGAGTTATTTTCATGTATGACTTGTAAAAGGTGATTATTTAGTTTCTCATGAGTACTTTTTTTCTTTTGCCCAGTATGATGGTACAACAAGGTATTTGTGAATGTTTTATGAACAGCATATTTGCAGATTTTAAGAAAATTAAACTCATACCAGATGATTTTAGTAATGACTTGGACAGCAAAAGCAGGAAATGATAAATAAAGAAGTCACAAATTAGCACACATACTTCAAAATTAGTTTTCATTAGTAATATTTAAAGTGGTTATCTGTGTCACCTTTTTTTGTACGTAAAATTACAAAAATATACTTATATTTATTAAATAAATTATTATAACTAAAATAATTTACTCTTATCTTCTAAAGAAACTGTATATGCATAAGAGCATTCTTGAGAGCAGTCCTCCAGCTAATCTTGATTCACTTTATATATGCACTTTATATATGGCTAGTAGAACTAAGACCATTTCATCTTTTCCTAAATGTGTTTTGAAGTTTATGGTCATTGAAAAATCCATGTAAATAAATTGGTGCAGTTAATGATATATTCAGGTCTCATACAGGGTATCAAAGCATTATGGTTACTTAAATTCCTCTAGAAACAACAAGAGATGAGATGGAAGAGTTTGCTAACACGTCTCAGGTGATTTTTCTCATTCAGATGAATATGTTCATAAAAACAGAGAAGAATATTATAACATCAATCTATAGTAGCTCTAATACTCTGTGTTAAAGGATGTTAGGCACAAGGCTGGCTCCAACAGAACCATTTCAGGATTCTTTCCTGACAGCCACTGGAGCCCATTTCCTCAGGGACACAGAGTTTTTCTCAGGCTGAGGGACACAGTTGCCGCTTTCCTGTTTGCAGGCAGAATCCAAAATGAATTTCAGTACATATCTCAGAGACACACACAGACACACACGTGCAGGACAATGGCACAGCCAGCCACACAAGCTGTCACAGACATGGCTCTGCCCTCAACAGTACCTGCATAGAGGACTCACAAAAAACACAGACACACAAGCCCTGTTCTTGGGCTGGATTTCACTGATACAGGCGTACACATAAAACTGTCTGCACGCACAGGCACATTGTGGCTCCCGTGAGTACTTACACAAACTCTCTGTCTGGCACCCCTACCTTCATCCCAGCCCCCTTACTTATGGTTCTACTCACCTGCTGATGCACCTTGCTGCTGGCTGCACACACAGCACTTGCACACTCATCCCACAGGCACCCCAAAATCATGGATCATCTGAATCCTCCGCCCACCTGGTACCCGTGTCCCAGCCTGAGGCTCTCCTGCTTGCCTGCTAGCTCAGCTTGAGGTTTTCTAGCAAATGTCCATGGACGGCTCAAGCATTCCAGGACTGGGTAAAGGTTCTTGGAGCTCGAGCTGCCGACACCCAGCACAGGGTGTGCCCTGAGGACCTGCTACAGCTGCCAGCACTGCGATTCTCAATCACACCAGTGACCCCATTATCTGTTTTTTGGGATGGCTACCATTCCTACCCCGTTGTTGGAGGGTAACAACCTCGACTTCCTCCAGGAACTGGCTTTGAGACTCCACCCTCTCTCAGTATTGACAATATTCATAATCAGATGTTACTATGGAAATAAATATTTCTGTATTCCAGGTACTCTTTCCGGCTTATGTTTCTGACAATATTTAATATTGTCTGGTCAAGTTTGTGTTTCTCTGTGATGTTTCTGATTGCATATTCAAGTTGTCTTTATTGTCAACTATACGCTAAATTTGAGCATAAGCTTTTTGCTTTATTTCCCTGGCTCTCATATTTTTTATGTGAAGATCTCTAGAGGATATGGCACTAGATTCCCAAGAGGAAAAATTCAGACCTTAAGAAATGGAGACAGGAGTTTCATGAATTAAGGAGTGATAAATTTTTATTAAAATGTATTACAGTGATATTGTGTGTTTTCAGGAACTGATGATGAATCAAATAAAATTCCAACATTTTCCCCTTATTATTTGATTAATCTTTTTGAGTGAATTTTATCTCACTATTTTCGCATGCTAAAACAAAATTAATTAATTTAAATATTCTTAGATAAGCATTTAATAAGGGTTTCAACAACTCACAGAGAAGTAAGCATGGGAAAAGGAGTTTCTTCTTTTTGCAACTCAGAAATTCTTCTGGTAATACAAGCATGAGTCTTACATGTGTCTTTTCAAGGAAATAAAAATAAAGGTAGTCTGGCATATTAAGACTTTATATCACTAGGAATTTAAGAAAATAGCTAAGAAAAGAAAAAAAAACACTCTTGTTAGGATGTTTAAACTCACAGGAATTAGTCCCTTCTGCTATAATACTGAATTAGTATTTTTAAAGTCGGCATTCTAGATTAAGAAGCTCTTTATTGCAAATCTTATATGAGTACAAAGAACAGTCATATGTGCATACTTCTACAGAAAAGGTTTATTGAGAACCCATAAAGTACCTGCATCCAAATGGAAAAAACACTCTCTGCTTCCATCTCCTGGTGGAGAGGCACCAGCAGAGTTTCATTTGCATAAAATTTTTATTCATAATTCCTTCAGTGACACATGGGAGTGATCATCACTATACACAAACTCATAATTAGTTGAGAATTGGAATTGCATGGAGAGAGGTGACAAGGGATTTCTTTCATGTAGCTGAAAGAACATCTGTGAGGCAAGGACTCACAGATGTTGAAGCATCCTGCAAGTTATTAGTTGTCAGGCCCTGCAGACAATGTGCTATTGAGGGGTGAAATATAGGTGTTTCTTAAATGAATCTACAGAGGGCAGAAGAAGAGCTAGGTGAAATCCAGTGATAATTTTCTTAATATTTTCCTAGCAGGATAACCAAGTCACATTTCACTTTTTCAAGCCTTTTTATTCATTAAGAGCAAAGGCAGCATGGAGTTTAGTTGATCAGGGAAGGTGTTGTTTGGCTGTTTGGGTTTGTCTGTTTGCTTGCTATTTTTTAATCTCATAGATATCCCCTCCCAATCACAAAACTTGTCATAGTGACTTTTTTAAAAATTATTCATTTTGATTGAGAAAATTATTTACTCATAATTTCAGAAAATTTTAAAAGTTTCTCTTGCTACAAATTTTGGTATAGTATTAGCTTATGTTTGACTAACTGCTAGCATTTTATGAGTCTCAGACTACATCCATATTATGAAATTATTTCACTGCTTTATTCCAGTGCTCTCGTCTCCTTATCATACCTGCAGGAATGTGTATTCCCAAGCTCTGTCCAGGAAGGAATTTGTGTTTCTATGACAGGGAACTTGACCAGCTGTACACACCCATATCTACCCAACAGACAATATAGGTAATTTTATTTCTCCAGCATGAAAGCATCTTCCAGAACAAAGTTATTTCACTCAATGCCATCCTTCACAACAGTGCATTGCACATTTTCATGCTACTTTCGACAATATACCTGACAGAGTTTCAGCACAGAAACTCTGTGTGTGGGAAAACAATCTGGAGAGTTGCAGAAGCTTTCTCATTAGTAGTTTTTCGGGGTTTTTTTTGTTTTTTTGTTTTTTTGTGTTTTTTTTTTTTTTTTTTTGTCTCTAGTATCAGCACAGAAAAGCTGGTAGGGATTGACTACCTGTAGGGACCTCGTGTTGTTTCAAAATCTTGCTGTCGGGAGGATTCCCAACAGTATTACAAGGAGGTCACTTGCCATACCTGCCATATGGTCAACACTTTGCAGATGGTTACTGTCACTCTCAAATTCTTGTTATGAGCACAGGGGAACACAGACTGCACAGAGCCAATAATTTATTGTTAATACAGTTAATTTTTTAACAGTGTAAATAACAGCAAGCAGTTCTTATTATTCCAGTTAAATTAATTTTAACACTGATAGTCAAAATTACGTAACAAGTACAGAGAATAATCCATGATAATGCATTTAAAATTGCTATTTTCCAAGAATATTTAGATCTTTCCTATTATTTCTTGGATATTGTTCTCACTCTCACAATGTTCCTCTAGTCTTAGGTTTAATGGTGCTAGTTGGTCTTCCTCAAAATTACTTCACAGAGAGTGTGGGTGAGTTATGGCAAATCATCATCACATCTTCCTCTAAGAAGATTACTATCTTCATAGTGGAGCACTTCTTCTTACTCATATTTGAATCTGATTTTAAGTTAATTGTGAGTATTTTCTAGTACAATCTTCTGCATTGCTCTTTCTTCACTGCTGAAAGTTCCAAAGTCACTTGTGGTTCCAGTACCATCCTAAAGTACAGCCTCATATGAGTCATGTTGTATGGGATCAAGAATGACTCACCAGATAGTTATTGTTCATTTGAATGGCCTCCAAATTCAACAAATTCATTAATAGGTGCTAAACAGTGACTACTAACTAAAAAATAAGGGAGAAAATCCCTACATGGAATTTGCCTGTTTTTTCATGAAGTTGTACAAAACACAAGCATGGTGTAAACTAGAGAGGCTAAATGCAAAAGGATTAAAACTCATTTTTTATCTATGTGTTGATGTGCACTGCAAGTTAGGTCTGCCAATGTGAAAAATCTGTAAACCAGCCCTCATCTGTGATAGAGAAAACTGAGCTCAGTCTCTGGGATGTGCAAAAATGACATCACAGACATGGTCAATAAGTACTTGAAACTAGATGAACTAAACCCATGAGTGCCTAGGCAGGTTGGTATTTTGATATTCTCCATTTAGTCATTGAAAATGGAGCCTCATGTAATTTATTCCAGAAGGTCTCATAAACAGCTAAAAAGAATCAAAACATTAAAATTATATTATGATTAGTCTAATATGAATTAACATTGGTAGACAGAAAGGACCATTTACATTTGAAAAAGAATGGACTTCAGGACTTGTTCATCTTCAAAATCTTCCTAGTCAAAATCAAAGCAAACTTATGAAAAAGAAATAGGCATGCTCCTTAACACTTTAGCATTAGGCTTCCTTTATAGTCATACATTTACTAGAATTTGCTTTGAAATTCAAAAAATCTCTAAAGAAAAATTAGTTTAAAAGTTCTCAAAAAAATCATTGATCAGATTAACAGTGTCTGAATCTGAAAACAGAGTACATGTGAAGAACAGTAGAAACAGAACGTTAGTCGATTATTAAAAAAAATAGACAAAAACAATGTCTAGAATAGACAATATAATACCTATTGAATACATAACAGCAGCACATATTTCAGTTGATGTGAGTGAAAACTGTTTTGTTTCTTTTAAAAATTTATTTATTTTCAGAACTGAGGTAGCACATCAGTAGACATCTTGATAATAAATCTTTCTGATAGGAAGTCGCCACCTTTTGACATCCCTTTAGATAGGGCTACAACACTTTGGCAACAACAGGATAAGTCAGATCCAAGCATCTGTAGATGCTCCAGATGGTTTTCAGTTAATGGTGGTGTGAAGAACTCACTTCCAAGCATAGCCCCTGCAGTTCTTTCACTCTGCAGTCATAAAAGTGTCCTGACAACAGCAGGCAGCTCCCACCACGCTGTGCATGAAGAGAGCAACCACAGAAGGTGCCCTAAATATTCACAGTGTCTTGTGCAACACTCGGGGTATGAAGTAATTCATATTACTTCGTATTATTGCAGCATAATGAAGTAATAATGACTGAAAGACACTTCAAGAAAATTAATCTGAAGAACTTGTGATGCCCATAAATGTAAATATAAAGATATATACTAATAGTTTAAGAAACTTAGGGACTTTGGTGTATAATATACGCTTGCTTGTCTTCAGAAAACTCTGTGAGACAGCGTTCATTATTACTACCAAGAGTAAATGCATGGCACCCAAAGAGGCCATCTGTTGAGTTGGATAATGTGCAAAAAGCCATTTTTGGCATAAAAACTCCCCTTCCAAGTTCTTCTCAAAATGTCAATATTGTGTCCAACTCAAAAAAGCTCAGTTTACTTTCAGGGGTATAACTTTTGCAAATTGGTGAGACTTCCCACACAATTTAAAGGCACTTTATGAGGACTGCTTATGGCTCCAAAAATATTAGTGCTGAGCACATATATGGTTGATGTTTCCAAATAGATCTTTTTTTACATAAAGCAGGAAATCTTTTTTAAGCTTATATAACTATTTTTAATTTTTATAAATGAAAACCAAAACTTAGATATCATTAGGATAATTACAGGAATTAAAATTAACTAAACATCTGCCCACATTGCAGTATGGTTTTGATTAAGGAAAGATTACACTAAGGGGAATGTCTATGCTGCAGATATCTGTGTGCCCAAACATCTGAGGCAAGTTCTTGTATGGAGAACATTCTAGTCAGTCTAACCACACAGTCAAAGAGCTCTGTGTGGCTTAGTTTGCCCAGCCAATGCTGCAATAGTTAACATGTTCTAGTACTCAAATTGGAACACAAAAATCTTGTTCAGTATTTATAAACTACACTGAAATCTACAAAAGGCATATAACCTGAGAAGAAATGGCCACTATAGATGCTAATAGGATTTTTTTTCTTAGTTTTTTTTAATTGCCTTAGCTACTTTTTAGACCAAGTTTTTCCCATTTAATAACTAAAATGATGAGAGAAGTGTGGGTTTCTTTGCAGACGTGTGTAGGCAGGATACACTAGCAGGTGTATGCCATAAACCATCAGCTGGCAGGGAGGAATCTTTTTGCTATTCTCACTCACCTCTTCCTACTTCTTTTTTGTTGTTTGACTCACACTCATTGTCACAAGAGGACATGGTATAAAAAGAAGGTTTTCTTCATATGATATTGCCCATGTAAGGGAATTTTTTTTTTTCTATGTCACCCTGTAGATTTTTTGGCCACCTGCAGAGATAAGTAGAAAAGCTGCTGTTTAGCAGCCATTGTAAGTGAACTATTGTGAATCACAAAAGACAACTCAACTATTTATGGTTTTTGGCAAAAGAAGTCTTTAATCATCTCTTCTTCAAATCCATTTGGATAATGATAATCTGTATGACAATAAAAATTAAAATTACTTCCTTAACTTCAGCCCATTATTATTTGTTTTATATGATTAAAGAAAGTTAAAAACTTATCTCTACATGACAGCTAGTTACATAAAGATTTTCAGAAGCAAGATAATACAACACCTTTAATATACAATAAAATTGGCTCTTTCCTCCCCTAGATTTTATTCTCTTACAACAGGATTACATTTATAATCACTGAAACATTTTATTCCTTCTTAATCTTGTGTTTACATGCCTTAATAGTCCAGCTTTAAAAGCTAGAGCACAGATTGCCTTCATATAAATAAAAAACATAGTTACAGAAAATTTACTGCCTTCTCCTTGTCATTTCACTTACTTTTGTTATAAAAAAACGTTTTTACATCAACAATTGTATGTTAAGCCACCATGACTGGGGAATTAAAAATTAATCACTACAAAGTTCTGCAACTGTTCATTTTAAATGGAATTTAATGGACCTCTATGATCAAGCGCTCCTTTTCTGCCATGGTAAGTGAACTTAAAATAAATATATTATAACCTATTCTTATACTGAACTTTAAAGTTGTGCCAAAATGATTGACACAAAGCCAAAAACTGTATCAACTTTTGTTGATATTGTAACAATATTAAAACACTTAAAAAAAAAAGTGTTTGGTGTCTGAACAAAATTTTTGTGATTAATTGACTTTTCATTAAAAAAATAAAAGTTTATAAATGTCTTAGAATTTGTTCTGATTAGTGATTACTTCCTCTAAAAAAATTTTCTAGTAACTGTGGATGTGCATATTTTCCCCAAAATATTTTATTTTGCAACATACAGGAAATAAAAAGTAGAAAAAGTTCTTTACTATATTGAATTTATAAAAATTCATGCTTGTGGTAGTTACATATTTTACATGGAAATAAGAAGGAAGTGTCATATTTGCCATTCCCAGTAAGAGGCTGTGGGAAGGTTCTGGCAAACAGAGGGGATCACTGCCCAACAAAATAAAACCCCTGGGGGCTGAAACTGGGGAGGCTGCAGGGCCACACTCACACTCAGCTTGCAGCAGTCTGAAGGCACCAGCCCATGGTCAGGTAACATGCACAAATTAAACCAAACAGATCCCAGGAATGAGGAGTAGGTGATCCCCACCATGAGCATCATATTTGCGCCTCAGGGAAAGGACTCTTGTTTTATCTCTTCTGTAAATCTTGCTAATCTCAAAGAGTTTTTGTGGATAAAATACAACTTGCTACAATGCTTATGGTATATTTCCATTTTAAGACATGTTTCTCTGAAAATTATATTATGTTGATACCTTGTTTATATTATCCTTGATACCAGCTGAGGAAAATTTGCTGTTTCAGTTGAAAGAAAATTCTTCCAGCCTTGCAATTTATCCTGGAATTCAAGAGTTAATTTATATCTGTTTATGTCTAATGTTAAAGTGAAAAATGAGGTCACAATTTGTTGTTGAAATTAAAACTTATTTAGTGGTTCTGTTGATGAAGTACAAGCCTCACTAGAATTTAACTTACTCTTTCAGATTTCTATCAGGTCTCAAAATATAATGTAGACTTTTTTTCCCCTAAGAAATAAGCAGCTATGACTGCAAAATACATATATGAAGCATATTCTTTCAATGAGAAATCAAACCATACAAGTAATTGTTTTGTTAAACTACTCATCTAGTAACGAGGTCTGTTTGCCTCTACTCATCATTCCTAAATATTAAAATTAATTCTCTTAAATTGTATTCAAAAAATATTATATGAATTCTCAATAGGGGTTAAAGCAATTAATTAAATAAAGTGACTGTCTCCTTGAATAATATAAATCTATAACACTAGTATTTGGGCAACTGATTGAGATGATTTTACTTTTACCTGGCCATTTCAATTATGTGAATGGCACTGTACCATAACTTAATGAAAATTGTTCAAAAACAATGAAGGAATCGAATGTATTAATTTTATTTGCATAATGTTATCAGTGAAATAAGGTAACAGATACTGCAAAAATCTGAAGAAAACAGGTTCATTGCAATTATGTAAATTATCCCATCTTGCAAATGGCCTTTACTTGTTTGACAATTTGAGAAAGGAAGAGAATAAATTAAAATGAAAATCAATTTCTAGCTCCTTGATCACAGTTTGACGGTCATTTATACTTAAATTTGTTGTAAGCAATTTATTTTAAGAGCACGAAGGACATGAAAAATTTCTGGTTTTGGAAGTGAAGGTTTTACACTGTTTTCTTTTATACCAATGAAGTTATAATTATGTCTTGGAACATGGATTTGAATTATAACAGTTTGTCAAGATTCAGAGGTCTGAATCTCAATTCTACCTTTTGCATACATTAAGAGAACTACTCTTTGGCTCTAATTCTTTAATTCACTTTACAAATGAATTAATTTGTGACCATACATAACTAAGAAAAAGAAACCTACTAGCCATGTTTAAAATAGTGAAATCTGAAAGCCTTCAAAGTCTGCATTTTAGTCCTCAGCTAAATATGCAAAATGCTGACTACCTTTTGTTTCAATGGCAGCTGTTATAATCAATTCGGGAAGATGCATGCTCAGAGCAATTCAATGAACCATGGAAAAATTTATTCCTGGTTTTAATAGGCACTGGGTTCAGTTTCTCATGGAGCATTTCACAGATCTATTTTGGACATGCATAGTTAAATGAAGAACAGAACAAGAGACTGCAGTAATATTCCTTTCTGATTTAAGTCCTGTGCTTCTCATTTTGGTTAACTTTCTGTTGTCTTATTTTTTTCAACAGAGAGCAAATATTATTTTTAAGTTTTCTATCCACGTGATGATTGATTATTATACCATACACAATTAATTTCTATTATGTTTGTCACTGATTGCATTAAGTAATATCAATAACTGCAGTGTATCACAACAGAAAAGGGGTGATTTACTTTTTGTTGACAGTATAAAAGTATACGAAATTTCTTTTTACTCTGTTCTCTGAAGATGTGCCCAGAATTTATGAAATACCTTATTTTGCAACTCAGCCTATTATAAATGTCGTCTGATGACAGATGAAAGAGACACCCCTCCCCTCACTGGAGGCCCAAATTAGGCAACATTAGACCCAATATCTTCTGTTGGAGTGAGTCCAGGGGAGGGTCACGAAGATGACCAGAGGGCTGGAGCATCTCTCCTATGAAGAGAGGTTAGAAAGTTGATGTTGTTGTGCCTGGAGAAGAGAAGGCTCTGGGGAATATTTAGAGCACCTCCAGTAGCTGAAGGGAGCCTACAAGAGAAATGGAGAGGGACATTTTACAAGGGTATGTAGTGATAGGACAAGGAGTAATTGCTGCAAACTGAAAGACAATGCCTTTAGTAACAGGTTTTATCTTTTTGTCAGCCCTGAATTGCCCAGGGAATTGGGCTAGCTGATCATTGCAGGTCCCTTCCAACTGAATATGACTTCACCTATATGGAAATGTGGTTGTCTGTAGTAGTTTTTATCTTCAAATACATCTAGGATAACAGCAGAAGGGAAATTTGTGCATGGTGCAGTTTGTGAAACTGTACCAGTGTCTGGAGGAACATCCTCAGCAGACTTGTGATTGAGAGAGCTTTCAAGTTCAGCTCAGGTTTACATCAGAGCAGGACCATTGCTGGGTAACATGAGGTAGGCAACTTAATTATATATACACATTCTTAACACTGTTTACATTAGCCATACAGTAATACTTGTGCCTCATTTTCTACATGCACTACTTTCCTACTTAAAAATTGCATTTTTAAAAGTCAAATTGTTAGTAATATATGAGGTATATTTCTAATTTTCTCATTGTATAGACTTACTACTCTTGAACACAAAGCCTTTATGGAAATGGTATCACAAAATAGTTGTTGATATTCCATCAAATGTAGTATTAAAATAAAATTCAATTTAATATTTTCTCTACTAACTTTAAAAAATTTTGTTTAGACTCATTTAAATATTAAGCATTCAGCTTCAGCACCATACAGTATTTCTAAATGTTTATAAAAGTAAAAAAAATGATAAAATATTCTGAAGACTTTATGTCAAAACGTTAAAATTTAATTAATAAAGGCATCTCTCAAAAAGGAGGGCAGAATGTTATCAAAGTATAGAAATCATAGATTTAATAATGATTAAAAAATGAACAACTGAAATCTCTAGTGTAAAAGCTGTTCAGAAACATTCTGCAGTAACTAATATTATGATGTGTTTCGTCCACTTCTAGGCAAAGTTAAGGGAGCATATTTAAATTGTGTTAAAAAAGAAGAGCAGTCCATGTGCTGATGTTTAGCAATAGAGTTACAAAACAATCTGTACAATTCAAGGTATTTATTTATTAATTTTGTTACCTATCCAGATTTCAAAGTGTTTAGCACTTTTAAGTAGATCAGTTCCTTCTTTATTCCAGAGATGTAAGCTAAAGCCAAGAGGCATGCTTGTGAAAACATTTGCTGTATGCCTAATCTTGCTAAAGCTGGATTGCCAGAGCATTTTTTCATTTGTTAATGAGCACCTTAAAACACACTAATGATAAATCTGATATCAGAACTTGACAACAGCAATTTAGGTATGGCCATTGTATTTCTACAGTCTCGTAAAAAAAAAAAAAAAAAAAAAAAAAAAAAAAAAAAAAAAAAAAAAGAGATTCAAGTACAGCTCTAAGGCACCAAATCTGCATAATACATCTACCACACATACCAGCAGTAATTGGATATATTACTATAAGCAGTATGCTAAACCCCTTGTATATTACTTTTGAACTTTGATTGATTATCTCTGTTTTACTCATGGCCTTGTATGTATCTTTTGAGAGTTATACTAGACCTACATAGAGTTAAATACTCCTCACTCACAATGAACTCCTAATACTTTGTAATATTTTTAGAAGACAGAATTAATTTTTAATAAGCATGTATTATTCTTAAGTAATACTTTTTGAAGTCAGAGCTTAGATTATTAGAATATCTGATTAGCAATCAGAAAGAAATTGGTCTCAAAAGAACAGTGTTCGACTAATTTTTCTTTCTGGTTTCTTACTGTATAATCATTTATTAAAATTTTTCATGCAGAAAGGATTTAGAATTATGGTATTAAACAGCACAGGTTTGATGCAAACAGATAAGAGATACTGTAACATATTTATATATGTATGTTGTTTTGTTTGGTGCCTTTGCTTGGGTTTGGGGGGTTTTTGTTTGTTTTGGGTTTTTTGTTAGCTAGTTTGTTTTGGTTTTTTGTTTGTTTTTTTGCAAACACTGTTGCATTTTTCTGAAATGGAGCTGTGCAGAATCTGAGTGGAACAGAATTAATTTTTCCATAGTAAGCCCTATGATTCTATGTTTAATTTAGATTTGTGACCAAAGCAATGTTGATAACGCACCAGTGCTTTAGCTATTGATGTATCTATAATTGTTTCCCTGTTTCTCACTCTGCCTCCTTTAGTAAGTAGGCTGGGGATGCACCAAAAGCTGGGAGGAGAGACAGTTTACCCCAAGTGACCAAAGAGATATGTCATGGTACGTGTCACCATGCTCAGGGGTTAGAAGGAAGAGCAGGTGGAGTTTGGGTAGGTACCCATTGCTCAGAGATCTCTGGGCATTTATCTACTTCTGGGAGGAAATGAGTGACTCCTGCATCATTTATGCTTTTGTGGAGTTAGTTTTCTACACTCTCTTTTCTCTTTTTTAATATTTTTAAACTATCTCATCCCAGAAGTTTTCTTGTTTTTTGCTTCCTGATGCAGGAGTTGGAGTGGTTGTGCACTCAGAGTGGAAAGCACTCAAAACTGTAGATGGGCTTCTAAATAAGAGTAAAAATTTTGATATGTTCAGTACTGCTCATAGCTATTTAAGAGCAAAATGAAAAAACTCTCAGTGACAGTAAATTAATTTCTGCCTTCATATGTTCATTAAGAGCATAAGTAATATTCAAATTTGAAGAAAATAAGGAAACTCTCAAAGCAAGAATAAAGATACTGATTTCAAGTGGAAAGGCAGCTTTGCAGATTTAACTGAGAAATATGAGCCTGAAAAATTCAAATTATCTTTGAAACTATAAAATATAGAATAGTGACAATAATATTAAAATTTTTAGTTAAAACATATGAGTCCATGAAATTTAAAATCTTCCATAATAATGCATCAAACATCCTATGAGATGATTTCTATAGTTTTTCTGCCTTCTGAAGATATAATCAAGTTAAGCCAAATTTCAATTATTTAATTGCAAAGATTTCATTCACTTCTCTGACTTAGTCCCAAAAGCAAGGTTAAAAAGAAAGAAGAAAAAAAAATGCAGGAGGCATGTGCTATCTCCTTTGTTTCCATTTCAATCTACTAGAGTTATTAATCTTAGCACAAAAGCCTTTGAAACAGAAATTTATTATTTTTATTTAAGTAGTCTGTTCTCAATTTAAAAAAGTATTCTTGGGAACTATATTAATTATTAACCTTTGGTCAGGTTCATTTTTATATTTTTCTGTCTATGTAAGAGGAAATGTTATCTGGCTCCACTGTAGCTGGAGCCATACTAACATTCAGTGTTACAAATTAAAGCTTAATATTGTTGGCTGCTGAAAATTGATGAGCAAAGTGTGGAATCAATGCTTTAAAGTGTTCCTAATTTCAAGGGAACCAGGAAACTGAATGCAGCTATATCCTCTTCTAGCTTTGAGATTAAATTAGGCTGTTCAGATGAGAGTCAAATCCCTGCCAGAATCTGGAGCAACCTCTTGTTCATGCCTCAGGCTGGTTTCCATCCTCTTCATTTATCCTAGTGTGGCTTGCTTTCTATGCCACTTTATTTCTTTGATACTTCCTACACTGTTATTTAGAAACTCTTTCTTGAAGCACTGTGCAATTCATTACTTTTATATAACTATCTATTCCCATTTCTCTTTATATTTTTCTAAACATTCCCCCGGTGATTCTTAAAAAAATCCTGTTACTTCCACATCTTTGTTGAAGCACCAATGGTAACCCAAAAATGTCTGTATAGAGGAAAGATAAAACTCCCCCCGAATAACTCAACTTACTTCTCTATCTACCCACAGGATTAAAATACTGTATTGGCTATCCTTTGATATAATTATTGATATAATCAATTTATAACTGAACTTTTTTTTTTACATATCTTCCAGTAAAAAATATTCTCCTCCTTTCCTTTTCAATTCTCTTTCTTTCCAAACACAAAAGCACTTTAAGTACTCCTTGAAATGTATCTTCAAAACCTGACAGATTTGTGTCGTGGTGGGAATAAAATCTAAGAGGAGAATAGTTTGACCTGAGTTATCTGAAAACAAATCAACTACAATCCTGTCTTGATATGGCCTTCAATGCCAAGTGTCAAGGCAGGAGAGGAGAGGAGAGGAGAGGAGAGGAGAGGAGA
>JAOTQP010000870.1:16912746-16924909 GCA_026413545.1 Cichladusa arquata | reverse complement strand
GGAAGGGAAGGGAAGGGAAGGGAAGTTTCAGGGAAGGGAAGGGAAGTTTCAGGGAAGGGAAGGGAAGGGAAGGGAAGGGAAGGGAAGGGAAGGGAAGGGAAGGGTCCTTATCACTTTACCATTAGACCTAAAATTTTGTAATCCCAAGGACCCTTTTTCTATATCTCTGTATTATGGGAATCAGGTTAGAACAGTTTCTTTTTCCTTAGAGAGTATGAGAATTGTTCTTTGTTCCTGAAGCTTTTTGAAAATTCTTTCTAAAAGAAGTCAGTTGAACAGGTTGTCATACAGGAAGACATAGTAGTTGTCGCGACAAGCCTTGGGAGGGTAATTGTTGTATAACACTGCCCAGTTTACCCCTGGCTGCTGTTTCAAATAGAAAATGCTGAGTATGCTGAGGGAGAACACAATTTAAATTAATGTCTTATCTCTATCAGCTGTTTTTGCTGATCATGGTCAGTCAGCTAAACATCTATAAACCCTCTTCAGTCACAGAGCTGGAAAGGCTAGATCTGAGGAATGAAAAATATGCTGGAAGTGTGACAGATCTTCCTGCTTGCCAGCCCATCAGAAATGGTGCTGAGTGTCTCTGAAGAAGGCAAGTGATGAATCAATGAGTCAGTCTAACAGAAGGACATAAAGAAATTGACAGTTCTGTCAACTAGCTCTTGGTGGGAAGCAATTAGGTTATGATGAATAAGAGAAATAAATCATGCAGAAACCGTAGACAATTAATTAGGAGAAATCTCCCCCCAAAGTACAGAAATTGCTGTAAACTTTCAAAGAGGAAATACAGATTGCAGTGTTTCCACTGCAAAATTAAAATGAAGAGACAGAATATAAAAGCTCAAACATGTAGTGAAAACTCATAATTTCTTTCATTTACCTTTTCTTCCTGTCTGCCCCATCATTTCCCTCTCTAACACTCCCTCCATCCCCATCTTAATTTGAATTTTGTTACAGGATAGTTATCATGACCACTCAGAATAGAAGTGGAGAGAAGTACTCACATAAGAGCAGGAGTTCAGGAATATCAAGGCCTCTACAGCTGATGAGACAAAGAGACACACAATAGTGAAAATGTGATGGGCAGTCAGTATTGGCTCACAGATACAGGATAATACCTGGGAGTGCAGAATGTTGCTCCTGTGGCTTTTGAGAAGGCATGATGAGTAGGACATGAGCATTCCCCTAAAGCACCAGACAGCTCTTTCTTTCAGAAATAGCTTGAATGGTTACAGTGGATTACACTCATCAGATCTACAGACAGACTGATTTTTCTTGCACTTTTTCCCCCCTTTTTCTCGATGACTGAACAGAATAATGAATTCTATTTTTCATCCTCCTAAGCACAACAGAGGTGTCTAGCTGAAAATGAAACTGTCTGTAGTTTTGTATTTTCAGGGTTAGAATCCAAGTGGACCAAAGCTGGTGTCAACAACTCATCGTTTTCTACTATGCAAAGTAGTAGAAATGTCCTTCCTTTTTAACTTAATTTCATTCAGATAAAGATTTACATAAAATAGTAGTAGTATCATAAAATATAGGGGAACCATCTCTCTGTCAAGAAAGAAGTGTTACAACTGGGAGGTTAAATTTCAGATGTCCCATTCCTTCTTAAGAATAGCTCATAGTGCTTTTAATTTTAACTTCTTCAAAATCCTATGTAGTTTGCGTCAGCGTACCTAAAGTGTGATGGCTTGTTAATAAAGAATTGCAAAGTAATTTCTCTTTTGAAATATGTATTTCATCAGTCATTTTCAGATTATGTTATGTTTCCTCAATGTTTGGCTATGATTGCACAGAGAGCATTTTCGTAACTCATCAGTTCTTTAAAACTCTTGGTTTCTTAATATTTCCTATTAAAAAGAATATTTTTATCTAATATTAGGCATATTAAGATGGGTTTAGCTGAAAATTTTATTATATTTTGTTTGTTTGTGTTTTTTAATTTTAAAATCCCTTTTGTCTATCATCCACTTAACACTTGAAAACACACAAACTCCTGGTACCATAAACAAAAAGAAAATAATGCATTGTTGTATCATACAAAGATAAACATATGTAAAACAAAGTAGATGCAGAAACCTTGTCTTTAGAAAATATTGAAGCTACAACTAAATTAATTTTTAAAAAATAGATTCAAAACCAAACCCAGTCAAAACTGATCTAGACTAAAGAAGTCTGACAAACTGCAGTACTGTGGTTTTGCGAAATTATTACAAAACTTTAGGAATTTTGCTAGCAGTGGCAAGACTAGGTGACTGAGATGTTTTCAGATTTGTTCAATTTCTATGTTTCGGGTTTGGGGTTTTTTTGGTTTTTTTTTTGGTTTTTTTTTTTTTGTTTGTTTGTTTTGCTTTGAGGGGCTTGGCTTTTTAATTTTTATTTCCTGTGATTGAAGGCCCTTGCAACATTAGGAAAAAAGATATGAAAAAAGCCACACAAAAACTTACCTCAACCTTTACATCAGAAAGAGTAAATTATCTCTATACTATCTTTGGTTTTTTAACCAAATAGTGATTAAAAGATCATATAAGGGCAGGACAAATCAGTTTTGTTCGTCATTTGTTTCTCATATTTTAACTTCTGACCCTGGACAGGCCTCCTCCTTTTATAGTATCTATATTTCTTGCCTGTAGTTTTAAGGTAATTTACCTGACTTGCTAAACACTCTTTCTCCCTTACTAACCACAATATGATCTAGAAATCAGAATCTTAAAATTCTCCATTTAAAATTAAATCCTCATATGATTTTACTGTCAGTATCTTATGGGCATCTGTGAGCGCCTGTGTGAACTCTGTGATAGAATCTTCTACTTTCTTTGGTTTCTCTTATTGTTCTCCTGAGCAATAAGAATTAGGTACCACTGACATCTGACTGACCATTGGCACACTTACCATTGGCACCAATTGATAAAGACTGCAAATATGGACAAATATATGTCTCCCAATCCAAATCTGTCATTACTGCCTGTCTCCTCTTGGCAGTGAACTGGGTTTCTCTCTCCTCAAAAATCCTGTAACCATGGTGGCAATGGTTTCTCTTATTTTACTACCATGCAAACCTTCATATAGGAAAAGAAGTAACAATGTACTACACTGAACAAGCATTTACCAACTTAACTTCAAACAGAAATTGGCTACTTACAATTTAATCCAAAGCAAATAAATTTAGTTTATGTAAATGCAATCACTATTATACCATTTGAAATTCGTGCAGGACACTGGTACTCACCGGATTTCAAATGGAAACTGGAAAAACTGTGTGTATTTAACAATGAAAATCACTTCCATAATTTCTTTTAAATATCTTTTTTTCTTGCCTAAAATATGTAAAGTGCCATAGGCTGATTAAATCAATGTTTAGTAGCAGAGAGCTTCCAAAGAGTAGAAACACAGGACAGAGGTGGAGGGCAGCATGGGGGAAGTCTACATTTATAAAGTGAGTTTGAAGGATTTGAACTTGGAGACATCAATGTTTCCCAGACATTTCATGCTTTCATTATCTTGCTTTTGCAATAGAATTTCTCAAGATTTTATTTTAATTTTAGACTGAAGTGTTAATTTAATCATTTTTAGACATGAATATACATGAATGTAGGTTGAGTGAAGCATGATATATTCATGTACATTAAAGCCAGAAAAAAAAGAATTTCAAGGGCATTAATCATCATGTTTCTCATCAAGACATTAGTAGGTTGTACTCAATACTGTACCTTTTGTTCAGGGAAGATAACAGAAGCAATTGTCAGAAACTGATAATGGTTCAAATTGTGATTTCATAAAATGAAGAGAGTCCAGCAAAAACTAGGGGAACCAAAGAGTGACTAATCAGCTTGACATACTCTTATAAATTTTAAAAATATTTTTGATTTCTCATAGATTTTTAACATTCTTTTCTTTCTGAAATAAACATAGCTGATATATATGTATATCAATAGCTACATGTCTTAGGAATATACATCTACTTTTCCCACTGGATGCCACTGTTTGATCAAATTAAGGCATGCAAAATCCTGGAATAATAGTGAAAATGCATAGCTGAAAAAAGCTGTTAATTCAAATTAAAACATAGAGTCTTTAGGAAACATTTGAAGCATGTTTTATTAAAATGCCTGGAGCACAATTACTGTGGTTTTAGTAAGGTTTATACAAAATTAAAGATTGCATGAGGAAATAAAAAGAACTTATAAGGCATAATAGAACAATAGGAAAAATTAGTGATGTATAAGACAGAACTTATTTGCCGAATAACAGATAATTGTTTCAACATCTTACTTGTTTTGAGTATGTTTGTAATTTGACATTGATTGATAAGGGACTTGCCACTAACATTAAAATATTTCACAGGTGAAAGATCAAGTATCAACTTTTTCTTTATTATTATAGAATTAGCTTAGTATGAGCAGTTTCAGTTATTTCTGAAGGCCAGTATTCTAATTTTATTGTCACTGGAAGGAATGGCACTTCACCATTCACTTTCACAAGACATAATCAGGCCAACAAAAGTATTAAGAACATACTGGCTTCATTTAACTCCTTGGAGAAACATTGCTCAAGTGTCAATAAGAGTATTCAAACAATGATAAATGCTGTAGTTCAAAATAAGAAGTGGCTTCTAAAATGTAGGTTAAAAAATGAAATACCACCAGAGAAGAAAATATTTTAAGAACATACCAGTAATAGCAGGAGATATGAGGAGGACATGAAGAAAAATCAAAGACTGCAAGTAAAATTAATTCAGCTTCCCGAGATTAATTCAAAAGACAAGGATTTATCAGAAATTTATAATGAAACATGCAAGAAGGAGATGGTGATAATATTGTAGATCTTCTATTGTATCTAGATAACCATACACTGGTAATTTTTATAGCATTTGAAACTCTGCTTTTGCTTTTTTTAATATAATTTGAAGTATTACACAAATTGTGACAGCAGGACATTGGTGTAAGTACCTTATAGGAATCCTTGACTTTTGTAAGTACATTCCAAAAATGTTCTACAGCTAAGTAATTACTGTTATCTTATAGCATAGACATAGTGTGGGGATTTTTTTTGCCATAAAATGGAGTAATCTTTCCGATTACTCTTCAGCCTTTTAGACATTACGTATTATTTTCTGATCCCTTCACATTATAATATCTTTAGAATTCTGAAAATTCAGCAAACATCACTAAAATACATTCCTAAGGCTTACTTTAACATAGAAAGGATCAATTGACTTTTCTGAAGTTGATATGTTGCTGGAAGACAGGAATAACAAAAGCCTACCTTTCAAAGGTGTGCATATGACAAGCCCAGGCTCTATGCAACACTGCAATTCACTGAGTCAAGATTTGTTTTTCTAGATTACTTTAAATGAAGACTGCACTGTAAACCTTGAAATAATTGTAAGTTCTGGCTAGCATAGTTTCGTGGTATTTTTTGACAGTGCCTTCTAGCCTTCTAAAACAGAAAACTTTCAATATGTTGCTTGGAAGTTGGTACAGTCTGGCTGTCTTGAGTCTTTGATCAGCAGAGGAAATTCTGGCATAGGACACTCAGTTTCATGGGGATGTGGAATAGTAGAAGTTACGAATCAGTAACAAGAAGGAAAATGACATGGGACAAAAAAGGTGGAAGACAGACACACAAACAAGAAAAAGTGAAATGTTTGGTAGAAATTTAAAAACAAAAATAGAGAGGAGCAAAAAAAAAATAAAAAAAATGAGAAACAAATTATAAGTATTTTATATATCAGGTTGATTGATTGTTTGTTTTTTAAATAATTATTCTTACCTGCATTTATTCTGTGGTCATATTTTTGGAGGGGATAAACCATCTCAAGAAAAACTAGTGAGTATGCTCTGTGTTTTTATCTATGTATATACATTTAGGTGTGTCTATCTGTGTATCTATGAGCATGGGTGTCTATCTAACTATTCTTTTTATGGAACACTGTTCCATTTTCCCTAAGAAGCTGTCTCTACTCTGATTTTTTTTTGTATTTAATTAAAATTTTGTGTAATTAAATAAAGAAAAAAAAAGGATGGGAAACTTTGGACATTGTATGATAAAGAAGAAAAACAAAAAGGAGTCATACATCTGTGAGCATCTCCTACATGTGATTGTGAGGTTAAAGTAAAAGTCTTCCAGACACTCATCTAAAGTACGTAAAAATAATTAGCACCGGTCATTTAAGGATGCTGCAAATGACTCAGTTAGAAAGTTAAAATATGGATACTGCCTAGAAGAGATAAGTCAATAGAGAAATCCTGTCTGCCCTATGAACCAGTCAGTTAAAAGCCAGTCTTGAGTGCTAAGAGTCACCTTGAGTCAAAGTGGCAAAGTTTGACCCTGAGAGTGGTCAATGAATATGATGTATATGAGAACAATAGAAAACAAACTCGTTTTTTTGACCTAATTAGATATAAATTGCATTTCCATATGCTTTCTATGACATTCCATATGATTTTGTTGGCAAATTCTGGTTCATAGTTTGTGATGGTGAGAAAATATAAGTGTTTATTATTATTTTCTTTGTAAATGACACATTTTCCTGAAAAGTTTGTATTTTGACTTAAATACTATTAAAAATGAATTTATCTTTAGGATGGACTTGTGAATTTAATACTGATTTATACCATCTGAGCTGCAGTTTACTTTAAGTATTCTAAAATATTGAATTTTTTCATAATACTATTGATGTAATTGGAGTCACTGATTTTTGGAAAGTAAGAAAATTGTACTTCCTATTTTTTTTTTTGTCTGGGTTCATTGCAATTGCTGGAAGACACAAACTATCATTTTATGATAAACAAATTATATTTCTCCTAGTATTTTTTAACATATGAAGAACAAATCTTAGGGAACAGTGAAGTTCAATTTATAATGTCAGGGCTTTAAAAAGTTTTCTTTCCTTGAAGTCTCTGAAAAAATATACTTCTATCATGGTTAAAATTAAAATCTGTTGCAGGTCTTCAATATGGGAAAGTGGATATTTACAGAAAGGATTAGGGAGAACATATCTAAAGAACTTTAAAATAAATTCTACTCTGAGACCTTCATATGCTGAACATAGTCAGAGATCTGTCATTACATTGTGGTGACAAAACAGCAGCTCTCTTTCTGACCAAACTCTCTATAAAAACAGCAATATTTTGCTAAATTTCTTTTCCTATCTTAATTTGCCTTGCCTATCCTAGGGTACTTTTGTTTAATCTGTCAGTACTCTGAGATATTATAGAAGCAGATAAATTAGCTATAATCTTTGCCCCTGAAGGGTTTCATTACACATAAGTACAATCATATGAGAGAAGGTTAAACAAAAGAAAAAGTTAGAAGGGGATAAGGGGAGGAAGGACACCACTTATGAAATCCTCAGTTTTAATGGTGTTTTGGATAGCTTTTTATTTAGATAGATTTTTATCTTTCATGGAGGAATAATACAATTTTTAAAAATTAGAGCAGGGGAACAGAGGAAAAAACTATGAACGTGAGGTGGAAAAAAGAGCATGTAGCCAACAAGTAGGGGCAACTGAGTGAAGGATGTGAAATGAAATGTGCCTAAGTTTTGCAAGAAAACCAGTTGCAGTCATCGGTAAAGATTGGTGCACAATGCACGAAGTTGATCCCAGCTGCAGAGCAGGAGACCTTCATTTCTGTTGGGAGAGGTAGCTTGAAGAAACAGAGCAGAGAAAGCAAATCAGCAATAAGAAGAAATCAAATTAACTTGTCCTCCCTGTTTTTCTGAATCTCCTCATGCTGATAGGAGTTAGCTTGTCTGAGAGTGCTGTTCTCTTTCTCACAGCAGAAAGCTTCCAACCGCAAGGTAATTTTGCATTAATTTACATTTCTTTTTGTTATTTTTGTCTCTGTGTTCACAGCCAGATTATTTTCCTCACATATCAAAACACCAGAAGGTGTTTATACACAAGTAAGATATCTTTTGAGTCTTTTTGTCTCCAGGCTAAAAAGATCCAGTTGTTTCATCCTCTCCTCATACTACAGGTGATCCAGTCTCTTGATAGTGACCAGCAAAGATTATTATCTTTGGGGTCCTTCATTGGACTGTCTCCAGTCCATGCCTTGAATTCGCAAAAGCAGGTCTGAGAACTGTATTCCAAAAGTATTTCACAAGTCCTGAACAGAAGGGAAGGCTCACCTTCCTCAGTCTGTATGAAATACCTTTCCTTATGCAACCTGGAGGTTGTTGGCCACAAAATCAGACATTCAGCTTGGTGTCCACCAGGATCATTAGGTCTTTTTCTGCAAAGCCTTCAACAGATACTGCCACCTCGAGTTATACTTGACATTTCCTTTTGTTGAAGGTTGTGAGATTCTGCCTGCTAAGATCCCTTTGAATGGCACCACAATGATCTGATCTAAGCAACATTCCCACTTTTATATATTCTGGAAACTCCTTTTTGGTGCAGTATATCCCATTGTTCACATTATTAATTGCGTGAAAATGTATTGGTCCAGTCTTGACACCTAGGGCACATCGTTAGTGTCTGCCTTCCAGGTAAATTTTGCTCCACTAATGGATCCACTTTTGACCCTAGCAGTTCAGGCAGCTTACAAATAATTTCACTGTCCCTTTAATGAGTGTGGAATTCAACTGTTCGTCAATGAAATATTATGACATTGTGGAAAACCTTGCTGAAGTCAAGTTGTACAGCATCTACCACTTTGCCCTCATCCACCTTGTGAGCCTTTTCATAATGGAAGGTGATTATCAGGTTGATTAGACATGCTTTCCCCTTCATAAATCCACACTGACAACACCCAAGGGCCACTGTCTCATTCATATTTTAGTAAAGGTTTCCAGGATTATTTGCTTCACCACCTTCCTGAGGAATGGGGTGAGACTCATCAGCTCAGTAGAGGATCACCAGATCCTCCTTCATATCCTTCTTGAAGATGACAATGATCATTACTTTCCTCCAAGCCTCAAGAGCCTCCTCCACTTGCCATGACCTTTAACAAATAACAGAGTGGTTTTACAGTGCCAGGTCCCTCAGCAGGCATGGTTGTATCACTTTGGGTCCCACAGATTGTGCCTGTAAAGTTTTGGGGTTTTTTTCAATGCTGCTTAGCATTTGACAGGGAGCCATGATTTTTGACAAAGTCACAACCCCAGATATTTTCATACAACTCCATTCTTTCACAGTGTGACTGTGACCAGCCACAATTTCCACTTTATCAAGAATGACAGAAAAGGAATGCATAAACAGCAGCTGCCACTTTTGTCAGTATCATACTCCACGTTTCTTATGACTTTTTAGTTGGCAAGTTTCCATTTGTTGAACTGTCACATCCATTTGCTCCCTGAGCAGCCTCTGATGGTTCACATTTTTGCCTTCAGATCAGGAAGTACTCCTGTCTGAAAATATAGAGAATTTTCCATACACACATATATGTAAGTATGCACACAAATATTTATAACATTTAAGACCTACAAATAGATAAACTTTAGATATGTTTATACATAACTTTGCATTTTTATATGTTTATTTATAGATTTAAAAGGTAATTATATGGATTCATAAAGGTGCATAGACAAAACATTCAAAAGTAAAAGTTAATGGGAAAAATAATTAAGGCTTAAACATAAACTGAAAGAAATTAAGTGAAGTCAAAAATTTTTGGCACTCCCATGTTGCAAGGCTAATGATCTATTCCAATGATTCCTGTTGGATCATGGTCCTTACTGAAATCAGTTTCTTGATGAATTGCTCCCAACAACAATCCTTGAGGTAAAGTGGGTTGACAATACAGCTCTGCTTAATATTGCACTTAGTTTCATTGTGAACACCATTGCTGTGTTTCTACCCCAGATTGAAACTAACTACTGCACAGCTGCTCACTTATTCACTCCCTGACTGGTAGGGAGGAGATTTAGAAAAAAACCCCAACCTCTTGGTTCAAGATAAGAACAGTTTAATAATTTAAACAAAACAAAATATTATTATTATTAATAATAATTAAAATAATAGAGGGGAATAAGCACCAAGAAAAAAAAGAGATCTATAATAAAATTGCTCACCACCCACTGACCTATGACAGCCCAACCCTGTACTGTGACCAGCAGCTCTTCCTGGCCAAGTCGCAGTTTATATA
The DNA here is from genome assembly GCA_026413545.1 of Cichladusa arquata. Taxonomy (NCBI): domain Eukaryota; kingdom Metazoa; phylum Chordata; class Aves; order Passeriformes; family Muscicapidae; genus Cichladusa; species Cichladusa arquata. The sequence goes on along the minus strand of JAOTQP010000870.1, from coordinate 16,914,805 downwards.
CTGGGCATGACATGCTATGGTATAGAGTATCCCTTTGGCCAGGTTTTTTTTGGTGACCTCTCCTAGCAATATTCTCTCTTGGCTCATTTTGCACTTTCTCTCTGGCAGATCATGTGATACTGAAAAATCCTTGGCTTAGGGTAAGGACTGCTCAGCAACGAGTGAAACACCAGTGTGCTAGCATCATTATTCTCATGCCACATCCAAAACACAGCACTATACCAGCTACCAAGAGGAAAATTATCTCAGCTGAAAAGAGGGCAATCATATACCTGTGTGCACATTTATCAGCTCAACTTCTGAGAGACTGGAAGGAGGAATTCCCTAAGCTGAAAATGTCCCAGGGTCATAAACAGATTCAGAAGTGAGTGCTGGTGTGTGTGTAGGGGCTGTGTGTTGAAGGCATTGAGAGCTTGCTGTAATTCAATGCACACACTGAACCCTGATAAGGGTGACAGGCTCTCTTGAAGGTTTCTGTCATCCCTTCTGATGGTTTAGGATAGAAAGCAGACAGTCTCTAATGAAACCCTAATAACAGGAGCCCTAAAACTCTTGGAGAAAAATTATTTATCTGAATCAAACATTTATCTTAATAATAAAAAAATAGATCTTTAAATTGTTCTTTAAACTGGAAAAAAACCAAAACACTACCCCCCCCAAAAAACCAAACAATGAAGCAAAACAAAACCTGGAAGTAACAATAAATTTTCCATGTAGAGAGAAGTTGCAACCAAATCTCTGATAGTTACACCAGCACCAACTGCCCAGAAAACAATTTTCAAGGGACCTGCAAGCATGCTTTCAGTTTGACAATCATCATAATTTAAAAAGTATTTATAAGCACATTCTTTCATGTTTTTTGAAAATTGTGGTTCCCAAGGGGTTTTTTTCACTGTATTTCAACAAATACTGACATTTAGAAAGCTTGATTTTTTTGTAAAGTTTATTCTATTGCAAACCACATACTGTGGTTTCAAACAGGTTTTTTTGCATTAGATAGATTTATCATTGCACTATATTTTTTCTGTAAATCAGGCCTACAAAATGACAAGATCTAAAGTGTGCATTTTACTTTTACATGGTAGCTATGGTGTGCAAGAAGCCCATGCTGTGTCAATGAGAGATAATATCCCTGTGCACACTGTGCAGCAAGATAAATCCCCTGAAGTCTGGGCTGCTAGGTTTACATGGGACAGTGACTATGATGTTGCGGAATATTAACAAGATAAAATGGCAATTGGACATTTGATTCCCTAAAAGTAGGAAACCTAAACAGAAGCAGTAGGAAATGAGCTAGAAGAGAAGCAGGGAATATGTCCTTTATTCCCATATGGCAGACAACAGATCTCACAGCCCAGGGTAATACATGACTTTTAAAATACTCCTATTTGTTCTTTCATTTGGCCCATGCTAAAACTTCTAGCCATTTCTTGAGTTAAAATCACTGATGTTTTGAAAAATACGAAAACTGTGGCATGTCATTGGTAAACACAATTATATCACAAACATAGTTCAAATATATAAGTGCAACACTTTCCAGACCGCAAATGAAAGGTATAACAATTGCTGTTGTTAGGTAAATTTAATTTTTACCCAATAAAATTCTTTATTTTTATTTATTTTTTTTTATTTTATTTATTTATTTTAGCACTTTTTACGTTTACTCTATTTATTTAATCTGCTTTATTTATCTAAACTATATCATCTAACCATAGAGGAATAAAGACATTTGTGTGAAATTATTTCTCTTGGTTCATACTGCAAGAAATATATATGTATCTATCTGTATATTGAGGAAGAAAAATATTCAATGATTAGAAGTTCAAAATTGGTGTAGTTCCAAAAATATTCTTCAAGATAAAAAACTTATCAAAATAGATAAATATTTATGTATTTCAATATTTAAAAACTCCCTATATCTGCAACGTGATAAATAATTATCTAATTGGAAAAATAAATGTATTGCCTTGTGTTCTTTCCCTCCACGCCCTCTTTCCAAAACCTGATATAAGTACTTCTGTCTAAAAATAGAAAAAAAAAAAAACCAAACAAACCAAAA
>JAOTQP010000870.1:16888901-16912646 GCA_026413545.1 Cichladusa arquata | reverse complement strand
ATATAAAAAAAAAAAAACCAAACAAACCAAAAAAACAAACCATCACTGAATCCTCATTTCTTGACACAATAATTAAAAAAAAAAAAAAATCAATTATCAAGTAAAGAGGATTGGTTTTGTTTTTTTCTTTTTTTTTCCCTTAGTTTGGCCAGTTTTGGGTTTTTAGGGGTTTGTTGATGTTTTTATTTTAAAAAACTGCAAAACTAAACTCAGAACCAAACCAAAACAAAGCAAATACACAAAAAACCCCAAACAACAAATACATAAGAAAGATGTTACCTCAGTGATCGACATATTAACACTTTTGAATAGAGAAACAGCTCCCCACAGTCTACATATTGGTTTCAGTATACTTGGAAAATACGTTCTATAAAAGTATGTTGGCAGAATATAAGCATGCTAAGAAATGGATATTTCCAGAGCAGATTTTCTTGCTCTATAGGTGGTGATATACAGACAAAAATTAATCTTCACATTGCATCATGTGTTCTGTTTGCTGTAATTTATTCACTTGCATATTTAGGTAAGTGCCACAACAGCTGTAGATGGGATGAGATCCAGTCACCATGATATTGCATCACTATTGCTCCTGTAGGGTGCTCTGGATACACAGGGCATGGGACTGGAGGCAATGCAGCAGAAGAAAAAATAATGTTCAGTAGGCTTCGTTCCAGGGAAGAAATGAAATTGTTAATACTGCTAGTATTGGAGGTCTGCTCTCTCAGGTCTGAGGTAACCTATAGAGCTGTGGTCACAAATACCTATGTGGCAATGTGGTATTGTGTAAGCTGCTGGAAGGATGAAGTGCCCTTCATCAGTATATGCATCTGGGCTGTCACAGAAGCCTATTCATGTTAATAAATTGTTGCTTTTCATGTTTATCTTCTCCTAAATATTGATAATTCAAGCACAATGAAGCAAGGTGTGCCTAGGAATAAACTACATACACACTCTCCCAAAGAGATATTGAATAATTTGAAAAACAGCAGCCAGAGTCACTTTATTTCATCGTGTTTAGGGGTCAGCTTTCTTTATCACTTTAAATTTATGAATAACTTTTAAAATATAATGTTATAAAATATTACAAACTACCTCAGTTGTCTTTGTCTTTATTCTAGATTCCAGAATTTGAAGGGTTATGTGTCCCAAGAATTTGCTTTTCCTCCTGTTTCTAGGTCCTGAGTCTTTCTGCTATTGTACCTGTAACATCAAGCTTTTTTGAGTGCTAACTTTCCAGTTCTTCATCTGATTTCCCCAAGATTATGTTGCTCTTTTTGAAAAGGAAAAAAAAGGCCAAACCCAAACTATATCTGAATACTTGCTAGGAAAAGTGAACTCAGCCTTAATGTGGAGATTTGAAGTGTTTTGAATAGTGTAAACTCTTACTCATGATAGTGTTTCAGAGTCACTGACCTGTGTTGTACACTGCACGTTGAGATACGATTTTATTGCACATGCCACACAAAAAAGCATGACCTTTAAACTCCTTTCTTTCTACTTTATTAACTGACAACTGGGCTTCTGGACTGCTGCTACAAAGTGGGTTTTAGGACAAGAAAGGGTAAGAATGGCATCACTGTCTGCTAACATTGTCTGCTGCTGTTCTTGAAAAGAGGCTATCACCCTGAGAGAAGAAAGCACTACTGGTACAAAGCTTTTATTCCTTCTCTATGTTCAATACCCTAGTAATTAGTCACAATGATATCAACTCAGAAATACAATTCAAACAATACATTCCCATAGAACACAAAAAGCTCATTATTTATTTCAAGAGGTTTACATAAAAAAAGGGAAAGCACAAGTGTGATATTTTTTAAGAACAACTTTCAACTATAATCAACACAGGAAATTACCTACTCATCCTGTCCCCACTCTTGCTGGTTTCACTCTGGCAATAATTTATTATCTGGCTGGAGGAGAAACATTAGACAAACATACAGTTATATTTTTCATCATGAGGATGTACAGAGTGCTCTCCTTATCTGCCTATACAGACTCCATGTCTGATATGCTAGGAGATATGTACACTTAGCAAAACTGGGTTTCTGAACGTCTATAGAATGCCTTTTAAAGCTCTGACCAAGGACAGAAATTTGTTTTAGAATTACTGTAGTGAACAGTAATTATCAGACTAGCCAAAAGGCCAGAAAAAGAAAGCAACAGGAAAAAAAAAAAAAAAAAAATGAGTATTTTCTAGTAAAATGCATCATGTGTCCAAGATGTTTTGCAAGAAGAGGGTATCTTTTATCAAACTGATGACGAAGGAGGGAGTAATCCCACAAAGCCTTTAGCAGATGAGAGTAGATTTCTTTGAAAAAAGTTATTTTCAAATATTAGAAATCAACATATACTACAAAAATTACATGTACCCATAATATTACAAGATTTTCTGTTTATTTTTAACTGAAAAAGAGAAGCATGAGAAGGCTTTTATTTTAATTCTGGTATATATGTGATGCACTAACAAGGTTTTCTGTTTGTAGCAGTTCCTAAGTGAAAATATCAACACAAATGTGATTGTGGTAACCTAAACTCAAGCCTTATTTTTTAATTGTGTACAATGAACTCTTTATTCAGTGGGTGGTTTCTTAGTAAAAGCTGAAGAACGGTTAGCCTGATTTTAACATCTAGGTGTTTGGCTGGAGTAAACACTTGATTTTGATGACTCTATTGACAAGTATTGATGCACTCTGGATTTAAGGATAAATAAGTCTGATCTCATTAAAAACTAGAAAAAAATGTATTCTAAAAAGTTTATTTGCACACTCAGGAACCAGGCAGGTGTGGACAAAGTAGTTAATCTCAATTAACTTTGGGCATAAGGTTAGCAATTCTGCAGATTCTCTGTAATGGTAAGAGTAGTGTAAGCTCTGCACCAGCCTTAGGAAGCATCTATTTTTCTTCAAAGATTGTTCAGAAAGTCTAAAATTAAAAGTGCCATAGTGTAAGCACCTTATATGCTTAAATTTAAATGATACATTTTGTTTTATATAATGAAAACCTGTTGGCTGAGGGAATGCTTTGAGGCTGTCACTCAGTCTGTCACCTGGATGTTTATAAGTATAGATACTCATCTCTGGATCTGCCACTTTATTCTCTATATGTTTAACATTGTAGTTAAAGCTCTGAAATAAAGGCTATTCACTGTAGAAACCATTCACTTAAAATAATGGGGGTTAAGCAATGAGGAAATTTTTTGACAATGTAAAAAGATTCCTCTGACTTTGAGAATAAACACTGAAAGATATGGGGCAGGGGGGAAAGGCATTAGTAACAGAAGAGACTAAGGGACTTGTTATAGATACTCTTTTCTCAATTAAATAGTGTTCCCAGTGGTTCAAACTGTGTGTAGTTTTAAATATCTTATGCAGACATTGAAGCAATGAATAATCTAAACATTTGAATGTTATTGGCATTTTGGGAAGATAGTCTCTGCTAATCATATACTATCATTCTCCTAGACAGAATTTGCAGAACCGAAGCTGGAAAAATTTTCTTTTTTTTCAGGGGTTTTTTGCAACTGAGGAGCAGATATATTCTGTATTTCCTCTAAATGTCATTAAATTACACACACATAGTGCTGGGAATGACCAAGGGACCATCTACATTCTATAGTCATGGAAAAATTTAATTACTCTGCTTTTCTTAATATATTTTTATTACTTTCATAAGGATCAAAGAGCATCCTCTCTTGGCTAATACAACACCTGATTCTGTTGTGCTTCTTGCTTACTATTGCCTTGTGAATAGGGTAACTGACAGTGTTATGAAAGGGTTTGGGTTCAGTTCCTGTAGAGGATTTGCTTTCATTAAAATTTCTTTTATTAACATCTACCTTCTTCTTACTGGGATGTGACTAAATTAATTTTTTAGCTTAAATTATTTTTCTCATATTTCTAATTGGTTCTAATCAAGGAACCTGGGAGCATGAAAACAGTAAGGAAGACATCAGAATAACAAAGGAGATATCTAAGCAAACTTTTCTAGTTTTGTAGAAGATATAGTCTTGTTCTTTTGAAAGACAGCCCTTTAAATTCTGACTTAAAGTTCTAAAGAAAGATTATAATTTGATCTGCAGTCTGAGCTGAATAAGATTTGGGCTCCGTCATGATTAAGGATGGTACTAATAATGGCAAATAGAACAGCTGTAAAGTAATAACTTTCATGTTTGAGACAGAGCATGCCTTGTACTGGATAACAGAGATCAGCACTTCTCTGCAAGTTCAAGATAAAATGTAGGAAAGGATTACCTTAAGCCATTGTGAATTAGTTCTGGATGATTAAGGTCAGTCATCATTATCTGGCGGGTTTCATTATGGTTATTCTTGTCTACATAGGCCTAGCTATTATTGATTTCAATGCTCCTTCTTCCAGTCCAAGAGTTAAAGTCCTGAAAAGGCCTCTCAGGTGTGTAAGCAGCAGCGTTTACCTGTCACTGGTGAGGCGGGTGCGACACACGAAAGGACGCACGACATCTCAGAAGGCTGATATCCCATTTATTACAACAGCCAGCGGTCTTTTATACACTCCACAAAGTTTACACTTTGTTCATTGGTTACAATAGATCAACATAACCTTCATTGATGTAAAACCATCTCCACCTCTGTCTTTCACAAAACTTTTCTAAAAATACCTTTCCCGGCTGCAGGTTCTTTCTTGCTTATCTTCTTCTCAGTCTCCATACCAATGGCTGTGTTAAAATTCCTTCCAGAAGTAAACCTTATAAATTAACTCTCTCTGGCACAGAGACTAGCTGTAAGCCCTCTCCACATTCACCTACTCTTACTACTACTCTTACTCAATTCTATCATCATCTCTCACACAAGACAGAGGAGCATCATTTCAGAAACAAAGTATCACTCAAATTGCTTCACCTCAAAGATGATACTGTAGAATTAAAAAAAAAAAATCAGAGAAAAGGTGACAAAACTTAATGGGATTACTTAATTTACTTAAAATACAGTGAAACTGCAAAACTCCTTACCATAGGATGCCTTAGATGTCTAAAAAAACACATAAACTCAAAGGGAAATTGAATACATTATTAAATGGCAAGGTCAAAAATACTTGCCAAACTTATGAGAACTTAGAGGACCTAGGGATCCAGTTGTATGTGAGTCGAGGTTTTGGGCATTTGACATAATTTTTATATGGTCCAATTCCATAACTTGACTCAAACAGGAAAACTGCCAACTTGTGAAAAAGTACATATCATGGAGCTATGTAAGATAAGTGAGCTAAGATTGCTGCTACAGGGATAGTTAGCATTTCAAGGGTAGGAAAAGAAACACCAAGAGGAAAATATATAAAATCCTAAGAAAAAGAAAACCCAAGCAGTGAGTCAGAAGACAGGAGTTCAGCACACAAGTCCATTCAAAGGTGCAGTGGAGGCCAACCTGCCTGACCACATCTGTAGCTGAGAAGCCAGCAAGACCTTCCAACTACTTTATCAGAGATGGTGAACACATTGTTGGTTAGCTGAGTAACTCCTTTGACCAGTATGTGGTAATTGTGTCGAGACAGACAACTGGCACCATCACCAGTCCTTTATTAAAAGCTTTTTGTACCTTCTCTCAGGCAGCTCCACATAGCACTGACTCCTTCCCTCCTTCTCTCTGCAAGCTTCTTTCTGCATGACTGGCTGACTCCAGCCTGTCCCTTACCCAGCCACTTAACCCTGACTGTCCCTCACACAGCGCCTTCTTCCCTTGGCTGTCCCTTGCACAACCACATGTCCCTTCAGCCCCACAGCAGAGCCAGCAGATTCCATCCCAAGCTGCAGCAAACCCTGGTTCTTAAGCTGCAACTCCAACTAACTAGTGATCAACTAACCCACTCATTTATAACACCTATCATCATTGGACAGGCAAGGCTGTTTCACTCGGCCATCAGTATGGCTGCAATTCAATGGCCAAGATTGCCTTCTGCACTGCCCTTACACAGCATCCTGCCATGTAAGTATCTATCATGTGTTACTCTTTAATATCTACCTTATACTTCCAACTTGTGTTTGAAGAAACTTTGTGAAATCTCTATATGAAATTAAGGTACCCAGAAAAGATGATTAAGAGGAGGAGGGCTATATTATCTTTTGAAAGATGCGTTCTGTAGGAAAATACATCTTATTTGGTCCTTTGGATGTTGACTTTCCTCATGTGCTCATTAATTCATAGCAATTAGTGTCTTAATACAAAAAAAGGAAAAAAATAAACAAAACACTTCCATTAATTTTAAATTTCACTTATCTAGGCTGTTATAAGACCTGTTTCATGTCCACCTTGGATGTAATAGAAAATTTTGCCTGATTTGTAATTAACATAATTAGTCTTCTCTCAATTCTGATAAATGCCATGAGTTCAGAATCTGACATGTTCCAATGCATATTGATGTTAATTTTCACCTCATTGCCTACAATAGTATGCAATTATTTTGAAATTGCAAATACAATTTGAAAATGCAATGAGTATTGAATTATTTGAACCCTAACTCTAACGTAATGTCATAACCTGTCTTTCTTTTAATGACAGGAGCTGTTATTATCAGTAAAATATTTCAAGATGCTTTTTTTTTTTTATTTTAGCAACTACTTTTGATCATCACATGCAGTATTACAGAATCTTTCTAGAAACACAAAATAGCTTTTTTTCTGAGAAATCTCATTTCATGTTTAGATCAATAGTCATTAGATTATCTTCCTTTTTTTCTATTTGGACATTGCAACTGGGAGATACTCTGAGTAAAAGCAGTTTGTGCAGTCATATGTGTATTGTATTTTAAATATATTGGCAATTTTGATGATACTTAGAGCAATATTTTTGCATGAGATATTGAGAAGTGTATATATTAACATTTTCCCTTCATGCAGTTTCATACTAGCACAATTATTCAGAACATCTTCACTAATATGTGTTAACGAATTATGAGATTTGGAGGGTAATTGTTACTTATTATCTATTTCCTCTTTTTAAAAATAGAAGTACATAAAATACAAGCAAGTATTGACTGCTCAGCTGTGTCATGTTCCATCCTTAGAGTTGGTTCAAAGAGAGTTCTGAAAGGTCAGATGAGCTTATGTATGTGTGCTTTAACCTTGATGAACCATGCACCATGCTATAGTGTTAGACATATTAATATAATTATTGATTCTGATTATCACTGATGGTTTTATAACAGTTATTTAGAAAATCTCTTTGGCCTTTGACACAGCAATGTAAATCAATTCCTACTTCACTGTTCTTAATCAAAGTTACATTTCTTTAGGACAGGATGCTCCACTGTAACCAGCAGTAAATCATTCAGTTTTAGGAAACTGCTAATCCCAAGATTCCCTACTGATCACAAAAGCACCTGAGGCTCACTAGTGAGTTTGGTAAGAAGACAGCACTGATTTATATTAGATCCTCAATTATTGCTTAGATTTCCAGGTTCAAATGTGTGAAATGAATTCTGCTTTTCTTACCTAAATTTTATTTCTACTCACAACATTTTATTTTTTGCATAGAATATAGAGTTTCAATTAACCACAGTTGTAGCTTTAGGCTTTCTGTCTCCAACAGTCTAAATAATTAAAGATTTCGCAACTATCCTTAGAGAGTTTCAGCTGGGATAGAGTTAATTTTCTACTTACTAGCATTACAGTGCTGTGTTCTGGATTTAGTATCACAATAAAAACACATTGATGTGTTTGTTGCTCCTGAGCAATGCTCAGTCAAGGTCTTTTCAGTTTTCCATGCTCTGGTGGGGAGTAGGTGCACAAGAAGTTGTGAGAGATCATTACCAGGACAGGTGACCTGAACTGGCAAAATGGATATTCTGTACCATGGATGCCCAGTATATAAACTGGTGGGAGGTTGGTCAGAAGGGGCCAATCATTGCTTAGGGATAGTTTGGGCATTGGTTTCAGCAGATAGAGAGCAAACAGGTTGGACACCACTTAGTTTTGCTTGGGGTTTTATTCCTCTTTTCTGCTCTTTGTTTTTATACTATTACTACTACTACTGCTACCACCACTACATAGTATTTTCATTATTATATTTATTATTATCTTTATTTCAGTATTTAAACACTTCTTACCTCAACCCATCCCACCAGGGGGCCAGTGAGCAAGCATCTGTATGGTATTTAGCTATGTCTGGGTTTAAACCATTACACAAATTCAGAAGTGTGATTGTGTATTTCGCTGTCTTCTGCAATCCATATCAGTCAAATTGGGAAGACTATCATTTTATTCTGAGGAAAGGAAAACAGTGAATCTGAAGCCAGTAGAGCCCAGTCAAGAATTAATAAACTGCATCATAATAAACTTGTGTAGAATGAAATTTGCTGCTTTGTGCAAGCAAGTTCATTGTAGAAATACACTGATTTCCAAGAGGAAAACTAAGCTACTCAAAGAAGCCGCTTCTGTTGATTATCCTTTAATATTTTTACTTCACCTTTCCTGTGATTCTCTAACTTAAATGTTTATTATGAAAGTGTACTTGTCCCATTTCAAATTTTCTGGAGTTTGATTCCTAATTTATCTTTAGATTACTCATCCCTGCTTTTTCTTTATTTCGGCTTTGTCAGATCTTTGGTTCTTTAGATGCCTTATAAGTGTGTTTAAATTTATTAATATTTTAGCATAAGGTAGTTTAATTTCTGGGTTGGTTATAAGAGCTCCTAAATCTTCCCTGTTTTCTTTTGGTTTTTTTCAATTTAGTATTTTTTTAATCCTCTAGAACTTTCTCTAAAGTGTGTTCTGTGTCAACTGGATTTTCAAGGTGCTATTTTTCTTTTCCGTTATTACTTAATGAAGCCCAGAATTGTTCTGCATCCAGGACTCCCACCTGGGGCATGGATGATCCACTTGTAAATCAGCTCTACCTGACTAGAGAGTATTCAGTATTAATCTCATGGGTGCCAGGTACATATCATCTCTCAGATTATTAATATCTCTTATCTTGAGATAGTTGAATTTTCTCTAAACAAGTGTTTGATGATTTAGAAAAAGTAATCAAGTAATTTAACAGCCATCTTGGAAGAATCATGTCAAAACCCTCAACAAAACTGTAATGAGTGGGCTGCTGACAATATAAACCTCAACATTAAATCATCCTTTCAAAATATTTAATACTTCATATCTTTTAATATTATGCCTAGTTTATGAGTGCAGGGATTATTATTAACAATAATATAATTAATAATATCAACATTACTACTAATAATACAGATATTATTCACAGTATTCTGAATTTCCTTAAGGAATTCGGAGATGAAACAGGTTACAAAACTGATTCTGTTTGTCTTGGACCTATAGAAATAAAAGTAAGGTAAAGAAGATCTAGAAAGCAGGAAAATAAGATTGTAGAATTCCTGATAATGGACTTCTGATGGAGGTCTGAGTTTCATGGGTGAATTACAACACAAAGTTAAAAGCTGGCAAGCTGAGAAATGAAGATATGAATCAAACTCACATATATTCATGTATCACATACTCAGATTTTGAGGTGACACAGAATAGTAAAGTGATACAATATTGAGATTTACATTAGATAATTATGGTATGTGACATTAAGGATTAAATAAAAATTAATTCTTCCTGTTGATACAGCTGTAAACACAGAATAACATCTGAGATTTTGACATTTGAGGTGTTTTCACTACATAAATATTGTACATCTTTAGAGAGAACATTTTAAGTCAAATATTGCAACTCAGAAGCTGAGAAAATTGCACTTTAATAATATAATACTCTATAATATAAAATCCCCTATGTTTTTCAGTGTAAAGTGCCTATCATATCAAAAAAGTAATAAATCTTTGAACTTCTTTTACCTACTAGCACAATTATTTCTGTGTTTAAGTGACCACAATGCTGATTGACACTATCCAGAAAGAATAAAACCACAACCTGAAAAAAATAAACAATCAGATCAAAATTGTAAAAAATAAAATTTAAAATAAAATAGTCTGCTACAAAAAACATATTTTAAATTAAAGTCGCACGATAAATATTTTAATACAGTGTAGTTATATCACATTTTTCATTTTCAGTGATTAGAATTATTATCTGTTGTCATTTACACCAAATAGTGAAATGGTGCATATTTATTTGTGTATTTATTTATGTATGTATTTATGTATTTATTTATTTATTTATGTGTTTATTTATTTATTTATTTGAGCCTTGCTGGAAAGACAACTCTGTTATCTCATGGGAGGAGTAACATACCAAATGGAAAATATGAAAATGAGCACTCACATGTCATGTTACTAAATAGCCAACCCCATTTTGTTGCAGCTGCATAACAGCATTTTGGACACAGTCCACCCATCTCCCCCTGTAAATGACTGAGAGATGCAGCTGCTGTCCAACATGTTTTCTACTGGGACTATTTGTATATCAGGCCACACATAAGAACAGTTAAGCAAATTACTGCTATAGAAACTGGGACAGGTTAATTTAGTTATGCTAAAATCTTTCTTTGTTTTGTTAGTTTTTCTTTATATATACATTTGCTTTGAAGCTTTTGCTGTTAACATATTTTTAACGACTCTCTCTGCCCTTCACAGAATAGAATTCTGACCAAGCAGTAGCCATACAAATTATCTCCCTATAGTGGTGAACAATATGACTCTAGTCCTCCTGCCCTGCCTGTCCTTACTTCCAAAGTCCCAAGTTTCCTTTTCCACCTAGGCTCAAGAAGAACATCTGTGCTCAGCCAAGCTGGACCTCTGACCCTTTTCATTGACCTCTGACACTTTGGGATTGCTTTCTCCTGCACTCCTAACAGATGTCTCTTAAAAGTATCCAGCATTTAAAGACATCAATAACTTCAAAGGTAGATGACAAGGGACCTTACTAATTAGTTCTCTTAGCAGCCCACAGTCTTCTCTGCCATACCTAGGGCAAAAGTTTTGCCAATAGCTTTTCTCATCTACTTCATGGTCATTGTGACCAAGGTATCCACCCATCTTAGCCCACAGGTCCCTTTCTGCTTGCAAACAATAAATCTAGGACAAATATTTTCCAGCTGGCTCTCTTAGTAACTGCCCCAAAAGGTTGTTTTCAGCGTGTTTCAGGAATTTCCTGGACCTTCTTGTAAACACTGTATGGTATTCCCACTTGACATCTGGGACATAAAAGTCACTCATAAGGACAAGGACCGAGTAGACTTTATTTTCTTTTCCCCTTATCCTTACACAAAGTCTCTCAGATGTCATCACCAGTTGCAAGCCCCACACAATCCAATCCCTCCATTAAATACTGTACCACCTCCCTGCCTTCCCTGACCCTCCTGAGAAGCCTGTGACTGTCCATCACAGCATACCAGTTGCAGAATTCATCCCACCTGCTTTTGTTTATGTCAATGGTGTCATAGCTCTGAGAGTGGATTAAAGCTTCTAGTTCCTCCATAATATTTAATATAGAAGAATCTGGTTAACATATATAATATACATACTATTGTACAGAAAAATGGTATAATATGTTATATTAAGAAATTAGTATATATATACACATATATATATAATATAGTAAATTGCTTTATCAAATCATCTAATTATTTTATATTAGCATTAAATATAAATGAAGAAAATATTTTATTAATTAATGAAATATATTAAAATATATTTCATATATCAGTACATTACTGATAGAATTCCCCCCCATGGGCTTTGGAACTAGATAATTTTAAACTCCCTTTCAATCCAAATCATTCTATGATATTATAATTAATAATAATTACTTATTGATATAATGTATTATGCATTATTTTATGTAATAGATAATGGATACTATATATTATTCTATTCTAATTTTTTTCTGAACCCACAATGCTTTAAGCTTTATGCTTTACGACTACCTAAAGTATTTCTGTAACTTGAAGTTAAACACATACATAGAGACTTTTCCATGGAGCAGAAACAGTGCTACTCACCAGATTAAAGTAAACTGTTCTTTTCAAATCAGACATGCCTGAGGTTTTTCAGGGAACAAGCCACTTCCTGGTGGTTAAAAAGTTACTGCAGAAAAACCAAATTTTTTTTGCTAACTTGTGATATTGAAAATGGCATCCATCAAAATAAATTCTTGTGAATATTTGTCTTTTTAATAAAAATGCACATTTTAAAACTTTAAATGGCTGTATTAAAAAAACTCCTTATGAATTTAGCCTAAATATAATACATTCTTTAGATATTTCCCAAAGTTTATCCCATCTTGTGCTGGTTTTGCACATTTGACATTTGGGGAGAAGGGAAGAAGCCATTCATGGTGGGTAGCTGAAAAAAACAACCTCAAAAACTGAAATTTTTCAAGAAAGATTCTTTTAGTGCTTTAGTTCTTTTAGAGGACATTCTCATTCATTAAATAAGTTTGTACCCAATACCTTGATAATCTTACAATGTGAATCAGAGTTTTGTTTATTAAAGTAAAAGTGGCTTACAGTCTTTGCAATAATGGGCTTATTTAGGTACAAACCCACTGGCCAAATTATCCTTTTGTCTATTGAAAATGACTGTAATAAGTGGTTCTCTCTGGCAGTAGAGATAAAAAAAAAATAATTCAAAGTAGATTTTATCATTTACTGACACCCTCAGTGATTTCCTACTCATGACACTAAGCAGATGTTTATGCTATGTAACCCAAAGGGTCCCTGATAAATAATTTTTGTTCTCTCTTAATCAGGAGCAGGTCTGGGATGTGTAGAAGACCATGCACTCACTGATGGATTCAAAAAAGCCCAAAGAGCAGCTGTACTGATGTAGCTTTGAAGTGGCATTCTCAGGGGTACTGGGAATGACAGGCTATTTTAGCGGCCCTTATTCATTTCACAGTTTCTCTTTTTCAATCCTGTCTCGTTCTAGAGTCAACAACGTGGTGGGGTTACTGTATTTATGTGCCAGCTCACTTCAGTGAAGGTTGTGAATCCTTATCTGAATAGACAACTAAAATTGAAACAGCTCTTAGGCATAATCTCTGTCTTCTCTAGTGCTTAAATAATAAAAAGACCAGTAAAAGAAGAACAGTGCTACTAGCAATGAAAATATTATACAAATACAAAAAAAAATTGAAGGTGAAATAAAATATAAGAGAAAAGCTGACATATTTGTTAGAAAAAGAGGAGAGGAGTGTGAAGGGAGAAATTGTAAGATAGCTATGTAAGACAATCCCATAAATAATAATATATCTTTTAAGGACAGAGGTATTTCTTACAATGAAAGGATTCAATGAGTACAACAAAATAAAATCCATAAGGTCTTCTTAGATTAATAATAAAAGTTCCCCTGCAGCATTTCCAATGCTGTTATATATATAATTTGTAGATAGTAAATGCTTTAGATACTAAGTTCTTCAGTTTAATCATTTGCTCGGGAAAAACAGATTTTACAACTGGGCACTTCAGTACGAAATTACTTTCATCAAGCCTACCTGAATCAAGGACACTTAATGTACTTCTTGGATATGTTACTCATTCTAGTCAGACTGTAAAAATGGTTTATTCATCTTACATGAAACCACTTAGGACTAACATGCATAGAGAAGAGCTGGAAACAAATCCTCCCTTCTTCCTATGTCACCCTTTTTCCATATTAAAGAGTACGAGGCTGACACTTGTATTTGGCAAATCTGGCACTCTTGTCTGCACACTCAACCAGTTTTGGAATGAAAGATGGAGTTTCCTATTCCTATTCTTACCTCACCTCAAAGTCATTTTACTCTCACTTTTGTGAAGAAGGTGCTTGATTCTTCGAAAACAACAGAGAGAGATCAGCTAAAACTCAAAGAAGTTAAGTATCTTTTCTAATAACTAAGTATTATTTATGAACATAAAAAGGAAGCACTTGTGCTACCTCATTGCTTAATTATTTATAATCAAGCATCTTAAGTTTTTCATGAAGATATGATACTCTTATAAGAATGAACACAGAAATAAATATGACTTGAATCTGAAAATTTGTTTAGCTAAAAACCATCAGAAAATAAAAACTTTGTATAAAAATTTCTTATTGAAATTGTTATGAAACTGCATAATGTGAGGCAAGGAACAGGTCACACAGTGCCTGAAACAAAAAAAATAAAAGATCTGAAATAGCTAGGAATCAGCTACTGTAGACTTCTTTCATGTCACATGTGGTGGGAAATAATGCATGTTTTTAATATGATTAAAAAAAAAAAAAAAGAAATAAATATGTTTTGCTACAATTATCAGGAAGAGTATCTTCCTGCTTGGCTACAATGGAAAATTCAAAATATCTTGACTGAAAAGAGTAAGCAGAGTATTATATAAGCTTTTCCCCAGTCTCTCAACAAAGGCATCAATCATTCATCCCTGGTTATTATGTCAATTTAGAAGATTAAACTACTTGCAGAAAGTTAAGACTCTTGAGTGAAGTGATTCACAAAGTGTCTGAACTCTCACAAGATAATTGTAAAATTTACTGAACTACTATTATATTATCTGTTACACTTATAAAATAGCCACATTAATTCTCTTATCTGAAATTGCAATAAAAATTTGTTATTCCATTCTTCCTATTATCAGCTATCTTTGCCTTTCTAAGAACTACAAATGCTTTTCCTGATAGAATTCTACACCTTCATGTCTTTTCTCCTATTGACAAGAATCCTCTACTCTTTCATTCTTACTTTTCTATATCCAAAGCTCATCACAAAGGCACTGCATACAATTATTGAACTGGTGAATTTTTCCCATCAGTATTCAAGTAGGTAGTATCATTTATTATCAGAATGTCCTAATTCTGGTACTTAATTATAAAATCAAGAAGGCGGCACCTTTTTGTTTTCTGTTCACGCTGCTCTCAGATGTGTTGGGAGGGTTCTGGCAGTCACATGTTAGAGGCACGGGTGATCCTAGACCTGCACATGGTCCAGAGGCAGCATAGCATACCCTTCCCATGGAGCAAAAATGTCACAGTACAACAAACAGAGGCACATAACTTGCTCTGCTTTTCCTCACTACATCAAGCACCACTTATATTCTATGTTCTTGTCAGAGAAAAATTTTGTGAGGAGAATATCTCCAGGCAAAGAAAAGGGGAGGTTTAAGGCAGAATCTCGTGAAGCTCCTCTCAGGTATAGTTTATCATCACAAAGCAGCCTGCTCTTACCCAGCCTTTAAAAGCATGGTTGAAGATCCATGACCTGTAACAAAACAGTGTTACTGCAGTGGGATTCACAGAATAAGAGGTTTGCTGCTGTAGCAGAGGGCAAACACAGGTGAAGTGAAAGATGCATTCATTATACTAGACACAGTACTGGAGGAAATAAAATACAATTCTTTCTAGGAACAACTTGTCCTAAATAAACCAGAGATACATAAGTTAAACGTGGAAACAACAGCAAAATGTTCCTACAGCAAATTAAAAGAGGTCCTTAGAAACAAACAAGCACAAAAAAGATGCCACTTGGTTGTTCTGAAAACGGGAGTACATTTGCTTGTTTTCAATCAGATTATGCCATCCTTCCTACCAGGAAAAGGCATACATCACATCAAAGATTGCATGTTTTTGTAATACGGCAAGGGAAAATTAAGCATTAACAAGAAGACCTAAATCCTCTGTAATTTGAACTCAGGGAAAAAAAAAGATCTAGGATAATGTTACACCTTTAACCAAATCTCCAGAAAAAACATCCCTTAAAATAAGAATGAATTCTCAAGGCAAAACTGAAACTAATTAACATCAGTGACCATTTTGAGGGGAATTTTGGCTGAATAGTGTTCATTTTTTTATATGATTATTCAGAAGACTGATGAAAATCCCCAAGAATTGAAAACGAGATCTTTAGAAGGCTCTATCTTGCTTCACACACAACATGAGAACAGACCATCAAACCAGTTATATTTTAAATGATATTTAAAAGAGAAAATAAGATAACACCTCCAAAGACAACATTCACAAAGAGGAAATTATTGTAAGTGTTTGTATACTTCATTCAAAGGTATAATATCAGCTTGGTACTTGCTTAAGTACATATTAATAGGAGAGAGGGGCACATGTCATGGAGAAAATAGCTATAATTTTCAAAATTGTGTAATACTAGCTTTATGGATTTCTGTATAATGAAATATTTCAATCTGTTAAGAAGCCAGCAGGGAGTAACAAAAATGCCAAAAAATAAAATGTGATGCAAGGTGTTACACAGAATTTAATTTAAAGTCAAGGTAAAAAAAGGAATAATGCTTTTTACAGTATGAAGGTTGGAATAAAGACACTGAAAGATTCAGAGAACTGGAGAGAGAAAGATGGCTTAGATAATTGCCAGTGGAGATAAACAGCACATTGGAAGGGTTTGCCAAAGGAATAAATGCAAATGATAAAGTTAAAAGTGGAGAAGAGATTGAGATAATGGGGATGGGTGACTCGTGGAGTAAGTGGAGGACCATGCACTAGACTGTGCAGATTAGCACTGTTCAGGAAAAAAGGAAGTTAAAAGAAATATATTTTGAGGTGCCTGTATTCAAGATGTCTACAGTGATGCAACCAGAAAAAGTTGAAACTGAACAAGATATCTGAGGTAGCCTGAAGGAGAAAATTAATCAACCAAAGTGGTTTTGAAATTAAAGATGCTTAATGGGTTGAAACTCTAATATTGTGAGCATTAAATGTACTCAGAGACTGATGAAGTAGAAATAACTTAGAATTTTCCTAAACAATGAATGAATTTGGGAATACTGATGCAATTTTTAAGCAGTTTACTTTGGAGCCCCTCTTTGAAATTTTAAAAGGTGTTTATGATAATTGCTTTCATTATTTTATGAGAAAAAAAGGCAAAAATTATCTATTTTACCAGTGTAACTTGAAATTCTAATAACATTTGTGCCAAGAACCATGAGATTTGGGAGACATGAAGACTAAATTCCAGTTGGTCTTGTGGTTAAAATGGTGTGGCTCGTTATCAGGGCTGTGGCTATGCTCACACATCTGCTGCACTCAGGCCATTCACTCCGCAGGTGGCCCACAAATTCATTAGTTACTCATCTGCACAGCCAGAGTAGTGGGATGATGAGTGATGGACTGCCCCGCGAGGAGGCTGAAACGCTGGCTGCCTTGCAACAAAGCATTGGATTAGCTGGTGCACGAGCTCTGCAGGTGGGAAATCTGGGCTGACTTGAAGATCTCCTCAGGCAGGACCTGCAATGCCTACACTGAATTACATATTTCAATGTGTTGACTTATACTCTGTGGAAAAAACTGGACTTTCTGAGGCCTCCTAGGAAGGTTATTGCTGCAGGACTGACCAAATCCTATGTAGATAAGACCTTTACAAATAGAAAATGGTCGAGTAAGACAAGCTTTTGCGTATAATCACCACAGTTAGCTCGTTTATGTGTGGTTTAAGTCACCAGCAATGGCACAGGTTGTGTCTGAGCTGGAGTGCTCGTGTAGGAGCACAAACCAGCTGGTTACGAGAACTTGAGAACTGAGTGCAACAGCAGGGTTGGGAACCTCACCCAATCCAGCTGAACACATCACTGTAAGAAACCTTGCAAAGGAAACTTTCACCATCTGGACAGCGATTGAGAATTTAGCTCAGAATACTCAATTACTTGTATAAGCACTCCCCTATTGCAAGATCTCAAAAATTCAGGATTTTTAAACAAATTATCTCTGGTTGTGCAGCAAATTCTAATTAAAGGGAGGCAAAAAACCCAGGTACCTATATCTTCCTCTGAGTACGATGAACAGTATGGTTGAAAAAAGATTGCTCTACCCCCAGCCCAAAGCAAATTGGAATTATCAGGTTTTAGATACTGTTACTTAATTGTTTGTTTTGGTTTTTCTTTTCTTCCTAAAAGGGACAGATTGGTATTCAAGCTCTTGCATTATTTTTATTATTTGAAATAATAATCAGTTGAAACTTTTTCATGTGTGAGTATGATTACTGCTGTTATTATTAAAGTATAAAAAGCAGAGAGAAAATAAGCAGTTAAAAGGTATTTGTGAATGAATTTGCTATTGGCTCCACTAGGTATTTTAGACTGTAAGTTAATTCATTCAGAAATTTTCATCTAGATACCTGAGTCAGATGGAATATTCACAGTGTATGAAGCAATGTTTTGTAGTTTAGGTTTTTATAATATAGTTCCTTAAATCATTCCAGTGCACATACCCTGGGATGATAACTATTTTCCTTGCAAAGAGCTAGGACTTTGAAGAGAAGATGATGCTAATAATTCTGGAAAAATTCCTCTAAAGTCTTTGGAGCTATAGAAGATCCTCAGGCAAATAGTCTCACTGTTACAGTATCATAGTAAATTGTTTAACAAGGATAGATAAGATCTACATAAGACACCTAGATGTAACAAACTGTCCTGGGAGTAGAAAAAGGGTGAGAAAAATGCTCTGTGTTTCTCTGCTGTCATAAAACAATAGGCAGATCAACACATTTGTGAAGAATCTGCCTGCCAGTAGCATATGCATGTCCCACATAGAGAGGAAAGGGCTGGAATAGTCCTTCCTGCACACTACTGGAGCTCTGCTCTTGAGATATTACTTTCTCCTTAGCTTGACTCTGAATTTTCATAGGCATTGAAATAACAATCATTGCTTCAAATCCTAGACACATTAATTTAAAAAGTAGACCTACAAAACCTTTCAATTTTAGAACACTCTGGTTTACAGTAGAATATGGACAGCATTTGTTTTCATCCACTTTGTCAAGTTTTGTTTTATTTTGTTTTCTTGTTTTGTTTTGTTTTGTTTTTTCCCCCCCGTGGATGAATAAAATGCAGCTGAATTGAATTTTAAAATATTTGTACCATATGTAATTACTCAGCTGTGAAATCTTATGGATATTCCATCAACAACTTCTGCCACTAAAAAACATAAAATATGTTGATGTCCTCATTAGGCAAAACCATTTCAGAAAATGAAATGTAAATATTGTATTTTTTAAAATGTTGCTCTCATATTAAAGCTCAAGTGAATAAGTCAGGTAGAAAATGTAATATATTTCATTTTATAGTAGTTGGAAAATAAATGTTAGGTGGATTTCATAGATTTGAATATAAATAGGAATTCCAAACTTTTTACAAATGTTTAAAAAATGTGTTTGAAAAGAAGAATGTAATGGAAGTATTATCTTTAATCAATTTAAGTTTAAAGACAATTTGCATGATGCTCTGCAATTTGACAATACAATTAGTAATAATCTTATGGCTCATTTCTAAAACTATCCAATCCATGTAAAAAACAATAGAGTTTTCAGTTTTTTCAATGCAGGTGAGTTACAAAGGTACATGTGAAACTGAGGTTTGATTCATCCTTGCTTTTCATGCTGAAGATACATAGAATGAGAGGTTTCTAAGCTCGGTTGTTCCTCACACCATCCAAGAAACTACCAGAAGAACTTCACATAATGACCAAGGAAAATAAATTCTTTTTTTGCCAGTACTCCTTTCCTAAATTTGCTCTTTCAATCACTCCTCTTCTCCCTCTACTATATTATGAGGCTGGGGAGGGACAGTTGAAGGACTTTGATATATCTTATTTTATGATGAAAGGAACCTCAGCTAAAAACATTATTCGAGATTTTTGCCTTGAAAGAAAGCTATGTAAAGAAAAATAGCATATCAGTGGAGGCATATAATTTTTTTTCACTGATTTGTTGAAGGTCTTAATGGTCAAACATTTTCGCAAAAGTGAAAAATTTTCCAAATTTTCATTTTCCAAAAAAAGTTAAAACCTGAAAATATTTTGCTTGGTATATAATTGAATCTTTTTGTCTCAAAACAAGATATATTTGTAGTGTTTTCCTTTCTTGCTTATAATTCTAGGAACATTTGTAAATTAAGCAATAGTTCAAAATGAAAAACAGAAGTATTGAGAAAATACCGAAATTAGTATTTAAGCTGTTTTCTTCTCTAATTTAGCTTTGTCAAGTCAGGTAGAAATCGCATGATTTTACTAGCTTTTATTAATCTCATCTATAAATTTAGTAAGAGAGTTCAAAACCCTTAATGGAGAATACTGCAGTTTTCACTATTTAACAGATAAAATATTACTCTTTCTAATGCCATATTAGAAGTGATTCCTTAGAATTAAGCAAGAGACTTAAAAAACGCATCTGATATCTAAAAAAATAGAAAAACTTTTAGGCAGTGAACTCATTTTACCACTTGATCAGCAGGGTTTGTCCTTACTCGAGCATGTAGAAATACTGATTGTTTACTATACTTATGAAACATTAGTCGATGAAATAATCATAATATCTAAGTAATTTGATTAAATAACTATTAGTGAAATTGTTACTGATTTTACACACATGCTTAGCTACACAGCCAATTTTTACAAAAAAACGTTATTCCTAGTTTCAGCACTATTATTAATTTAGTGGCATATCCATCAGCAGAGATAAAATCTATTCCATTCTATTTCTATTTTTATATCACCTTCATAACTGTAATAATGAGCAGCTTTCAATGGTGCATAAAGTATCAGTAACATTTTTCCCATGAGTTTTGCTCTCTTTGTCTTCCCCTCTTTCTAGATAATGATTATTATAAGATTTTTTAAAAACTAAAATACAATACATCTTTGGCTAATTATGCACCAAAATGATGATTTAGTGGTTTAACTCCTGTAGATCTTTGGAATTTTGGCTTGAAGCATTTATGTCAACTCTCTTTATGAGTATTAGTCTTATCACTGCAAAATTCACTGATCTTCTCTAGCAGAGCAGCTACAACAGTAGTTTTATTAAAGTTCTTTTTCAGCTGGACTCTTTGTGGTCTTAGAACTGCTAACCCAGAGGTTCATCCAAAGATTTTTGTATGGGCCCTGAATAAAAACGCTTTAAACCTAGCAAGAAAATATATCATGTACACTTACTGCCAGCCTGTTGATGCATTCATGTAATTATTTCATTATTTATTTTTTGTTCAGATCTTAATTCACACACATTAAAAAAAAAAAAAAAAAAAAAAAAAGAGAGAGAAAAATAATTAAAAGTTTGAGATCAAGCTTACATCCTGCTATCAAAAGTGTACAAATGAGACAGAAAAATGCACAGAATGTGTTGGTGTTGTGCAATTCCCCTAAAACAGCAATAATGACACCTAAATATTAGCAAAACCTGTGCTGAGACAAAACATGAAGCAGTAAGAGCTGAATTTTCGAAATGCATCAGTGGCACGGCAGCTTTATTAATGCCAGAAACATCAGTAGCACAAGCAGCAGCTCAGATGCAAATTCACTAAATCCTGATGTTCGGAGGAGAAAGCAGCCCTGGGTGATGCCATTTCCTCTGGAGATAGACCTGACAACTGCTGCAAAGGGTCAGGTTAGAGGTAAGGTGGAAGAGGGAGATGGTTTTCTGCTACAAATAGAAACGAGATCAAACCCCAAAATGAGAATATAAATGTCACTTAAGTTAGCTTATCTGATGCAACTAAAGGAAGTGCCTATGCCTCTCTTTAATAGAAAATGTTAAATGGTTTAGCTCAAATACCTAGAATAGCTTAAATTACTCTAGAAACTCATGAATTAAAAGGACATCAACTCATCAATTTTTTACAGAGATATGTAAAGTAAATCGGGCAGAATGCAATAAATAACTGTATTGCATTCCTGACACAAAAGGAAATAGAGATAGGTTTTTTGTCTGAATTGACAAGTAGTCTTTGGTTTTCTAAGCACAGCTTTACTCTTTCTAACAAATGTGTCTAAAAATCTTATTATGCCTGAAAATCATATCACTCAGCCTAACCAATTCTGAAATTTGGAAAGAAAGCCCCCTTCTTCAAAATTACCAGTGTCAGGCTTTTTACCTTTTGATATTATTTACATGTGCAATAAATTGAAGTTGCATCTATTTGCAGATGAATAATTATTTACAAGATAAAAAAATTAAATTGAAGATTTTAACTGAACTGAGCAGTCTATGTGGAGTTTTTTACACTAACTGAAAAGGAGAAAATAAGGAAAAGGAATGGGTTGGTGATGACTATGATAATAACTGCTGTAAGATAAGATTATATCGACAGATATAATTTTTGTTTGTAAGAGCAATGACATCATGTCTTCCAACACTTCCCTCAGTTTTTATGGTCATGATTGTTATTGTTGTTCCCAGAGTGGGTACTCCTGAAAAGGAAATCTTTCATCAAACATTTGTTTTTATTTCTTTACATATTCAAGGTCTGATTTCTTTAGTTCTTTCAGTATCACATCGATTTTTTTATAAATGTTTTTAATGGCACAGTCCAAGCCTAGCTGCATATTTTTTTTAAGAAAAATGGATCTGGAGATACCTGACTTGGCTTTGAATCTGAGGAGCCAAATATGTAGATGAATGTACAACAATGACTCTTCATTTGCTTGTTTAGTTACTAAGTAATGTAGTACTTCTTTTGCCATGAATAGAATTAAGGAAAACATATTTAAAATCCATACGTCATCTGCATATTTAGAAGATTTCTTCTTTTAGTGGTGGTAAAGAATGAAATGCTTGAGAATGTTATAGAATCTTCACATCTATGGATCTGAACATTTTACCTATGGAAGAGGAACCTCCAAAACCCAGTAAAACAATGACACTTGAAAATCACATTTTTAATATTAACATAAATATTTAAAGATAAAACAGAAGGGTCAAGGAGATTTTTTTTTTCCCCATAGGGATGCAGTCTAAATTTTTGCATGGAAGATGGATATTACAGCTTCAGAAAGTAACTGGTGTTTATATGAGTAATACTGTCATCACCAGACTGTGCTGGAAAAGTTGTTTTTTCAGAGAATTTTACTTGATGGGTCAGTAAGTAAAGGTAGATAGAACTTACTCCTGATTCTTGCTTTAAATGTAGTCTTAGAGAGGCTGAACAAAGAGAAACATCTCAGTGAGCACTAGACACACACTTGGAACAGTGCTCATGTTATGAGTAGGATTAATTTGACTGCCAAGTGAACTAGATTGCCTTTATAGTTAACAGACTGGTACATTTTGCACTGTAAATACCTGAAAAGAGATTAATTTCCTTTCACTGATTTTGCTGGACAGCCAAATATACAGCACAAAGGCAGTATGGAGCACATCAAAGAAATTACTTCCACTAACATTTTAGCACATCCAGAACACAAGATGCAATTTTTTTCAGAGCTAATTCACATATCCTTATGGCAGGCTAGCAATCAGTTTATGGTATCTTCACAAGTTTTACTTAAAAACATTGAACTTACTTAAGGGAATTCCTTTTCATCACATAAAGTTACTGAGCTATTGCAGGCAATGTATGCTCTCATTTAACAGTTTAGTGTCCAACTGTATCTATAGTGACTTAAATATACTAAAATAGGTGCTTCCTGATGTCATGGTTTATTAAAATCCTAAGTATAAGAGACATCCTAGTAATTGCAATAACTTTTTTTTTTAGCTGAACACTAAATTTTCATTCTACTGCAATATATACATGACATTTGCATGTTCTCACAATTTCATATATTCTTAGAGTTTATGTCTTAAACTAATCAATGTGTTCACCTCATTATAAATTAATGCATATTGTACCACAGAATTGGTAACTTCTGAAATTTGAGGTATTTTCAATTCACAACAATTTAATTACAGCTTCTTCTAAAAATTATAACACATCTTTTCTTAGAGGCTACAAGTGATAAAGCACCTATAATTTGAAGTTCTGAAATTATTTTCAGAATCCAATTACAGTGCCTGTTAAGAATTTTCTCCTTTTCTATTTTTTTTTTTTTTTTTTTTTTTTTTAATTAAAAAATAGAAAAACAAAA
>JAOTQP010000870.1:16874470-16888801 GCA_026413545.1 Cichladusa arquata | reverse complement strand
TTCTTTTTTTTTTTTTTTTTTTTTTTTTTTTTTAATTAATCTATTGAAACACTCTATTAGCCATTAGGTAAATCATCAGATTAAAAAAGCACAAAACTCATGGATACCTACACCTTACCTCAGAGCTTCCTATCTGTCTGAGCTGCATTGTGTTGAAAGCACTTGACTCTGGGTCTTTAGGACTGAAAGTATCCAGACATCTTGAATGTGAGCAGAAATTTGGGGTAACTTTCACTTCCATGTGTCTGGGGAAACCAAACTATGAAGTGGTGCCCTCAGTAGCTCACAGTAAAATTCATATAATAAACCCTGCCTTGCATAATTGTAAGAGTCAGACTGGATACCTGAAAATTCCCCACCTAAACTAGAAGTACTGAGGAGGACCTGATTAGGGCTTCCCTTAGACTAGGTCTCCCTAATGGTGAAAACAGCTTAGTGAATACCAGATTATGATCTTAGAAATTGCTTCTTTAAAAAAAACTAACTGTCCCGAAACCACTAACAACCACACACATTGTTTGAAATATATATGTTGCACTATATTTATAAGCTAAGACATCTGTTAAAGTTTTGAAAAAGAGTCAACTTTTATATATTTTTCCTTCAGCATGAGGCAGTATTTAGAGAAAATAGGAAGAAGAACCATAATTTATCTTATTAAATAGCAATCAAGAGAGATCCTCCAGGAACCTAGGCAGATGTTTGCAAAGCTGTAACTTCATGGAATGTTGATGTTGGTGCCCCATCTTCTTTTAGCAGACCTGGAGCTATTAGTGCAAAGACTCAGTTAAGCAGACACAAATGTGTACTCAGGAATTTTGCTGGTAATTCTATAACTCTGTGGGTATTGAATGCCAAACGTAAAATGCTGAATATTGTTTTTGATTACTTATAAAAATGCCTTTGGAGAAAAAAAAAATCATGCGTGACCAGACAATGAAAAAAAAAAAAAAAAAAAAAGCAACCCTGAAATGTAGGGCTTCATCCCTATTACCTTCTTTTTAGAAAGAAGAATGTAGAGAGTATGGCTATGGAGATTAAAGCAAGTTCAGTATGTATAAAAAGATTCAAATTATGGGTACTGCTTCGTGTGTCCCATCACTTTTTATTTACTTACTTGGACACACATTAACTTACTTTTAATGTAGATGTGTACAGACCACGCAATTGTGTATCACCACAGAAGACATCTCCTCTCTACAAAACCTCTCACAGCCCTTTTTTGTACAAACCAGATTTGTGTAAACTTTAGCAAAGTCTGTAATCATCATTGCATTTTCCACAGAGAGAGGAGATGTGAACAGTGTTGGTTAGGACAAGGATTCAGGCACTGCTGATGAAGAAGTGCATCAAAGAAACCCACCGACCCACCCAAAACACCGAAAATAAATGAATAAACAAACAGAACTCCACCAGATTTTGTCTTTCCAGGCTACAGCAAAAAGTAAGGGTGGTCATTTCTTTTCATCTTGCAAATTAAGTTCAATTTGAGGGCAAAAGCAAAGTGTGAAACACTTGAGCTTTTCAGCTTTGTTCTTCTCAAAAGTTTCTTTTAATCCCATTTGAGGAAAAAAGGTATTTTTTTACTTGAAACTTCAATGATACATTTTATTTCTGAGACTATAAAATCAACATACCCTTTCTAACTGAACAGATAATTTTATCCTGATCTTCTCACATGTTCCTTTTTTTTTTTTTTTGTAATTTACCCATCTATTTAATTATTTTTTACTTCATGTTTCTTATCATAGCCTGAAGTCTCATTCAGTTTCTCACTGTTATATTCTGCTACCTGTGCTACTATTCCATGAGTTGCTCAAGTCAGAGCTGCAAAAAGTGTCCAATTAAGATGCTCCTTTTTTTCCATGTGGCTATTCCACTCATCTTCTATCACATGCCACACATTATTCTCACAAGAAATTCCACTTAACCTGTGGCATTCCTGTCCTACTATACCTCTGAGCAGTTCAAGCTCTCTTGATGCTCTTGAGTTCGCTGTAAGGCTGCTTCTCTTTTTTTTCTTTCTTTTTTCTTCTTTCTTTTTTGCTCCTAAACATGGAGCATAGTATTTACTGAGGTTTTCTTACATGTACCCATGTTTATTTTATTTCATTAACTCCTGCATCAAACTCAGTGTGTCTTCCTGCCTCGGGTAACATTTCTTTTTTTGGTCTATTAGCCCTGTATCTCATACACTAGGAAGCTATTCACACTTCATAGGGTTCATGGACAATGTTCTTTAGTTTGCTTTAGCAAAATTAAACGTAGAACTCCAGTTAGTGATTTATTCTAAATCCTTATCTGAGCTTTTTTTAGTATTTCATGTCAGCTTAAAGAAAACACTAGTAATATACGAAAAACTTAGTCTAATAAAATGACAGCAAGAAAATTCGGAGAGGGGAGAATAATGTATTTAGGTTTTGAAAGGCTTCAATACCTGTGCAGAACTAGTTATTTTGAGAATCATCATGACCATACACATGAAAATTAAAGAAAAATATCTTTCCCATATGTAAAAATACGTAAGTCATTCAAGATATAATGCTTTCACTGCATCTTTGATTCAATAATAGATACTTTTTTGTTGTATTCCAAGAAATGTGTAGTCACTTGTACAAATCATTGTGATTTCTATCCCTCACAAAGATTTTTGCAAGGACTGGAGATTCTCTTGTCTTTCGTTTTTTTGGGGTTTTTTTTGTTTTTTTGTTTTTTTTTTTTTATGAGGTTGTGTGAGCGTTTTGTTTTATTTTCCCTGAAATATGTGATGTTCTGCAAGCTTGTTCCTCGTGAGAAATGGAAGGAGGGAATAGAGGATAAAATGGGGGAAAAAAAAGAAAGAGCAGCTAAGCAGTAGGGGTGTTGGACAATTACTGCAACTACTGTAGCATGCTATCCTATTACTGCTAAACACAAAAGTGACTGAGCTTTTCCTTACAAAATGTCATGTCAAACAAGACCTGGATTACAGCTAAAATTTTTTAATCTTCAGAGTAGAGAAGTCTGACATTTTTGTAATAGGATGTGAACAGTGATACTCTGTTTTCAATAGCAATGACAATGCTGAGCTTTTTAAGTTAACTCTGATACTAGCCACATTTTCTATCTGACATTTGGTTTAAACTTCATCTTCTGGGAGTTGTTATTAATAACATATTTCTATGAGATCTTATCTTAAACAGTGTTCATAAACAATGTATATTTATGTGAACTTAATGTTTAAGATGGGGATACAAAGGTATTTGTAATCTTATTTAATGTTTCGCAGCAAATCCATATCTAAGCTAAACATTATTAGTATAAGAGATGAAAATGCAGGTACTGCTGGGCTTACTAGAGGTTCTGCATTTACTCTGAATCATCTGTAGTGTCCTCTAATGAAAGTTTCGATACTGGAAGGCAAGAATTTCACACGCTGTCAAAGTCAACAGAAAACCAATATATGAATGGACAAACATCAGCAAGACTTTGTAGCAAAAGTATTAACCCGAACATATTGACTAAATTTGAAATTTTATATTTATGTGCTCTCTACTACATATTCTGCTAGGCAACAATTAGACACACTGGAACAAATTCTATCGTCTGTTGTTGATGACATCCCTCAAATGTTTACCAAATCAAATTAAAGTTACTCTGAGAGCAAGCAAAAAAAGAAGGAAAATATATGTTGATGATTGTGATCACCACCATAACATTAGAGAAGTAATTTTCCTCTTATTTTCTCTCCCCCCTCCCCATCAAGATGAGCAGCCTGGCCATACACAGATATATCTTCTGAGTTATCAAATTATAGCAAGTGGTTATACGGAGGAAAAAAACTAACAGAAAAGATTTATGAATTTTATTGCTCACTATGAAGTATAAAATTTCATGAGGATCTGTTAGTAGATATAAGTAGCTGATTTTTTAGATTGAATTGTGTAAAAACCAAAATAAATGGCACCAAAAAAGAGATACTTGCCTTCCTTAATTTCTTCATGTTTTCTTTCCTCACTTCTCTTTGTTTTTTCGCTTCTCTGAAAAATTCTGTAAAAGACAGGTATTATTACGCTTATTCAAAGATCATTATCATAAATTATGTTAATTGGGGAGAAGAATATTTCAAATCAAATGGATCATGTCGAAGTTTGAAAACACCCTGAAACAAAGCAAAACGTGTGTATGGATCACTGAAAAAGAGTAGACTATACTGCCACCCAAAGGCTCTGTTCAATCAGTTGCTTTATTAATATACTAAAATAAGCCTCAATGTGAAATAAAGATTTAGTTAGTGATTTCTTGGTTGGTAGTTATGACTGATTTACCAGCATCAGTAATTTAATGAAAGATTTTGTGAGCTTTGCTTTTAACTATGAAGTGGCTTGTGACTCTTTTGAAATAATTATCTCTCTTAGATTATTAAAATCCATTTACATACTTATTCTTCACTTCTGTCAGCTAGTGCTTTTTTATTAAGGTGCTATCTGCCCTGGATTTAATAATAGTCTTTTCACATTATATAACTTCCTCTTTTTACCAAGCAGAGTGTATAAATTGGTAGCCTCTTGAGTAGAATTGGTAGTATCCATTTGGAAATAGGAATGTGTCTCTTAGTTTTCTCTCATTTGCACAGAGTGATTGATCTGGATCCCATCTGATAACTTACAAACAATTCACCTCCTTATTTTTAATGAGTGTTTTCATGTCCACAACATGTGCATGTCTCATTTACCTAAGTGTGACATATGGCTTTCCAGAATGCTCATTTTGGCTGGAAACTTATGTGTTGTAGACACATTTGCAAACCCTGCTCCACTCTTTTCTACTGTGTCATTGAGTGATTGTGTGCTGTATAACTTGACAACCTCTTCTATCAGCTCATCAGCATAACCTGCAACATGCATAATAATTACAGCTTCATTTCAGGAAATACATGAGAAGTGGTCAGAAATGTGTCAAACTGTCTAACTTCTTCTTCCACCACATCTGTTCTACTTAGTACTTGGACAGAGTGGGACTGCCTTATAAAATAATAATGCATTTTTAAAACTGGACTAATCTTTTTAGCTGTCACACTGCTCATTCAGTGTTATTCTATAATGTGTCTTTCTGAGGATTTCTTTATAAAATATGATATTTTAATGCTGTATGAAAATTATTGTGATCATACTACCATACACATGGTCTTATCCTCCACCAAGGCTTTTATATAGTATATATACAGTATAAAAAGTTCTGTGCCAATGTTCTGTGTAAAATTTAGCATTATTTTGGGGGCTAGAGTTAACATTAAGATGCCTGTCATAAATGATTTGCAGGCTTTTGAAATGTGCTATAATCCTTTGGTTTGTTATAAACAGATCACTAAAGGTATATATATTTAAGGGGTTAAAAACCATAATAATTTTATTTGCTTTCTGGAATATATAAAAATTGTTTTCATAAAATGTCTCTAGCAAGTTTAGTAACATTTTTGTGAATATGGCTTTAAGTTAAATTCTCTCCTTTAATGGCTTTGTATATGTACAGATTTTCTTATTGCTATTTTATTAGTGATCATTAAAACATATTTTCAATGTATTCCAAGAACCAATTTTTGTCATTAGACTTAATTTTTCACATTAAATATAATGTAGGTAGATACGCAAATACAACATATGCACCATATCATTTGTATTATATTACCCATTATTGTCAAAAGTGATGGAAAAATTAATTGTAATTCTGTTTTCTATAAACATCAGGAAATTCTTAAGTAAACATTATGTATGATAGTTCTTTATTTTTCTACTTAAACCTTCAAATTAATTTCCCTTTTTTTAAGCAAAGATCAAAGATGTCTTGCAGAAGCAGGAACAAGCAACTTGTAATTCATGACCATAAACTAGTACATGCAAATGCTCCTCAGAAACTGTCAGAGTCTACATCTCTGACAGAGGGAACTTCTTTACATACTTGAAATTAGAGCCCTTTAAAACTACAGGGGAAACTATCTTTCTCAAAATAAAGCTGCAGAAAAAAAGCTGACATTGCAATAGACTTGTCAGAGCTATTTTATAGCAGGTGATCTGTTTTCCATCTGATGAGAAAGCAAACATCAAGGACACTGTCTTACTTGGCATTTTTGTCGAAGGTTTCAGAGAAAAAAATATTTTTAAAGAATAGCAAGCTTCTTTTTGAGATTTTGATTTAGTCTGAGCAACAAAAATGTTAGATGTTACAGTGAGTCAGATGATGAAAAACTGTCTTCCATAGATTTTGTTTTGTGAGAGTCCCCTGGTAGAAAAATACATATTGTGGTTTGTTTTTGGTTTTGTTTTTTTTTTCACTGAGACAAAAAGAAAAAAAAAAGTGCTAACGGCAAGTTATTTACCAAACACCTAATAGAATAATTAAAATGTATTGATATGTTGTAGCAAAGTGTTGAACAGCAATGTGAGTCTTGTACAGATATCTGAATCACATAATTGGTGACCAAATTCTCACTTCCTTAAATACATATAAGCAATCATATTAGAATCGAGCCCCTGTCTCTATTTTTGTTTGTTTGTTTGTTTGTTTGTTTTTGCAGGTGGGAGCAGGCAGTATTTCATTATTTCTTACCAGAAACATGCATCAGGTCAGGGTGTCATATTTTGTTTTTCAAATGTTGCTGAGTGGAAAGTGTGTAAGTAAAATCTCTGAATTGTAAAATGGACAATATGGTATCTGAGAGACTGACTGAAGACTGAGGGCCTCCAGAACCCCCCAAAAATTACAGTGTAATATTTGATTGAGAAAGAACTGCTTTTCTATCTCTTGTTGGAATATATGTAGGTATATAGTGTAGCTCTTCTGACTACTGTCTGAGAAACTCAGAATACATCTATATATGCGTGCATATATATATATATATATATATCTATGTATGTAAATGTATGTGTATGGTTGGATATGGATAATTTTTAATCTGGAGACAAGCTTTATTCCCCAGTGCTCACAAAGGTCCTTTGAACATATTTTTCTTGGTTTCCTTTTGTCCCACAATTGCAAGTTTAGAGAATATTAAAGTTCTGGTGCAACTGAGGATTGAGAAGAGGATGTCCTGGGGTAAGTTCTTACAATGATAGCATAAAGATTTTTTTTTGTTTTGTTCTCTGTTTGTTTTTTTGGAGTTTTTTGTCATTATTGGGAGAGACTGTGTAATAAACCCAGTGGATACCTCTTGTCCTTTTACTTCTCTTTTGATCTTAAAGATAAATATACTACTTAGATTTTCTCACATTCTCTTGAAGTCTAAAAATCCATTATGCCCAGAAAACCAGACTAAATTTTATTTTTTTAATGCAATATTTTTATCTTTTAATTAATTATACAATAAGCCCCAATATCCTTTTAGTAGATGGGTTTCCCATCAAATAGAAAATTTAGCTATATGAGTTGAATCAGTAAAAAATGTTGATTTAATCTCATCACATCTTATATTTTGCTACATTTAAATAATATTTAATTCCTTCTTGAGTTATAGGATTAAAGTATATGCAATTTTCATTCTTTTAAGAGAGCAAAGATTTTGGGGTCAATAATGATGGTACTGTAAATTAGATTAATGACAGTAATTGTTTTGATTCACTCATAAAATTTTAATCAGCCCTGGAATAAAATCCTAGATCTTATATACAGTGTGCATGTAAGAGGTTTTTTTATGTGAAAGGTGTCTTCTTTCCTAGGAATATCAAGTCCAAAAAATCAGTAATGTCATTCAGAATCAGATTTTAAAGTTGAGATCAATATTTTTCATTCATATTTTTATTGCAAAAGAATATCAAGTAATTCATTAACAACTTTCAGACTTTAAAATATGTGTTAATCATGCATAATTCAAACCCTTCACAACTCATTGTAATGACTATCATGTTTATAGAGGATTTAGATCAAATTCTTCTTGCTTCTCAAATTCACATTCGCTTTGAGGGCAATTTTAGAAATGGATAGTTAAATACTCTTTTTCATAAATCCTTAATAATACATCTTTATGATAAAAATGTATAAAACATCTAAAGGCAAAACTTAAGAAAAATGAGTAGTTTGGTCTCAGCTTTGTTCAAGGCTTGATGTATACATCACATCTTTTGTATTATTCTCCAGTAGAATTAATCAGAAAATTAACATTCTGGTAAGTTCTCATTTTCCAGAAAAGGAAAAAATTAAGCACTTTCTGACTTTGTCAATGTGATGGTGTGAAGAGCTTCAGTGGCACTTTCCTGTTCTGCTCTTGACTGAGAGCAGTATTTTTTGCTTTTTCAAAGCACCAAAAACCATTTCCAACTTGATCAATCTTAAAATAATACAGAAATCAGACTTTGCACTCTCACAGTCCCCTAAGATTAAAAGGAGTCTTCTTGATTTAAACAGATTCATGGCTCTTTGCCTACTCCCTCAACATGCATGTTAAAAAACGTCTCCCCAAATTTCTGAAAGGAGTCAGTCAAATGTGGTCAAATTCATTGCAATTTGAACTACCACAAATTTAAGGATTAAGAGGTGCACTCTTTTGTTGTTTGCATACAACTGCTTATCAAATATTTGAAAGCACTTCAATGAAATGCTCTCTCTGGGATTAAGTTAAAGCCAACTTTTGATCCTCTAATTCAGTAAGGAAATATGTGCAATTTTTTTCACGGTAGTTTTAATGGTTTGATACCAGATAAGCATGTCCAATACCTCTCACCACTCTCATTCTTTGTACAGTGCTATGATTGAGTAGTATTGTTACTCAATGGTGTGATTAAGGTGCTTTAGGTAAGCTTTAAAAATATGTTTCTTAAATACATAATGAGATTTTGCAAGCATGTAGGCCCATGTCTTGTCTAAGTCTCTGTTTCTCCCACTATGTTCTTTTTTTCTTCTAATGATAGAAAAGAATAGTCATCTCCTAGTGCTCAGTACTTAACATGATTTTAACCAACGAAAGTCTCCACATCAAAGGGTTACAGTATAAGATAGCATAATACTATACAGAATAATCAGAGTTTATTTTACAGAAGAGCCCTAAATATGTCATTAGGCATGTAAAAGATTTTCAAAAGCACCTAAGCAGATAATATATCTAACTCCCATTGACTTCAAGATAGCCAGGTGTCCTTGGGAGTTGTGAAACTGAAAATATGAAAAGACAGATGATGTTTGAATTGCTAGAGTAGAGTGACACCTCTAATATTATATCTAAAAGCTGATGCATTTGTCTGGTGGGGAATGAAAGTTGTTTGGGCAGAAGTGAAAGATCTGTGGAAAGATGGAATAATTTAAATGATAACTAATGAGATCTGTGCATGTATGGTATGAATCACATTCCTAATTCTCTTATAAATGGACTATAAATACCATAGCAATTGCACAATGTCAGGATAACAGTGCTCCAAGACGTTCACTTTTAGCCAGTGTAATTTATTTCATGAAATTTTATAAACAACGACAATACGGAAAATTAAATCAAAAACAGAAATGAAAGCTTATCACAGGTAACACAGCATGATTTTTTCATCTTGCTGTAGTGACACTAGCTTAAAACTAAAGACAAAATGCTTAGAAACAGAAGAAAGGGTTTGGTAAATTTTTGTGAACACTATTTTGTGGTCTCCCAGTTTGCATTGCTGTAGAAATCAGACAGATTAAAACAGGTCTAGTAGACAGAATTTTTTGGCCTTGTTTTCCATGTAATTCACAAAACTGTGCTCTTAGTTCCAAAATAGTGTCCAGATGAGCGCATGCTCAAATATTTTCCTTTGCTTAAAAACTTTCTTCAATGCCAGTTGGGGAAAAAATAATAATCCTATCTTCAAGATCTGAGTTCTACCCACTTCAACAGTATGTCAGACACTGGAAAATTTTCCACTGTTTTTATTTGACTGTAAACCTACCCACTGCCACTGACATAATCAATAGGATCTTAAAATCTCAGTACCATTTGAAAAACAAATTAAAAACTAAGCTAAATCCTCAGGTTTAAAAATTCGACATAAAAGATCATTGGGATGACTACCTGACACCCCACAGAGACTGCCACCTTCTTCTTCTTACCAGTGGAAGCAATTCCATACATTTATTTCTGAGGAAAATTTTCTCTCATTGTCGAGGACCATACTTATGTGATATTCATAAATAAGAGATTTCTCTGTTTTCTCATCAAAGAAGAAAAATCTAGTTGAATGCTAATAATGATTTTCCTGTTACAATAATATTTTTAAAAGCAGGCAAACAAAGCTGTATGAATAGGGTCAAGGTTTTCATGGTAAAAAGTATTATTCAGCCAATGAGACGCATGGAACAACTCAATTTCCTGTATACTAACCATTTGGTCTACAAATTATATCTTCTTTCTTACTGTTATTCTTGCAAAATTAATGAAATGGACACTTAGAACATGGAAACAAATGAGAAATGGCATAAATTCAGAATTTTTCTGACAGAAATTGGCTTGAAACCACAGCCTCTTTTCACTATAGTAGGTCTCCTTTGTAAGAAAGCTACAAAAATGTCACCTTGAAATGAGACATGGTAAACAGAAATTCATCCCCACTTACCCCATAAACATGCTCACTTCCATGTTACTAATGAGCTACATCACTGATGGATTTGTCCTGACTTCCTGGTTACTGAAGTTATGTGAATACCTGGGGATACAGAGGAGACTGGAGGTACTCATGCTCCTCTAAATTCTTTTGTGACATATTGTTTGACAGGGAAACTATGTGTTCTCTATTAAAGGAAAGTGCTCGACCTTCAGGCTGAAGAATAATATAATCCTTTTTATTCTTCCTTTAAAGAGGTAATTTGCAGATAAATCAATAAGGTTTTAGAGTATCTTATTTCACAAACAGGATCCCTGTTTTATGCTCCCACTATTTTCTTCAAATAATATCTAGCTGTGGGATCTGGACACACTCA
The DNA here is from genome assembly GCA_026413545.1 of Cichladusa arquata. Classification (NCBI taxonomy): domain Eukaryota; kingdom Metazoa; phylum Chordata; class Aves; order Passeriformes; family Muscicapidae; genus Cichladusa; species Cichladusa arquata. Next base: position 16,877,893 of record JAOTQP010000870.1, on the reverse strand, counting down.
GAAACTCTGAAGACAAAGATCCTTAAAGTAAAGGAAAGTTTCATACAGCTGTCATGAAAATAATCTGTCATAGCTCCAGCTTTTTTCACAAGACTTCCCCACAAATAGACCCACACGTCTCTAGAAACAATAAGAATCTTGTCTTTCATCTGGGATTTTGTTAGATCTTATTGAGCTACAAAAATCTGGAAATTCTGCACAAAATGGCCATCTGCACAATTCAAGTTCATTAGGAGTGATGTATCTCATGGTTTTGAAGCAGAAGCTGTAAATTTAGTGTGTTTGAGCACAATAGAAAAAATAAAGTTCTTGTCACGCTCTGTAGTGACACAGATAATTTCCTTTGTGGAAAAAAGGAAAAAAGACAGAAAGACAGAGTAGACCAGTATACAGGTGCAGAACTCTGGTATTAGCTCAGTTGGTTAAAGCATGGTGCTAATAGCACCAAGGTTATGGGTTTGATCCCATATGAGCTGCTCATTCAAGAGCTGGATTAGATGATCCTTGTGGGTCCCTCCCAACTCAGAATATTCTGTGACTCTGTAGAGATGAGTGTTATCTTTGATCTACCGAAGGTGTTCTTGTATGATTTATATAATTCTTTTTTCCTGTTTTTCTATATTAAGGGTTCTCCCCCCTCTATGCTCAGTAGTAAGAGAATTCATTTGAGGAAAATGTTTCCCAAAATTTTTATATTCTTCACTCTCTCAAACACCCAAAGAATAGCAACAAATTCTTTAAGATTAGGACATTGGCAGCTTGGAGCATTTTATAAATTTCTAGTTTCTTCTTCTTCCTCTTTCTCATAGCATCACCAGATATGACATTTTAAGAGTTTCTTTGTTCATTTTATTTGAAGTTGTTTTGAAACACGGTCTTTTCTATCCTTAAAGTTATGTGTTGGTAGATATATGATAACATTTCATTACATTTTTTTTTCTTTTATATTCTGGCTAATTACCGATCTGAAGCAGGGAGTTAGATGACCAAAAAGATGTTCTTTCATACTTAATTGTATTCCCACTGAGAGAAATACAGTTGAATGGCTCTTTAACACTTTAGAGATCAGACATTTTTTTCCAAGCAGAGATTTTGCCAGCAAAGACAGGAATGAGAAAAAAATCTATAGGTTTTTCTTTACAGTTAATTAACCATGCACAAATTTTTGTTCAGTTTGTTTTATTTTCTTTGTTTCATCTCAAGAAAATCAATAGTGTTGCATGATGAAAATCTTCTCACTGATGTATTTTCACTTTTGCTCCTCCCCTCCACTTGTCTGTATGAATATGATGACATTTTTCATTATCCAATTCAAGTACTTCAGGCTTCAGAATAGCTCTCTGAAGCAACAATTAATAGTCAATTTAAATATAAATATCAGGCTATCTCCAGTTCTGGCCAGAATCATTGATTTAATTTCCTAATGACAGAAGAATTAAGTGATAGGCCCTAAGTAGGAATGCAAGCGATCATGTGAAACCATGTGCCAAATTGATATTTCAGCAACTCTGATAACTTATTAGGATGACGGCCATGAGATGTCACAGAGCTGAATGATAAATCCTCAGTCTGCTTCTTTCCTACTTCTTATTTAAAATAATCTTTCTACTGCAAAATTAATTGGCAATTGCATTGACAGTCAGTCAGATTTAGTAGTGCTTAAATTAAGAATATCACAATGTTACTAAATCTGAAAAAGTAAAGCAAATAACTTTGCACAATAAACGAGCAGATAAAGGAGTCTGGAATCCCCTTCACATAGGGCCAACCAAAGTCTGACATATCATTAAAGTTCATTTCATGGCAGGATACAGCTCTTAAGCACTGCAGAGTTCTATAATAGAGAATTTCACAAAAGAGGGGTAAATTGGAAAACTATGTATAAAATTGCAAGCCTAAAAGCATAGATGTCAATAGTAGCAGAACAGAAATATCTCAAGGCTGAAATAAACCCCTGGCTGCCATGAGAATTTTAGGGAGCAAGTCAGAAACACAGAGTAGTGATGAATCTTCGTGGTCATATATGTTTTTAAGTGACTAAAAAGGTCAATAAGATTTTAATAAAAAACCCAACGTGACTCATGCCTATAGGCCAGTTTTTATGCTTTCAACTGAACAGAGAAATTCTTTAAATGAATTAATGGGTATGCACTTTAATTATCACCTCTTATTCTTAGTATTTATCCCTGATTTTAGAAGAATCAAAATACTATATCTTACCTACTTCTGAAAGAATGTCACTGATCCAATGTAATCATAACAGAAGGATTTTCCCCCCCATCCTTGTAGTATTCTAAACATTGACAAAACTGTAGAGTTTTCAGCTAGTCATATCCTTGTATATACTTTATCAAACTGCTTTACTCTAGATTCTGTTCCAGAAAGCTACTATAGCATGGGTTTTTTTCTATTCTCCATGCTCAAGCAAAGGTGCAGGCTTTTACAATTGTGTTGAATATCAAACAAGCTGGGAATGTCCCCTGAGAGCAATGGTGCAGCTGTATTCCAGCCTTAGGATCTTAAAACAGATTATGTATACAGAGGAAAAAGCTCTGCCTAAAATACAGATGGTGTAATTCCTGAACAACACTAAGAATCAGGACCAGTAATGGTTTGAAAAGGATTTTTCAAGCAGTGAGTGAAAGCAATATGTGTTGAAGAACAATGCTGCTGCTGTTCTCCTGCATTCTATGAATGCTAGTGATTTTCCATGATTCTTAAGGAAACTGGTTTTGGACAAAGAAATTCCTTTGAAAGTTAACGTGGATTACGCATTTTGAAAATTGCACTCTCAGGTAGAGAAACTAAGTGGATACTACAATGTGTAACTTGCCTAAAGCATTTCTGTCCCTGAACTCATTTACAGGTTTGGAACAAGCTCTGTGTAAGGGGACCACACATTGTTTTTGCTGCAAAAAGAAACCAGGAATTGTGAAGATGAGCAACTCAAAAGGGTATGGTGGCTGAATGTATATTCCAAAAGCTTCACCCCACGCCCCCACTTCAAATCCTACAAAATGAAACAAATGAACTAAAGAAACCTTCGTTTCTCTAACATTGTATCTCTGGGCAGTTATGACATCTTAACAGGGGAGCAAAACAATTAACCGACCAAGCAATTGTTAGAGTACTTTAAATACTAAAAGTAATAAAATATACCAGTTATAAAGAGTATTCTCTCAGACACATTTACAAAGATTAAAAAAAAAAAAATCAGGCTGGTAAATTCTATGTGAGTTTAGAAGAAATTTCTATTAGTAGAAGAAATACCTAATGCATCTGCATCCAAAAAACCTGAAACTATTTGGGACATTAATTATTTCCTCAGATACTGTAATGATTGTATAAGAATTTTCTCTGAGAAGTAGAAAACTAAAAATTTCAAAGAAATAATCCCTATAATTTATTATGTGTGAGGTTAAT
>JAOTQP010000870.1:16854883-16873505 GCA_026413545.1 Cichladusa arquata | reverse complement strand
ATCTACATTTGGTATAAAAGTGATATTTTAAATATTACTATAATAATAATAATAATAATAATAATAATAATAATAATAATAATTAATAATAATAATATAGCAAAATTGTAAAGGATTTAATTTTGAGTGAGTAAGGCTAGCAACAGATGCTGTAGGTAGTTTTACCTGTTTGATTGTTTGTTTTTCCACTGCTTTTTAGAAAATGTCTCTTGTGAGAAGTGTATCATCTGTGTGACAGGAAATATTCTGCAGTCCACATGTTGTGTTACTAGAAATCCTTTCCAGCTCAGATTTATTTAAATAACTGGAAATTGTTATTTGGAAAACCAAAAATACCCACGAACAAACAAAGCAACACAAGGTCTCCCAAAACCAGAAACCAAACTAAAAGAACACAGAGGGAGGGCACAATTTTCCCTGTGTATTGCGAATGGTGAGTTCCAACACTGTGTTCCAACACTGATTTCTGAGATGAGTGTTCAGCTTCCTCACCCACCTGGGAGGAAGTAAGATTTACATCATGGGGAAAATGCTTTAGGCAGAAAGATTTGAATAATTTTTGTGTAGTGAACTAGGGAGGAAGAAGAAAATATCTCCATTTGAAACTCTTCCACTGGGCAGTGAAAATGAGATAATTCTCTAGTCTACATGGTAGGACACTCAGTAAACAGAAGTTTGTAGGCGCCAATCTCCAGTTCAAAGCCTGGCTATGTAGTTTAGTGAATGATCTTTTTCATATAAAATACACAGCCAGTGTCTGAAGCCCAGACATATTTGCTAGTTTTTTCCAGTGTAGCAACAACTGCTGGTCAAACCTCACTGACTGAGGGGGGAAAAAATAATAAAAAAAGAAATTAAAAAAAAAAAAAAGGCAGTACACTTACGTTAAAAAAAAACTCACTACAAGGAAGTTGTAACTGTCATTATTGGGTTCTGAGGATGATGAAGAAGAGAAAAAAAAACAAGAAAAAACAGAATAAAAACATAGAACACGGGTTTCTGTGTGTTCTAATTGCCCAAGGAGGCAACTAGAGATGAGCAGGCAGGTAAGCAGGGTTTCAGGATTTTAACCTTGGGTACTGAAATGCATTTGTTTAAGGGATTTGAATATTTATTTTCCTGATATGTCCCATTTTAACTTCCTAAGTAATAGTTCATTGTAAACAGCTAGAAATGTAAGCATCATTGATTTCAGTGGGAAAGAAGTTTCCAGATTCCTGTGCTATGATGACTGTCAGTTTCTGGCTTCTCTTTCCTCTTTCTCTTCCCAAAGGTGGAGAAGACTCAGCTTTGTTTCTCCCACACTGTGGGCCTTAGTGAAGTTCCTGAAAGAAATTCAAAATGGAAGTGTAATTATGATGTCATAAGGTTCTTTTTCACACATCTGTCTCTCATGTGAAACCATGTATTCTTTGTTCATCATCCATTGATGGCAAATACAGTTTGATAAGTTAGGTGTTCCATTTCTGGTCTCCAGTATCTTAGATCTGATTAATATGGTGATGTTACTCAGAGACTCTGAGAGTACTTTAGAATGCTCATTACCTTGCAATGGTTACCATTAGAGATTCACTGTTTGCAGAGCAGAAGACCTTTATTGACAGACAGTAATGACATTCAGACTTTATTTTTAAAGAATTCATGCAGTCAGTGTGTTTTAACAATGTGGTATATCAATAAAAGCCATGCACAAATTAAGGTACAGCTGAAATAACACTACCTTTAGAACACAACTTTTTCTTTATAGTATAAAAAAACCAAAGGATAGCTCTTTGTAGAGATCCATGCATTGATTTAAAGACAGCCTCTAAGCTGTGATGGTGTTTTACCTGCTATGTATTCTTTTCAAGTTGAAGAAATATAATGTATTTTTTCTTGTATTGATTTTTTTACTATTTTAAGTCTCAAACAGAGACCAAGGTAGATATTTCTAGTAATAGATAGCACAATTTTAACACGGTATAATAGTGTGGGAAGAATTGTATATTACGTGATGGTTATGACCAGATATCAGACAAGATGTTATGCTGTTAGAATAATCCCATTGCATTATGATACTATAGGCTTACTTGGTACTCATATATTATTTCTCATCATGGACTCCTTCTTTGAATTTCTATGATTTCTAGTGAGGCAACATGTGGACTGCAGAATTTTTCTGCCACACAGGTGATACACTTCTCACAAGAGACATTTTCTAAAGAGCAGTGGAAAAACAAACCATCAAGCAGGCAAAAACTACCTGCAGCATCTGTTGCTAGCCTTACTCACCCAAAGATTTTGAAAAAAAATTAAATCCTTTACAATTTTGCTCTAATAATAGTAATAATAGTAATAATTTAAAAAATCACTTTTTTACCAGATGTAGATAAAGTGTATGCAGGATATTACTAGCTGAAATCTCTACAATTTTGTCAATGTTTAAAGTACTACAAGGATGAGGGGAAAAAATCCTTCTGTTATGATTACATTACATCAGTGATATTCTTTCAGAAGTAGATAAGATATAATATTTTTATTCTTTTAAAATCAGGGGTAAATATGTTAGTAAGAATAATGGTTGATAATTAAACTGTATACCCATTAATTCATTTTGCTTTGTTTTTTTGTTAATATATAAATACATGAACATCATCTTTTTGTTAGTAGCATTAGAAGCCTCCAGTAAAACTGCCTTTATCCAGCCTGCTAGAAAAGATATGTTAGGTCTCCTGGAATAACCTTTTCTTGTATATAATGACAAGATTTAAAAAAAACCTGTAAGACAGTCATATAATATTACATAATATTTGGAATTTAAAAAAAAAAAAAGAAATGGAGATATCCAATGGCAATTGACTCACGGGTTGGTGTTCTGGGGAGTTATTGTGTAACAGTTTCCTATAAAGGTATAAAAATTCTGAAAGGTTAATTTCTGAAGGATTCAGTTATTATTCCATATGTTCATAAAACAGCATATCAATGTGTGCAAATTATTTATCATATGGTAATCAATAAAATAATTTATTTTATTTTTTTCATGACGTGCTTTCATATCTAAGATTTGAAGCACAGGATTAATTCTAGGAACACTACTTACACTTTCATCTATCTGCTATTACATATTTACAGAAAATATCTGTAAATAATGCTAGGATTTTTTTACCTGATTCTTTCACAATGGTTTAGGAGTTTTCATAATATTTTCCTGCTCTGCAATATGAAAACCTTGCAATATTTTTGTCTTATTTGAAGATCTGGAACAAACACATTAATTATAACCTAAGCACTCAGGAAATTTCTCTTTCACACTCCTTTCAACGTACTCTAATGTACTGAATTAGTCTTAAATATCAGAGACAGGGCACAGCCTGTGTTTTCAATTTCTGTTGCATATTTTATTGCCTAAAACATGATGTCACATTTAACAACTTCCAGGTACCCAGCTGCCCATGACTCCACTGATACACATCCAGCAGGAAAGAGTTCCCCCTTCTTAGCCCCAGTCATGCAGACCACACCAAGGCTGACAGGAGTTGGTCTGCTGGAGGGTAGGAAGGCACTGCAGGGGGATCTGAACAAACTGGATCAATAAGCCAACAATAATTGTATAAGGTTTAAAAAGACCAGGTGCCAGATGCCAGGTGCTGCACTTGGGTCAAAACAACAGCATGAAATTGAGGTTTGGGGCAAATAAGCTGGAAATCTGCCTGGGGATAAAGGACCTGGGAATGATGCTTGACAGCCAGTTGAACATAAGCCAGAGTGGCTGAGAAGGACAGTGGCACCCTGGCTTGGACCAGCAATGGTGTGGCCAGCAGAAGTAAGGCAGTGATCTTCCCTCTGCACTTGGCACTGGCGTGGCTGCATCTCAAATCCTGTGTCCAGTTTTAGACTCCTGATGACAAGAAAGGCATTGACACGCTGGAGTACGTCCAGAAAAGGACAACTGAGCTCCTGAAGTGCCTGAACACGAGTCCTGTTAAGCATGGTTGTGGAAGCTGGGATTGTTCAGCTTTACAACTACCTGGAAGGAGGCTGTAGCCAGGCAGGGCTTGGTCAGCTCTCCCGAGTTACAAGTGACAGGACAAGAGAGAGTGGCCTTAAGTTGACAAGGGGAGGTTTAGATGGAATATTAGGGAAAAAAAGAAGTCTTCACTGAAAGGGTTGTCAAGGTATTGAGCAAGTCTGACCAGGGAAATTTGAGTCACTGTCTCCAAGGGGATTTAGAATAGTGTAGATGTGGCACTTAATGATGGAGTTTAGTGGTGCAGGTGGCAGTGCTGGGTAAATGGTTAGACTTCATGACCTTAGAGATTTTTCCCAACCTAGAACATTGTAAGATTCATTATATCACTGTGAGAACTGGCTTAAGAGGAAAATTTCTATTTGGCTTATGCCAGAGACCTGATTTTAAAAAATAACAAACAAACAAACAAACAAACAAAAAGTCCAAACTATAAAGTTGCATGAAAAAACATTTTAAGATATGGTTTTATTTTTCCTGAAAGCATTTAATTTTTGAAACTTTTGAAATGTGCTGTGACAGTAAAATAACATTATTTCCTTTTAAATAGCTCAGTCATTCCACAGGGAAAATAAAATATCATCAACTCCTAGTCATTTTAATACACAGAATCAATATTTTTCAAGCAGCTTCACAATTCCATCTAATAATAATAATGTATTTCATTGTATTCTACCACCTGAAAGTTCTATCTCCATATCATCTGTGAAACGATGAAAATGCTTCCAGCTAACACTGCAGTCAACATACTGTTGAATTACAAATTTTGCTGTGAAACACACAAACTGCTAACATTGTTTACGTGAGTAATATTAACCAAAAACTATATAGAGATTCAAGTTTCACTCAGATTTGCTAATAAAAGAACAAGTACTAGGAAGGAGTAAAGTAGGGAGATTAATTAGGGAACCCTGAGTTGAGAATGGATATTTCTGAGAAATTTCAAATTGCATACTGCAAATTTATAAAACAGCAGAATATATGGAAAGTTCTTGTCAGATTTTTTGATTGTCAGTGTAATCAGGGTATAAATGTGGGAAGCAATATTATATCAGATTTCTAAATCAATGACGCAGTCTAGTGAGACAGCAATTTAAACCTCATATTTTAGTTCAAATATATGGCTGACACTGCTTAATCACCTGGAGCTATTCTTGATATATCTATAGGAAACAATGATCTAATTTACCAAAAATTATCTGAAAAATATTTTTTTTTGTTTTAATGGAAACAAACAAGCAAAATGGAATGATTACTCAATTACGGTATATGTTGTAGTCCACTGCACAGAAAAACAGTGAAATATATTTGCTTCTAGACTGGTGGGGTTCTTTAGAGAAATTAAAACTACAACCCATAATTGGAATTACGCTGTATGGCACTTCCTTTAGCTCTGCTTCTGGGTTTTAAGTAGCATCTATGTGGGGTAACCTACATGTATAAGGGACTGAGTTCTCAGTCTTATACCTTACATGGAAGTTACCTCCTCTGAACATTTACTCCCTATGAGACATTAAAAAAAGATGCTGATTCTCATATCTTTTCTGTGTCTTGGTTCAAGGAACTTGCTTGCTTTCAGCAGAGCAGCACTGCTTTTTTAAAAAGGGAGTATTTTAATCCCTTTCTGTTCTTCTCATCTCCATCCTTGTCTTCAACTTGATGGTTATAGCACTCTGTTCCACACAAGTAGGCGTGGGTTCAAATCCTGGCAGACTGAAGTGAGAATAAAATCAAGTCTTCCACCTCCTGGAAAAGTGCACCAACCGCTATTACGAAAATAAACTAGTGGTAGTAGCAGCATTCAAAGAGAAAACAGCAGCTACCACAGTGCTGTGTGAAGTGCCCAATGCTGTGTTATGTGTTAGGGATTCTCTGAACAGAACCATGAGTTCAAGCCCCTGAGGGAACTTGCTGACAAACATGCTGGTTTCTGAGTTGCAGTCAGGCAGAGACTCTCATATGATAACACATATCTCAGCAATCTCAAGTTTGAGAGACCTATGGCCATACTCAGGATAAAAACTTTCGCGTACTTAAGTGCTTAAAATTAAAGTAAAAGTAAATAGATAAAAATAAGTAGGATGCTAGTAGCCTTAGAGGGATCTTTGAGTTTTCAAGAACAGGTTTTTACACAAAATATTATATTCTATCTAGCCATCAGCATCTATATACATAGGAAGAGGGGGAAAAGGATAGGGGGTTTAGTCTGTGCCATTGTTTTTTACTCTGGAAAAACTTATAATTGTTTGAAAAATTATTTAATGTAGTTAGCTAAACTCTCAGATTTCGTGACCCAGGTTGCAACTTGATGAAATAAACCATTTCTGTATATTTTATTATTTTGATTAAAGTGGCTAACCAAGGAAATATTCCCCTAAGCAAGCATATTAGTACAATTAATTAAACCAATTATAGACAGAACAATTTTGAGGTCACAGTAAAGATGGAGCCAATAAATTACTATTTTCAAACACCTAAATCTCCAAATAAAATAGGTAATCACTGAATTATGGGTTTGACATGAGATGCAGTTATTTTTTACTAAGCTTGATTTACAAAATAGAATTCAGAATCTTTAAAACTGGTGAACGAGCAATTCCAGTCACTGCAGTTATAATTTCTTACCAGAGAACTAGCAAAGAAATTTACAAGATGTATGTGCTCCTCATTTAATTGTCTCTTCTGAGCAAAGCTAATTGAGAAATGTTTTAAATTTTTAATCAAAAGAATTTTCTACTCTTTCTAGACTTTCTAGTTAGGCTTTAAAAATATTATTTTCTTCTTTAAATTATTTTAAGTAAGGTCATCTTTTAAATCCTGTGTTTATTGATTTTTTTATTGGCAGATGCATTTATTTTACAAAACTACAAATAGTGTTTTCCTTTTACATACCTGCATTTGTGCATGCCTATGCAAAAAAAAAGAAAACCTGATTAATGTAAAGTTTACATTTCTTCTGCATTATTTTTATGAAGAAGATATTTATGCAAGTAAAGTAAATGTTTGGAGCTACAGTTTTGTACTTGATCAGAGTTGTAAACCTATTTCAAATAAATTCAAGAAATCATGTTAAAATGTGGAAATGAAATTGTTTGGAAGTATTTAAATTTCGATATCACAAATGGTACTGTGTCTTTTTCTGGCCATTGTATCAGAAATTCCCATTAATCATCTTGTTTATTCAGAAGTTATTAAGTATTTGAAAAATCAATTAGGTAAAATATATTTTAATTTAATCACTATGAATATTTTGGTGGTTTAGTATCTTAAAACTGATTCAACTATCAAAGAATTCTGGTACATTAGTGTAGTAGGCATTTTATCACCGTGAAATAAAGGCCTTCATTTACATCTTACTACATCTCAGTCAAAAGCTAGGCATATTTCTGATGCCAAGAAAAAAAATATTGGACTTATTGGAGCCATGGAAACTTGTTGCAAGGAGCCAAATGGGACCAAGGAGAAGAGGGTGAGTATGTCTGCAGAAGGGGAAACTTGACAAATACCAGTGTACCTCACGCTGTGTCCTCCTCTGTCTAACCTCTCTACTCAGAGAATTATGAATCTGCCACATGGAATAAGTTTTAAGCATCTATTAGGCTCATTTTGGAAAGGCAGTGTAATTCTTTTAATTGAAAATATTTCGTTGACATAGACAATAGTAATTTATTTAATTCTGTATTAGTAATATAATATCATATGGTGGATTCATTGCCATATACAATAAATATCAAGAATAGGATCCACACCTCCAGAACTTCAGATAAAATTCTGACCTCAGACTAAAGTATAGAGGTTTTTTATTTATGTGTTCCAAAGGAACTTATTTTTTTACTATTTCCCCTTGCCTACACAATTGACAATTTAATTTTAGAATGAGAAACACAAAATTTAGCAATTTTTAGTCATGATCTACATGAAAAATGTGAAGTTTATTGCCATTATTTGGACCCTCTGCTGTGACTAAGTGCAATAAGCCTGATTCTTGCCCTGAAGTAAAGCTGGAACATTTAGCTCTGCCCAGTAACAGAAAAGAAGAGATTCAGAAAGTCTTAGATATGATTGTCTGGAGTTGAAGGCACTGACAGAGCTGTATTGCAGATGTTGGCAACCAGCATGATGTGTCCAACCCAGACCACTGAATTATTGCAGTGTGTTTAACCAACAAACCCTTGGTGAGGATGGGATAATATTTTTTTTTTCCACTACCTTTCTCTGCAAATGTTCCCTTGTGAAATGAATAAAAGACCTGAAAAATCAGGAAACGAATAAATGATTTAGTAATCAAGCAGGGAATCCTGAAGGCACTTCCTCATTCTTTTTCCATCGACATAACATGCACGTAAATTCTCCCCTTACTCTCCTCTATCTGTTCCTAATTAAAAGCAAATTACTCTGATACAATGATGTTTTAAATGTCATAGTCCTGTAGAATTTCAACAGTTCTGCATTTCTTAGCAGCTTAGAAGGTCTGCAGAACAATTTCTGATTTGCATTTCATCACTACCTTAATGGAAGAACAGCAGTAAGCTTACGAATTAAAGCTTGCTAGATTAGGGAGTTTGTGCACAAGATTTCAGATCTCTGGTGAATGCCTTGCTGGAGCACTACAAATCATTCTGTCAAACCAAATTGTGGTGTTAAAATACGCATTTAAAACAATGCTCCCCAAACAGGTAATATGGAGGTAATTGAAAAACCCAAAGTGCATAAAATAGTTGGGAAAAGTGAGCAGTGAGGGAGTAAGAAACCAAAGGAAAAAGAAAAAAAGAAACAGAGCACAAAACCAAGGAAAATGTAAATAAACATTGCTGTAGAAAAAAAAAATTACTTTGTCGCCAATTACAAATAAACCACCTACTCTGAGGCTTAACATTTCACCTGTTGTGCACACAGTGGTATCTACTGAAATGTGATGGGGAATCATGGAGAAAAATTGAGAATTTTTAAGCCTCGTAAGTCTCCCACTGAAATACACTGAGAAACATGTAATCTTCAAATGCCCAGAAAATATCCAGCTAGGAGATCTTCATTTCATTAAATAGAATCATTGATTTCCATGGGAGGGTACAATTAAAAGAGAGAATAGAAGCCAATGACAAATGCTAATTCTCTAACAGTTTTAAAATCAATGAGTTAAATATAAAAACCCAAACCTCCATCAGTGTAGAAGTCAACCAGATTTTTGTGCAAATTTTATGAACCCTGCTTTAGGTAACGCTTAATAAAAAGTCGTCTTCAAATGTTTATCAGCATGAGCTGCAGAAGTTAGTATGTGTGCATACCAGTGACATGCATCACAAATGCTAACACAGAAAAAATTTGGATAGGTCTTCTCTGCTCCCCTCCCCCCAGTATCAATCTATATATTAACGAGCAGAGAAGATAATTAATAAAATCAGCTTAAGAGATTTTTAGGTTCACATTTTTGATATTAAAATGTTTATACTGAATATCCAGTTCAACTCTATATAATTAAGAACACAAACTTCTAGGTTAGATGAAGATGCTAATTAAGGTTTCTGTTGAGCTAATTTGTTTCCATTAAACACCTAGTCCAACATGGATTCTTTCTTCAAATGAAAGGAAAAGAGAAAACCTTAATAGAAAATCCTGAGCAATGTTTATGGATTCAATTGAATTTTTTAAAAATCCATCAAAAAAACAAAGCCACCTTTTTTCATTGAGTGGAAAATCAGTTATCTATACATACCAATGAATTAATAATGAAATTCCCTCCTGTCCCACAAGAATGTTTGACACTTCATTTAACATAAAAATAAAATTGAATAAATTAATCCTTTGTAACCTTTAATTCCCAAAGTTCTTAATCAATCATCTTGATTGATTATTAGGTCTTTCTATGGCCCTAAATTATAGTGCTTAAATCCTGTCCTTTTCTCACTTTCTTTAAATATCAAATAATTCCAGAGAAAAAAGACTATCACCAAATGTTTTTCCATGCCTTAAGCCTCATCCCTCAAAGCAAGTTTAATGAAATACAGGCAACATGCATTCTGATTTTTTCTATTGCAATCACTTCAGCAAAATTATCAGATGATGTTTGCTAAAAAGTAAAGCACACACATTGTTCTTCCTATCCTCAGGTGTGCATATTGCATATTTCACATATTGCATATTTTAGTCCTCAAGAATTGAAACCAAAGATGAGAGGTTTTTGTTTGTTTTGGTTTCTTGTTTTGTGGGTATTGGGAGAGTTTGCATTCTAGAACGTACTTATTAATCTTTAATAAGTAAATCTGCAATTTACTTATTAAAAATCATGTGATTAAAAGATATAAAAAGAATTACAACTTCTACATCTGGAAATACTTCCACTTGGATCACTTGGAAGTCCCTCACTATGATTTAAAACTGATTCTCTCTTATGCATGTAGGAAATAATAGCCTAAGGATTTTGGAACCTCTTCCACCTGTTTCCTTTACACTGATAAATAAGGTGTAAAACATCAAAGAAGCATGTTGTTTGCTTTTTCATATCAACTAGAATTTCATTTTTGTTATAATCACAGAACAAAACTTGAATTAAATTAGTTTTTTGACAGAATCTGCAGGCAAACCTGTGGAACTTGTAATGACCCATTAAGATCTCTAATTGATCACTTCCAGATGAAGCTATACACAGGAATATATTATTGATAAGTTGATTATAGCCTTTCTTCTTCAGTGCAGTAACCCTGTCTGCCTAACCATCTATTGTACACTGTGGAAGGAGACAAAGTATTTACATAACTCTTGTAAGTCCACATACCATGCAGATATGACAGTTAACCATATTTTTGTCATGGCTGTATAATTTTAATCCACAGTCCTCTTTCTCCTCCCTTTCTATTCGTTCTTACCCAGACCATAACCATGATAATATTTGTTTACTAATAATTTCTTTATTCATGTAGATTCATATTTCATTTAATGCAGAGGCAAAAAGCATACTAAATGTAGCATGAGGAAGAATTCAAATACAGAAAGAATTTGAGTGGAAAGTGAGGGGAAAAAGAAGTGCTTCTCTGAATAGTTAATTAATCAATTGATGCATTTCCAGATAGAAAAGGAAGCACAATGAATATTTATAACTCTGGGTTCTGAATTAAATATTTTTTTCTCTTTCCCAGAAGAGCAAAAGTGTTTGAACCAAATTTGGTAATATTTGCAAAAAAGGGTTTGGTTTGGGGTTGTTTTTAGGGTGTTTTTTGGTTCTCTTTTTTTCCTCCTATTTCTCCATGCAATGTACATTTGGTTTCTCTTTTCATATTATTTTTCTTGAAATTTTGCTGAAATGAAAAGTGAAAATAAACCCTAAACTACCTTGAACTGACAAATCAAAATACAAGGCAGTGAAGAAAGAAAGTATTTTCATTGAGTACAACAAATCATGTTTCTTGACCATCTTTCAAAGTGTTGGATCTGAAAATATCAGCCTTAAAACTTGTGTGTCTTTAAATGGTGATTTAGGATATAGAGACACCTGAGTATAGTCCATAACAGCAGGTAAGTGAGGAATTGATTATCTGTTGTGTGTTGCATCATCAAAGTCCATAAAATAAGGCCTACCATCAGATCCAAAATCTGAAAGGCACTTTGAAGATGGAAAGTTCTCTAGAAGTGCTTAGTTTTAAAAATTTGTCACATATGTTTTACAAATGATTGAATAAAGCATAGGACTGAAATAGACCCTTTCTACATGTCCACTTTGCCCCTGTTATGCACATATGTGGAATTTAGAGTTATGTCTCTGAATGTTTACTCAGCTTTCAGTAATTTCACAAGGCACCTAAAAGTGTTTCCCTATTCGTCTGCCAGCTGAATTGGCAGGTAGTTCTACTCATATCCAAGCCTAAGTAGAACTTTAAAACTAGCCCAGTTAAAGTGTGAATGGGGACATGCTGACAGCAGTCAAGTTTTCCCCAATACTCAACTGTTTCCAAGACTGACAGTAGAGCCCATTTCTTCCTTCTTCTTAGTCAGTAACTCTGGGGAAAATACACAGGGAACTAGAAAGAGAGCTGGTCTGAGTGTTCTCTCCCGAGCATTTGCACCATTTTTGGAATTGCCTAGTCTGAACGCTTACATGCTAAAATTGCTGCTGTCTGTATAAAAATTCCCTGTCTTGAAATAGAAATAATTTCCTTCCCTTCCAAGGAAGTGCATTAACGCTAGGATATTGTTGGCAGTGAATTTAACATTCTTTTCACAATATCAATGCTAAAAAAGCACCTAGTTTATTGTTTGACTTCAGCAAGTGTATGCTTAACCATCTGGCTACAACAATCTCTCATTTCTTCATCATGAGAAAGAGGAGCTTGACCTGAACATGCAAGTTCAGGACAAGTGTTCACAAAATGTTCTCTAACATTTTTGAGAAAAATAGGTATCCAACTGCTTCTGCAATAGAGTAAAAAACTTGACCTTCTGTACCGGAAATCTTGAATAACCTGGCAAGAACAAATGTTCTTTGATAAAGTTTTCAGTTGTGTAGCACCTAATAATCAACACTTGTTTTACTGGATGCTTTGTGTTCCTTAGGAGAAATGGTCTCTTCATTAGCACTGAAATCCCATTGTGAGTTTAGCTCTTTGCAGTTCTATAATCATTCACTTTGAAAGGACTTAATGGGATTAAAAAAACTGTCAACTGCATTCTATTTACATTTTATTAAGAGATAAGGACGTCCATAATGAGACTAGGATGAAGATGGGACATTTGTTAATAATGATTTTTAGTGCACTTTATGTTTTGAAACTATCTCAAAAATATGTTTAATTTGGTAGTGTTACCTTGAATCTAAAATGCAGGTCCACTCACCATTCTGTGATCAGAATTAAGTTCTTTTTCTATAGCAGAAGACCAGAAATTCAAACTTCATGTTTTAAGCTGCTTCTACTAAGAAAAGCAACATATTGTATCCTTCCTTGGATAACAGTATCAAAGAAAGTGAACCTTAGAAATACTTCTGTGATTGGCATTAGCAAGGCTTTGATACATACTATTTATACAAAAAAAAAACAAAAAAAAACCAAAACAAAAACAAAAACAAAAAAACCAGCAACTTTTATTCTTCACTTAGCTACTTTGATGTCCTTGAAAGAGATTGCACGTAATTCCTCGTGTAGGAAATGCACACTGTGCCTTATAATGAACAGTAGCAGTTTCCTTTACACACTGCAGTGTTTCATGTGCAGCCACTAAGATTTATGCTGGATGTTGAGAGACTGCAACAAGATGGTAACTTTCCAGTTAGGAAAAAAAGCAAATTGCTGCTTAGGCTATGGGACTTCACATCTTCTGGTTCTGCATAAGCCTCTTTATGGTAAGTATGGTAAAAGATAACTGAAGATTGGACAAGTACCATAGTGAAGTATGGTATTTAATCTGTGTTTTTGAATATATCCTTGGTTGTTTGCCATAAGATAAGTAACCAATTTGAATTGTAAGTTCAAAAATATCTCTCAAAATTTGCCTTGACCATCTATCACAAACAGCACAGTTGACTTCACAGATTGACCAGTTTTTTTTGTTTATCTGTTTGTTTTAATATCTCTCTTCTGTGTATGTGTGACCAAAGAAGAACAGGTGTCACAGAAAATTTTCTGTCTTGGCACCACCAAATATCAGCATCTATTCCCATATTCTCTTACTGTGCTGCCTGATTTATACATATTTGCTCATTATTCTCTAAAATGTTTTCCATATAAAGTTTTAGAGGTGGCACACATAACTTTAAATACTGTGCTATGTTATTACTATTTGAAAAGCTGGTAAACAGATAGCTCTGCAGATGACAGCTGTCTTAGAAGGAATAAAATTACTGTTTTGAATTCCTATGCATTCCCACTTGGCTTTCCTTTTCAAAACTCCTGAACATGGCATATCAATACTTAAAAACAGAAACAATATACAAGAGATAGGGAATTGTTTAGGATGGTTGCCAGAAAATAAATAAATAAACAAATAGTTGAAAACTATGCTGCATGAATGTATGATGGAAGTACAGAGGGATTATGAAAGGCTGAAAAATATATATACTGAAAACATATCACAAAGAATTTTCTCAGTAAGTGTCAGAGAATTTAATCATAATTGGAAGCAAGTCTTTGTTACATTCCACTGTACTTGGGAAAAGCTGTACCAAGCATTTTGCCCAGGCTATGTTTTGGTTTTGCTTTAATAACCCAAACAGTGCTGACTTCACAAGAGATATCCTCAAGAGATTTTCTGCTGTAGAGGCTTGAGATTACTATGATGGATTGTGATTTACTGTACACTAAGTGGAGCCCCACTAGTGTTGCTATATTCTCACAGAGGTTAAATGCTATTCAGTATGGAATACTGTCAAAAATGTTTTCTTTTGTGACAAGAAAACAACACAAAAATAAAAAGGAGTACCCACACACTCACACTCCCTGCGTCCAGTCTACTTTCCACTAAGCATCAAAAGATGGAGACAACAATGCTGGATAACAATGACTGGTGTAACTTAAATTTTTTTTTTAATGCATTTCTTAATTCAGTTGAAGAAAAATGGCTGTTGGAAGTATAGAAAATTAAAAATTACACTATTAATTCTATTATTTTAGTTTACTATATTTGAGCTACTCCTGATTGTCAGTGTAGTTATTCACTGTTATTCAGTTTTAACGTAATTTCAGAAGAACTCATGAACAGAGAGACATTAATTCTTTTATATCTATTCAATGCTTCAAGATAATGTTTAGAATATTACTTTAAGTGATTTAATTTATGAATAATTCTTTATATACAGGTTTGTGTTATTCAATAATATTCTATATATTTTCCTAAATAAGTATTTATTTTATTGTTGCAAGAGTAAATAAATCAATTTCAGTACAAAACTAAAGCAGAGACTGAAAAACAAAAGTGTAATTCAAATTCGTTTTTGGATAAAACATCAGCTGTATCTAGAGAAAAAACTGTTGCTAGCACAGTTGTCACAAAAACTTGAACCTGAATGGCTTCTGCATGATTCATGTCATCAAATTATTCACTTGTGTATTGCTTTTAAAAATTCTGTCTGACACCTTTGGCATATCATATCCTTTGAGTTTTCCCCTCTTATTCAGAAATCAAGGCAAAAAGTTCACTTCATAAAATATTAATAGGTGCAAGTATTGTCTCTGACCTTACTTGATCAAAGCAATTAGTGTCAAAGTTTAATTGCACTTCATGTGTCTTAGTGACATCTCTAAATCCTTCATGGAGTCAATAAATTATTAGCATCACAAGAAAATCTCAGCCAGCCATAATAGAAATTAGGGAAATTCTGTAAACTGATACTTGATACTTAAATGAAAATTTATTTTATTTAATCTTAGTATTTTTCTTCAATTCTTATTAAAGATCAAAGATCAAAGCCTGAATAATTCTGCGAGAATATTCTGGAATATTTGGGGTACTTATCACTAGACTTAGAAAAAGAGTATACCTTAATTTGAATAGATAATCTTAAGATCTCAAAGATTGTTTTCTTTAGAATTTTTTTCAAGACTGCTTTAGTCCTTGTGGTTTACAGTCAGAAATCAGTTCCTGGTCGTTGTCTGAGCAGGCATGCTGGCATTCAGCACAGTTCTTTCTCTTTAGTTTGTGTCTTCAAGTAGCTGGTTTCCTTTCTAATAATTTTACTAGCAGTACTGGAAGTATTGTACTCTCCCCTCTACTCTGTTGGATCTATGGTCGACTATGCCAGTCATCCTCAGTCAGCAGGGACAAGCAGTTGCCATTAGAGTCCCAAAGCCTTTGTTGGGAAGAGTGTAACACAGTGGCTGAGTTCCTTTCTCCTCAATTACTTTGATTTTTTTTTTTTTTTTTTTTTTTTTTGTATGTCTTTCTTGCTCTAAGTTCCTGCCTTCTGTCTGCATGGCCCATTTCACAGCCTCCCCAGCCTCAAATCTTCCCCCAGGCCAAGGAGTCCCTGGGTTTGCTGGACTCTTCCCATGCAGGCATTGGCACAGCTCAGGCCTAGGCAGGGAAGGCAAAAGGCACTTGCCCCCAAAGCAGAAAGTAAAATCAGACCAGCCCTGAGACTGGAACTCTCAGGGCAGAACCTGTGGCTTTTCCTTTTACTAAGAATGGCAAAAAATCATATTCCCAGCATTACAGGACTGCAAGAGGAACTGCTTTCATGGAAACAAAGCTCTTGTATGCTTAAAAAAGATTGCTAGTGGTTCTAGACAGGTCAGTCAGGAAGAATAATATTACTTCCTCACAAGAAGAATCTTTTGTCACAGTCTGCCCATGTTGAAGAATTTAAAGAAATTAGTCTGGCTAGCAGTTTGTCTTTTGACCATCTCTTCAGCTTGAACTGTCCCTCTCTTGGATCACTGAAAATAATTTCTGATCTGAAGAAACCAGTCAGGGAAGGATTCTACTATCAGCTTTTCAGATGGAAGTGCAAATACTTCAACATTTACCTCAGCAGAGAGTTCATCATGCCAGTTTTTCTGGCTCGCAAACAGCTGTGCAAAGGGATCATCTCTGCAGTCATCAAGATGTGGCTGGCAATGTCTGCTCCTCTTTCTCTAGAATACACTTGTGATTCATGTGAATCTCCACATTATAGCTATTGATATCATTAAGAATTTCAACAGCAAGCACTTGTCTTGTGCGTGGCTTTATTAGTTGATGTCAATGTTCTTGAATCGTAAATGGTAAGCACTTCATTCCCATCTGGTTATGCCTAGCGGAGATTTATTCCAATGCCATAGGCTGGAGCAACCCAAATGATAACAATGTCTGTTCATCACAGCAGATGAGTTGAATTGGATGTCAGTCACTTGATCACATTTTTGAAGTGCACTTTCTGCCAGAAAGTCCGTTGCCATTGATCTGTCTTGTTAAAGAAGCAGAAAGGAGTTCTGGTGATCATTGATTTTTGTGGCAGAAGTTCAAACAATATCTAGAGATCTTGCTTATGTTTTAACTGAAAGTAAATTGCCTTCATGTTGTCCTGCAAAACATATGTGTATCTATTTAACATCTCCTAAAAGTGTAGTATTCAAAGAAGTGATTAGCCCTCAGTCTATCCTCTGGTTTCACTGTTGGTGGACCTCCATGTGAAGCAGGGACACAGCTGGCATCACTGTGGTCTTCTCCCATAAGCTGCTCTCATGCCTGGAGCACCTCCTCCTACCCTTTCACTCATCTGGACTGTTTCATATTTTCTTCACTCCACTCATTCACAGCACCACTGCAGTGTTCTTCGCCCTTTCTTAAATATTTTATCACAGAGATGCCACCAGCATCACTGATGGGCTCAACTGTGTAGTGGTGGCTCCATTTTGGAGCTGGCTGGATGTGTCTCTGACATTCAGGAGCCAGGTGTCTTCTCACAGAAGCAATCTATTTATTGCCCTCACTACCAAAACCTTACCACATAAAACAAACACATTTCTAGCTGTGCTTTTGTGAAATTTTTTGTTCTTGTTCAGCAGCTCTGACAAAGTTTCCCACATTACCTCTTGCATTAGATGAAAGGCAATTGTATCTGCTATTTATTCTGAAACTTCAACAAGTGATTGCCATTCTTGTAAACAGAAATTGCAGTTTTGATTGTGCAGCAGAATTCATAGCTCTGAAGTTCATCAAGTGAATGGAATTCATTTTGCTAACTGACCACATGAACAATCATATGCATGTGGGACCACAAGATTTTCTCTGGATGCTACCAATTAACTAGCATAAGACAGGGAGAAGACAAGATCTCAATTCTTTCTTCATCAAGAAGAAACAACCTCCTCTGAGCAATTCATACTGCTCAAAATGAGTGCAGTAATAGTGTGTCCTTTAGCAAAGACAGCATTGCATGCTCACAGGACATAAACCAGAGACTGGTGTTCTATCACTAGAGAAATACAAAAAGATAGTTATAGGCATGCACTGCAAAACTGATGGCTTTCCTCATCTCCTACATATCTTCTCAATATATAATTCATATAAATATAGCTACTGTAGCCTATACAAAATAGTATCTTCCAGCACCATATTTATCTGGTAGAAGAAATTTCCATTACTAAAACCACAATCCCACGAGAATGCAAAAGTTTTGCAACTTTGTAGCTCTTTGTTGATTTGGGTTATTTCCAACTATTTAAAAATGTTTTGGTTTGGGGTTTTTTTTCAAATAGCCTGTTCAAAACGTAGAAGGAATTGGTAAAGAGGGTTCAGAAATTCTGTAATACGTCATTACCTTTTAACAGAAAGATTTTGACTGATTCTTCTAGACTTATGCCTGATGGATTGTACAAGCATTTGAAACAAACAACCAAGTAGATCTTTTTTTTACTCACACAATCATGAATACTGGTTTCATGTGTTAGAAATACCGACCACATGGTGCATATAAAACCTATTTTAGTATTTCAGATTCTTTTTTATCAGTTTTTTTTTCTTCAAGCAACAGATTTGTGTATTTTTCACTCTGAAAGTTGATATTTCAGACTGTTTTTATTCTTTTGAATAAACAGTTTGAGAAAATAGATATGCAGAAATATATGACTAAAACCTAATTACACCAAAATAAAATTAAATTTTGAATTGTGAAATATCATTTAATGTCAGAGAAGTCTAGAGTATTCACAGGAC
>JAOTQP010000870.1:16832715-16845505 GCA_026413545.1 Cichladusa arquata | reverse complement strand
AAAAGAAAAGAAAAGAAAAGAAAAGAAAAGAAAAGAAAAGAAAAGAAAAGAAAAGAAAAGAAAAGAAAAGAAAGAAGGAAAAAAGCTTTTCTTAGAAATTCCAGCTTAACCATTAGCAGACAGAGTCTGAGAAGCAATACGAAGATCTGTTACATGAATAACTCTTTTCCAGATTTGACATTAGCAGCTGTAGGTGACATGTCTACCTGTGGTAATAAATCAGTAGCTGTTTCTGTGCTAGCTCATGTTGTCTATTTGAGTAGTATGCATGCCATAAAAAGATGTACACAATCTTTCAAGAAATAACGAGTTACAACAGAATGAGACATCTCCAGATGTTGGTGTTCCCTATTTTTATTTTTTCAGTCAGTCTCTGAAATCCTGAACTAAGTTAGGCCCAAAGGATTGCACATGTTTTGTAATCTATTTCATTTGAACTTTGCAGACTGCTCTTTTCTTGAGATAGATAGATAGATAGATAGATAGATAGATAGATAGATAGATAGATAGATAGATAGATGATAGATAGATGGATGGAACAAACCCTGTCTGTCTGTGTATCTATCTATCTATCTATCTATCTATCTATCTATCTATCTATCTATCTATCTACCTATCTATCATCTATCTTTTTCAGAGTTTACTACTGTCTGAGAACAGAGTAGTTATTGACCTGTATTTATTCACTCATACAAGAATATTTCTGAAATGCTCTTATGTAAATGGTTCTATGAAATCTCAGCAGCTTCTTGGATACTTCGAGACACTCAACACCACTCATTACTTCTTCAACAACTTGTGGAGTTCATTCGTTCCTAATTTTAACATGTTATTTCAGTATCTCATCACTAGCTTTCTTTCACCTGACCCTCTGCAACTGATTCTTCCTTTGAACCACGCAGTGTATGAGCAGAAGCTGTGATAATATAGGTTTAATATAATTTAATGTTGGGCATACTGCAAAGTACAGTCCCTCACAGGGCTAAGTAATTCCTTTAGTTTCGCTCTAGCCTTTGATTAATATTATTGGCAGATTTGTCGTTCTTGTTACCAGATTTATGAAGTAATGGAATAATCTCTGGGGATAATTGCTATAATCACTGTTTGTGATTAATAATTAAACTATAGGGCAGAAATAATTTTAATTACTTTTGCTCTACAACACATGGAAAGGCTGAGTGTTTCATATTTCCAGATGTCTTATGTGATTTTTTTTTTTTTTTTTGTATAACATCTCCACAGTTATCTTTATCCATGTTCGCCAATCCTCAGTTAAGATTTCCTCTTAAAAGGTCTTTTAATTTTCAGCTCTGTTCATGTTACTGGTTTTGCTCCAGCTAGTAAAGGAGTAGTGGAAAGGATAGGAAAACATGATGAAATTTCTTTGCAATATCTAAAATACTAAAATAGCTTTGTTGCTAAGAGCTTCTGTATCTAGCCTCACTTTTGCAGCCCAATCCGTGAGTTAGGTAGGTTTGATTTTTATTGTTTTCTTTTTTTTTCTCCCCTTCTGTCATTTCTCAACGCTAAGGTTTTTGGATTCACATTGCTGTAATTGCTTTAAAAACAGTGGTTTTCCTACAGAGGGTGAATTTGGCCAAAAATATGTAATTAGCACGATGGAGTGGTTGCCCACAAAATGGCCTGTTACAAAAAGATCTGCAGCCTGTATTTAAGTTAAGACAACCAACAGGACAGGTACCACAATCCAACACCCTGGAAATCATATAGCATTTATATTAGCAAATAATTTGATTTTTTTTCTTCAGTTTTGTGTTGCTTTGGAGGATTTAGCTACAAATCTCAAGAATTTGTCACACATGTAATTTAATAAGGCAAATGCCAAGTTTCATGATTCTTTATCTTAAGAGTAATTTTCATGAAGAAAAAAAAGTTACAGGCTTTTGAACTAAAATGAAAAAATAAATAATGTTATAACAAAGAACTAAAGGTATGTGTGGTAATTCTTGTTAATTAAATAGATCTGAGGAGTGATACATAGCTAGAAATTTTGCATGAGTGTGACTGTGTTTGTGCATATCTGCCTATAATGAGAAAGGGGAAATTGTGGGTACCAAAGTCTTCTTCAGGCAACTAGAAAAAGTACCTCATATCCATAGGGGAATTTAGCTACCTCAATATCTTCTAGAAGGACAATACTAGACACAGTCCAGATGGGTTTTGAAGAGTTGAAAATAATCTCTAGACACAGTGAATTCATGACCCCAGTGAGGCACTTTAGTTGACCTTATCAGTTTACAGGGTTTTGCATCAGATGATGTATAATGTCCTTCCAAACTTACTTAAAAAGTCTCACAATTTACAATGTGAAGAACCAAGTATTTAGTGTCATCTAATTAAAACAAGCATGTACTTCTCTATATGCATACATGCATTCCATTTTTTTCAAGCGTAAGTTATGTTAAAAGAGTTATATTATTTATCCACCTTGATTTTTTCTACAATTTTTAGTCATTTTCATCATAGATTTTATTATGTCTGCTTGAACTTTGACAGATCTATATTTTAGTTTTTTAACTATTTGTTGTTTTCATCCCTAAAGCATCACAGAATCAAAAGATACCTGATGTTGACAGGGACTTCTGGGCATTGCCTAATCCAATTTAACTGCTCAAAGCAAGTTCAGTCAGAGCAAGTTGTCCAGAGCTGTGTCCAGCTGAGTCTTGAATATCTCTGCAGATGGAGACTGCCCAACTATCAATAACCCATTCCTGTGTGTGATGAACTTCACATTAGAAACATTTTTTTCTTATCATAAAACTAATTTTGCTCCATTTCTATTAATGCTTATTTTGTCCTGTCACTGGATACCACTGAGAAGACACCATCCTATCAGATATTTATATAGATATTGACATAGTAAAGAATGCTTGAATAACATATTGCAAAACTTTATGCTAATTCTATTTCTAAATTTCATAATAAAACTTTAAAAAGAGAGAATGAAGGAAACTATGTAGGTTTTGTAGATTTTTTTTCTTTCTTTTTTGCTTTAATTAAATGATCCTAACAGAAAACCGACACAGAAATCCAACCAATTAAAATGTTTTGAGGTTAATGGGGAGGGAGTATTCTGCATATATTCCTTATGTGCTTGTGCAGAACTTCCTGGAGAATTAGACGAATAGTATTTAATTTTAAAGGATATATATTCCAGATATTATTTGTTGATAATGTGCTGATAAGGTTTAATTACGTGCTTTGAGGCAAATGTAGTTCAGGGTCAATGTTATCATTTTTTAATCATTATTTTTAAAAATCCCTTTGAACAAATAGGTAATACTTTGATAGAATCTTATAATCAACGATTTTTATACTACTTTCATTTGCAAAATCGTAGCTCTTCATGGAAAGCAAACTTTTCTGAGAACTGATAGAGCAATGTGTAGATAAAAAACCAAGGGCTTGTTTGTAATTTCTCTGCTACCGAGAAGGAATGAGCTGTTCATACCTAGCATTTAATTTCTTTGAAATCTTTTCTGGGGGATGCTATGTAGAAATGAAGAACATCAAGCTAATAAATAGTATAGACCCAGTTATTTTGTTTATCAGACCTGCCTGAAAAGCTATCTCACCATTCCTACAGTAAAAGTGGTGGCAAACCTCACTCTGTCTCCAAACTGTGAAGTCTTGTGGCACATCTTATATTCAATTTGGCTCTTCTTAAGCACTGAGATTGGTCATTTACTGCATTTAGGCAGCCCAAGGTTTTGCTGGAATTTATTGATCATTTGTTCCTGGGTAAGACAGCTTTTAGGCAAGACCTTGATTCCCCTGTCCCCTTAGGAACCTAGACTAAAAAAGCAAAAAGAAACCAGACCAAGAAACTAAAGCAATACCTTTGAAGTGATATTCTCACAATGATATGTGAGATGACATCACCCCAGTTAAGTGGTGAGGCACACAAAATCTCTGTTGATTTGCATGGAATTTTGGTCCTCTTATGTAACTGAAAATTAATCTTGTTCATGTACATTTTCTGTAAACAACTTCATATCCTATATAGGGAAATAAAGGCTGGAGTCTTTGTAAGGAGTGTGGACACTGTTTGAAACTTAAGCTTTAGTCTTGTTTCCTTTTAAACTTATTAGACTGAATACATACATCCTAATGAGACTTTTACCCTTAGTTTAAAACAATTTTATTTAATTGCAACAAATATTCCACATATCCTTGTAAGAACAAGCAAATTGCCATCACACTAATCATCTTTCTTTTATGAGCAGATATGTTTTACTGGCAGATACTTTAAACAGAGGAAAACAATCTGTCACTAGATAATTGCTAAAAGGATGGGAATAAGTCATACTATTTTTCTAATTCTTGTTACTGGCTTGTGGCCTAATTTAATCTATTCTGAATGCACAGTAAATGCAACACAGTCATTTTAAAATCATAAACCTCTCAAAAAAGCCAGGCAGAGGTCTGCTATAATGTGTTAGGTGATGGATATCCTATTTACTATTGATCTCTGAATTTAGAACCAATCCATTCTGTACTAGCAAACATTTTTCATATATTTTTGGAAAACATTGAATGGCTCTTAATCAGTGACAAACTGTTTTGTATGTTACTGCTCAAAGTAGATTAGAAAGAGCGTTTCACTAGAAAAACAAAGCTTGTAGAGGCTGAATCTTGTGTTGTATAACTTGAATGAACTGACTTCACATTCAGATACCCTTAAATTAAAGGAAAGTTAAGAGTTAACAATCCAGATATAATGAGAAATGTGCTGCAGGAGTTACATATGGATATCCACCTAAGCCTATATTGTATGGACATAGGATTCATTATCGTTTGAATCACTCCTGGGGAGGATTTAATTTAATTAGCTACTTGATTATTATGGTTGGTTTCTGTGTTATCTGTCTCAAGAAGCTTCTGTTACATTCAACTCTCTACTCATTCTATTTTCTTTTCTTCAAACTACCCTTTTCCAATAGCCAGGTTCCTACAACTTCTTTATTTTTTTTCTATTCAAGATTGGATACAGAAATCCTCAATATAGTATCCTAATCTCACTTTTGTGCTCATGGGCCACTGGTCCAGTCTTGGATGACATTGAAACAATATCACACATCTGGTCTAACCAAATATGGAATACAAGTGGGTATATAATTTTATTTAATAATTTAATATAATCAGTTTTTTACTATTAAAATATTTAATTTCAGAAACCTTGTCCTGCTCTTAAAGCCTTTTACTTCCTCCTTTACATCTGCTTAACAGCCTTTTCCTATAAAGACTGTGCTATTACACTCCCACAAGACTCAGAAGTGGCTAAGAACAGAGGGTATGAATATAGGAACACAATTCAGTGCACTGATTAAAGACTCTCATTTTAAGTATCTATCAGCATTTCTTTGATAGATGCTTATTCTCCTATTACAGTCAATGGAAGTTGAAGGTAGGACTGAGTTGTGCAAAAGCAGGTATATAACACTACACAATTTTCCATAAGGTGTCAAAGGTACCCACAGGACTGGTAGGGAAGATAGATAACAGACAGGAAGCTTCAATCCTTCTGAAGCAGCAGGAAAATCCCACACAGTATGTTCTGTAGCATTTCACGTGCCCCTCCACTCTTGCTTTTATTCCCCTTGTTCTCAGCACATCCAGTTTACCATGGAAAATCTTTGGGGACATTATCCCCTAGATAATATCTACCTCAGAATAAAACAAATCCCCTCAATGAATTTTCAGAACAAAGAAAAAGCCCCAAAACAATAAGCAATAATGTTGGAACACTAGCCTCTTTCCAAGGCTTGCATAAATGACACATTTCTTTTAATTATCCTCTTATTTGTAGGGGAAGGGTTTGCATCTGTGCATAAAGAATGACAGATTCTGACTGAAAAACAATCAAACTACAGATGATATGTAAGAAAGGGAAATTCAGTGAAATGTTTCCAAAGTTAGCTATCACATCGTGTTCAATTAGAGGGGAGTCAGGCTGTGTCTCTGAAGATATTTCAGTTACATTTCTTACATTGATATTGGCATTCTATAAAAGTACCAACTTCTAACCCTAGTTTAGTGAGGAAATCTTTTCTGCCATCAGTCCACAACCAATTCATTACAAATTCTCATAGTTTCTGACAATTTAGTTTTCAGAATACCATTCACATGGCCTATGCCCAGTAATAGTAAGGGCTTGCAGACAGGAAAATATGTATCATGAATATTCTGAAAGCATGAAATTTTAAAAAACGTTGTGCTCTTTTTACTGATTTCTAAAACAAATAAAAATTTAAAAATTTTGAAAATCCTGTAGCAGACGTATGAAAATAATTTAAATATCAGTCCTTAATTTTTATTCTCTTTTTAGATTGAAGATATGCCAAACTTAATTGATTGCATATTACCTTTTTCCTCATAAATGTCACACTCACAAAAAACCTTCTACATTTTTAACATTGACATTAAATCTCATGAAAGAAATAGTACCGTTGTTGGCTTGAAAATTGCTCTAAATCAGCCTATAGAGTAACCATCCTCTCTACTGTTAAATAGATGCAGTAGAAATTCGTTCCTCATCTCCCAGCTATATAACTATACCAAAACTAATGCCAGCTAGTATCAGCACTTTCTTTTTTGACTCTTCCATTCATTAAGCACTGACAGAAAGTTTTCAGTTTTAAAGAGAGCAAGTACCACAATAATCTGAGTTTTCATTATATTTCATCACATTGTCTTTTTTTTTCTGTTTCAATAGCACATTTTTTTAAAAAAAACTGCCTCTGAAAAATAAAATTGCTGAAACATAATTCACTTAAATAGTTTTGTTGTCATAAAATGCAAATATTTGAAGCTTCTAAAAGTATTTTGTCAAAATATAAATAGAAATTTCCTTTTTAAAAGTCATTTAGAAGGATTTAGAAGGAAAAAAAATGAAATCTTTTTCCTAGAGTGACAAAATATGATGTTTCAATACTAGAACATTACAGATTTTTTTTCTGCTTTCCTTTAAACTTATGGATTATCTACTAGGAGAAGACATTTTACATTGTCAAAGCAATTTAATACAAAATCATTGGTACCACCTAGACTTATTTCAAATAAATGTGAAAGCCTGTGAAGATTGCAATCTAAGCAGGTTCCAAAAAAATAATTCATGTAGCAATGCCCTGAATCATAAAGGACAGTTATCCCTACTGATAGGGCTGAATGTGTCAGAAGCTGTTGCCACAATTTCTCAATTACTTGTATTCAAGACAATGTGAGGTTCGA
This sequence comes from Cichladusa arquata, assembly GCA_026413545.1. NCBI lineage: Eukaryota > Metazoa > Chordata > Aves > Passeriformes > Muscicapidae > Cichladusa > Cichladusa arquata. The sequence continues at coordinate 16,838,254 of JAOTQP010000870.1, read as the reverse complement.
CTTGGCTGTCCCTCTTACTGTCCGTCACTTATACCCCTTCCATAAGAGAGCTGGCCTTTGGTGTCCTACAGGACACTGAGATGTCTCTTCTTTGAAGAACCTTTCCAGAAGTGAGTAATTCCTTTTACTGGACTGAAGTGAGATCACACACACAAATTACAGGCACCAGGCAGTGGAGTGCTCCTCAAACAAGATATTGGCAACAGCACCAGGGAGAGAAATTTTTTTTCAGAAACTTGAAAGGCTTTAATTCAGTAAATCTCCTCATTATAAAAATAATAGAGATTTAAAGGGTTATTGAGTCCATCACTGGTCCATACATACATACAACATTTTTTTCCACTATATGTCCTCTGTGGTAGACACTTTTTTTTCAGCCTTAATTTAATTATTAAAATGCTTTCTCACGTAGATAATGCAAAAGACAATTGGAAAGTCCAAATATGTACTATGGATCAACTCATCTTGACAGTGCGATCTAGAAGAAAACTGTCTAAAAAAGTCCTCTTCCTTTTTTCTGTTTTTCTTGTTTATACAGAATTCTTGCATGGCTCCCAAAGAGAGTACAAGCTGGAATGAGATGATGCTACAGAAAGACTTACTATCAAACTTGGGATCATAACTCTTTGTAGGGCACTGCAGGACTCGTATTTACGGAAATCGCTCCCAACCCATTGAATAATTTCATACCTTGAATAAACATAACATATTAAATTGTTTCTGAGGTTGAGGATTGAGGAGATGGGAAGACAGAGTATGTTTTAAATACTGTCCCCTCCCCAAAGGCAGCAGAAGCTGCAGAAGGCTTGATATGGGGTATTTTACTGACTGGTGCATCTAAAATTTTCATATGGGCTAAACTGTACTGTTATGTTTTTCGAAGTTGTTGTACTTGCATCCACCTTCTGATACTGTCTAGACGTGTCATGGTGTGACTTGGGTTTGCCAACCTTAATATGTTTAATTTCTTTTAGAGACAGGACCCAGGAGTAGAAACAAGGCAGGCTCAAAACTTAAAAAGGTACAAGAAGAAATTTATTAATAACACAAAAAGAATTCAGAATAAGATTTCTAGATTATTCCCTCCTCCCTTCATTCCACATTTCTTACCAACAACATACAGAGAACACTTCAGTCAGTTATTCAAATAATCATTTCAGTTCACTTAAGAGAGAAAAGTTCCTTTTTTAGTTTAAGCTTAGGGGGTGTCTTCGCCTTCACAATCTACATCCACCCAGGAAAATATCCAGATCGTAAAGAAGCCACATGGGCAGCTGGAGGCCTCTTCTGCCACGTGCAGAGCAGGTACGGGAGCCATGCCGCCGGTGCCGGGGCCATTCGGAGCCGGGGGCCACCAGGCCAGGGCCGGGGTGCCAAGCCGGAGCCATGTGGTCGGAGGGCCGGGGGCCGGGACCATGTGGCCGGGCCAGGCCCCCCTACCAAGCCAGGGCCGGGGTGCCAGGCCGGGACCCCAGCCAGAGACCCCCGCACCTCCCGAGGCCAGAAGCCAAAAGAGAGATTAGTTAACTTGCTCCACTGTGATTTGTGAAAGCGAAATAATTTCTCATTGGTTTTCCGAGCTGTCCATCACCAAATCAGCTCTCTGATTGGTTCCAGCAGCTCACAGGGGAAGCCCCAGATACGGGACAGCCCCTCCGGTTCCCGGGCCTCGTGGTGCTTTCCCTGAGGCGAATCCACCCCTCCCCCCTAGCACGTGAAACCAACACAACATGACGTAAAGAAAGGAGGAAATGAAAATATTATCAGTGTTATGAATCCTATAAAGCCATGAATATCAACTGTTAATAACTTCCTTATAAACTATTTATACATACAAAGATATTTTTCATTGTATGTTCTATGCTCCCTTTGAATCTTATTCTGTATCCACTTTTCTTCTATGTAATTTTTCTAGGTCAGAAGTAGTTCATGAATTATGGGATTTAGTAGTAATGAATTTAATGGAAAGACATTTTATTTGAAGGAATGGGAAATCTAGTTAAAAGGAATTGCACTTGAACACTGTTACAAGAATAAACCTCTCAGTTTGATGTCTGATTGTCCCTGGATCATAGATTACTAAACCAATATGGGTTGACATGGTCAAATTGTTTATTGCCTTGAAGACAGCGAACAGGATGGAATTTGTTATTGGAACTATTTTCTACAAGGAATGAAGCATCAAAAATAAAATAGTCTGAGCAAAATGGAAGAACAGAGAAGTGAAAAACAATGAAAGAAAAAACAGAATTCAATTTAACCTCTTTGTCATCATAAAACAAGATGTTTGGGTCAGACAACAAATCCTAATATTCACCAGTGACAACAATCTTAAGTGAGAAAACTATGTTCTCTTCAAAAATGCCTAAAGTACATTTGATCTGTTTAAAATAAGAGTGGTTTTGGGTTATAACATCAGAAGAAAGTTTCAGTGATTTAAGAAAAAAAAAAAAAAAGCTTTTTTTTTTAAATCAATTTGAAAATTCAGAGAAAAATCTTTTGTTGATTTGCTGAACATTTTCAAAGTTCAGTCCTTTGAAAAAGTGCCACCAGTCGCCCGTATTTGGATCCTGTTCCTTAGCTCTGGTGCCTGCAATATAAGAAGTACTAGCTGAAATTAGTCCAGAGGAGGCCATGAAGATGATCTTAGGCTGGAACACCTCCTATGAGCACAGACTGAGAGTCAGGGCCATTCAGCCTGCATAAGAGAAGGCTCTGGGGCAACCTCATTGCAGCTTTCCAGTTCCTAAATGGGACTACAAGAGAGCTGGAAGACTTCTCATGAGTGTATGTAGACAAGAGGGAGTAGCTATAAACTGAAAGAGAGGAGATTTAGATTACATGATAGGAGGAAATTCTCTACTGTGAGCATGGTGAAACACTGCAACAGGTTGCCCAGAGAAATTGTGGATGTCCCATTGGTGGATGAGTTCAAGGTCAGGTTGGATGGGGCCCTCAGCAACCTCTCTAGTGACATGCTCATGGCAGTAGGTTGAAACTAGATGATCTTTATGCCTGGAATTAACTACAAGTTAATTTGTGCCATCTTACAGGGTCTGAACTTTGCTCTATAAAAGATGTAGTGTTTTGCAAAATTCAGAGAGTTCACAAACATCAAATCATAAAATTAATTATGCATATGTTATCCAAGTAGAAGCTATGACTTCCTGCAGAGCTGTCAGTAGATAAGTTAAAATAATGTTGTTCATTTCTTGAGCTTAATGTTGTGCATTTCTGTGGTAAAATTTTTCCAAAGCCAAGAAAGTTATAAATAAATTTATCTATTCTGCTCCTACCTTTTCTCAGAAAAATTTCTGTTACCATAAATGAGTCATTTAGTACTTACTATGTACTTTTAAATTTTTTTAATTAAAAATAATTTTTAAAAACCTACTCATTGTGTATAATGATTTCAACACAGCCCACAGTGACAGCCTTTATAAAGACTCCTATTCTCAACTTCAAAATTAGGACTTTCTGCGATAGTCTAAGTGAAAATTGGCCAGCACAGGTCTCCAACTTTTCAAGTCTCTTGAACTGGCTGTGGGACCAGGATTATCTTTGCATTCCATAGAGAAAATCTCTCCCAGTTAAATAAACCTAATTTTTACAAGTACCCCCCACCCCTTGGAAATAGGGGGGACTTGTAAAAAATAAATGGAAAAATACATATAAAAATACATGGAAAGCCATAAAGCATGCTTTGTTGCTGAGATTTTTTCACAAATCCTAAAAAAGAAAAAGATAAAATCTACTTATAATTTAGCTTTGTATTATGATTGCAGCACTTGTTATATAACTTAATTTGACCATATTGACACATAATCTATGATCTAGGAACAAGAAGTGATTGAGCTATGGGCTTTATTCTTGCAATAGCATGCAAGTGCAGTTTTAACCTTAACAAGTTTATTAACCTTAACAAGTGCCATGTAAGCATGACAGGTCCCTGAACAAGTGTCCCTGAAATCTCAACAAAGGACAAAACAAACAAACAAAGGTACAATATGATTGTAGTTACAGTCGTTATTCTATGAATAAAAATTACTATTGCAAAACTGGAAAATTGGAAAGCATGCATGCATGCATGCATACAATCAGACCTCACAATCAAGTTTTCTTCTTCTTTCCTTTTAACATTAGTACTACTGTGTCTGCATTTCATAATAGAATTTAATTTTATGTGCAAAATTTCCTGAAAGGCAAAAATGCATTTCAGCAGTGGTAATTCAGTTTTAAACCATGCATAAAAACCCAATAAAGAGCAAAATGTTAATAGGTTGCAACTGGCCTATGACCTTTCCTAGTTATTTTTCAATATTTTTCAGCAGTTAAGAAACAGTCACTGAAGTAAGTCAGGAGTCTCTTAGTCTATTATTTACTTTAGAAAAATGAATGTTTATCAAATGGCCTTGAATTGATAATAATATGATAGTTTATGCTTGAGAAGTCTCACGATCACCAGTGTGAAGAGCTGGATATTGTCTTTCTGGCATAATCACATGGAGAGTGGATTGCATTTACACGTTCCATGACCTTGAAAACAGTTTCCCATACCAATGTCAGAAATATTTTTTTTAAATACTCCTACTGCTGCTAAATGTAAAGACTAGACAAGTAAAAGTAAAAGGTATAGTAAACATACTGATAGTAAATTAAACACTTATGCTTTTTTTTCAGTTTTAGGATGAAAATTCATGAAATTATGAACTACAATTTAAATTGTAGATTTTGTAAGATATTCCATAAAGAGAATTTAATATTGCTGAGTTTTTATATATTCTAAACTGGAATTTGAATGGCTAGTGTTTTTAAAATGTGTTTTTAAATATTCATTGAGATTCCTCGATTTCATGATCCTAAGTTTCAAAGATGTTAGATTTGATTTATAAGTTGTTGCATATTAAATGCTTTCAATAGATTTGGCTTCTTTGTTGCATTATATATTCTTAAATTTAGCAGAATATATTTTTCTTTGTTTTCATGGCATTTTTCTCTTAAATGTCTTCTAGATCCCCATATTTTTGTCATTCTCTGGATATTTTACTTCTACATTGGACATGTGCTAATTCAACTGCTATGAATTATAAAATGTTCCCTGCATCTTAAAATCAATATTTATCTATACTGTATTTATTGATCTGTTACTCAGCAGTTCTAGTGTCCTTCTCTAAAAAAGACCAAGGAAGTCTTTATTTTCCCTCTGTTCATATGTCAACCTTACTGTAATATGATACAGAATTCTAAAATGTTGCAACTATACAAAGAGGCTCCACAGGTTTTTCCCATGGAAGAAAGCAGACTGGGCTTATGTGCAGCTATGAAATTCCTAAGCCATACAAAGTTGTTTATTTCATCTCTGGATTTCACTGGTCTATTTTTCAACTGAATTTTTATTTCATCTGTTTACATTGCAGTCATAACAGGTCACCTTATCTATATGGAATTATACCCATTTAGCCCATATTTTTATTTTATTCAAACTCTTAGCACTGTTAAATTGTAGAAGGCTCCATTGTATTTAAAAATCAAATAGATT
>JAOTQP010000870.1:16805067-16825390 GCA_026413545.1 Cichladusa arquata | reverse complement strand
AATTCCAATTAATTTTTTCTACTTATACATATATTGTAAAAATTTATATAACATATGTCAATAACTGAATTTTTTCAGAATGAAAGCATAAATATTTACAAAGAACTTGAAGGAAATAACTGTTGATCTGCTTTGAACTGTTAACAGCTGTTAACTATTTAAAGTCTCTAATATATATTCAATTCCCACCTCAAATTTGATTCCACATACACTAAATTCATACATAAAAACAACCATATATTTCATGAACAAACATGCAATAGCCTCACTTCATCTTAATATATAAATTTATTTTCATTCTCACATCTTATTTCAGCTTTGCCTGTATTTTTTTACTTATTACATATAGCCCTAATTTATACATTCCCTGATTTTTCCCTACCTTCCTTTTCTCAACTGATTTTATATCTGCCATTATTTATCTTCACAATTGCAGAGCCACACCCCCATCCCTCATCTCATATCAACGTTTCCTCAATATTTTCTTTGACACCATCACCACACTTCACTGCTTCTCTTGCTCACATTCCAGTTTAACATCTTTAGCACTTTAGTTTTCTCTCCTCACATTCCCAGACCCTATTTCTTCACATGATTTTACTTATTCAGTTAGTTTTGACTACTTGCTAAGTTCTATTTAGAAAACAAACATATAATCATGTATGTTGGCAGGTTATTGTTGTCAGTCATCCTAGGCAGGTGGGGTAAAAATGCTATTTTGCATTAGTTTGCTTCCACCTGCAAAGACTATATTACCTATATTGTCCATGGCTGTAATGAAAGATTCACAGCATCATAGAGATTGTGTTGGGAATATATCTCTAAATGCTAGAGTAGATTTCCTCCCTGAGGCATTCGTTGAGAAACCTCATTGATTCAGACAAAGGACGGAGAGCTTACTGAGAAACTGCTTAACAGTTTCTCTCCAAAGATAACTGGAGTTTCCCTATCATTAGTTTCAAAAATAATAAGATCAAGTTAAAGTAACCTCGACTCGTTTTAATGTACTCCAGAAAAATGAGAAGGATTCTTAGGCAGAAAAGAATTTACTTACCTTTTTATATGCTAAGATTGCTGTCTTACATGAGACAATCAAAGCAAGTTGAATCAAGGAGAAAGTTTGCCATTTAAAAAATGTTGCCTGTTTAATATTCTAGGATAATGTTTTAATAATGCAAGGACCCTTAATACAAATATTTTATTAATTGATTTTTAGTTCTCTTTGAAATATTGTTTATAAATTCGGGACTTTGCAAATCAAAGCATTTTTGACAACTTTTTTTTTTTTTTGCAACTCATCCTTCTGTAAATCTCTTTATATTTTATAAGCATTTTGTGACTTAAGACAGTAAGAAAAATTTCAATTGTTTGAGACCATTTAGGAATGGAAATTTCCAAAAATATATGATTTCCCTTTGGTCTTATTTAAAATTAATCCCTTTAGGACTATGGCAATGGATTTTAATTAAGCTAGAATTAGTACTCCTGACAAGAGAAAGAAACATTATAAAGATTTGTCTCTTGACCTTTAAAATAATAGTTAACTTCAGCTTAAGCAGATGCTTTAAACAAAACTGGAATTAGGGGATACTGATTGTTCTGAAAAACAGGAGATTGTATTTGACTTGAGCTTATTTGCCATAAAATTTGCTTTGCTGCTCATCAATCCATCTAAACAAAGCTGTGTGAACAAGCTGGGTCTCTGTCAGACTGCCTCTATTTCCCAGGTTCCAAACCACTGAGTTTGTCAGCTGTTTACTTGCAATGGGACTGGAAACTGTCATGGGGCCTTTACTGTCAATCTCTTAAATATATAAAAATAATGTTTAAAAATCATTGGACATGTCTTACTTTCACCGATTAGCTTTCACACTCACATGGAGAGTTTTTTTCTGATATTTTACTGTTTCTATCTTCTTATGCCTTTTGGAAGTCACCATTTAAAAAGGCTCACTTAACTTCTGGTGTGGAAATCTACATAGCAACAGCACAGGCAGCTGCTGCTTTCACGAAAGGAAGAATTTAATGTTTGAAAATTAGTACAGATTTTTTTTTTTTATTCAGTCTTAACCTGCATTTAAAAATAGCAACTTCTTCATTTTATCACAAACTCATAGAGAGGTTTGGAATATATTTTTCTAGATCTCATACTCAGAAGTAATTTCCTCTTCGTAGGATTTACTATTGGTGACAGAGATGACATATTTAATTCTTCGTCTGAAATACCAAAACAAATTTGCACGGATGTAGGTGTATCTTTGGATACACACCTTTCTTATTCTAAAATAGGATCTGTATATCTACCATTGTTTTATCTTGCTGATGGCAATCCCAGTTTAAATACAGTAAAGGACATAGATTATTAATTCCTACTATACTACTCATTTTGCAGTATTTCTCCTTCCTGTGCCATGTAGTATCTTATCTGTTTAGAAGGCAGTTTTATAAAATTACATGTTTTCTATTATATGCTATTAAAAGCCAGGACCAAGGGTCCTTCTACCTTGTTTCATCTCTAGATTCCACTATAAATAGAAAATAACGACTAGTATTACAAAGATATAATAGCTGATGTAATAATCATGTGTGATTGTGAAATCAGCTATGCAAATAGAAGAATAAAAGAATATCTTAAATATAAAAATAAATTCTGTGTATGAGGAAGAAAAATATGAAAATAAGAAGTCATGTTGAAATATTTTTATACTTTCATGCTGTGCATATAAGAAAAGAAAAAGGAGGTTTTTTTCCTGATTTCCCTGATCTGTAGAACATAGTATTACCCTTTGTTCTACAGTCTGGTCATATTGTGCATATAAGAAAAGAAAAAGGGGTTTTTTTTCCTGATTTCCCTGATCTGTAGAACATAGTATTACCCTTTGTTCTACAGTCTGGTCATATAAATTCTCCTGGATATGGAAAGTTATCATAAAACAATTGATACAAGAAGCCTGATGAGTTATGGACTTGGGCAGTGGAAAACGAGCTCAAAACAAGGCTAAAAACTCATGTTAAAAATGATCTGAAAAATCTCTTGCCAATACTCTTATGCATTTCTAGAACTTGATAACACTAATAAGAATGGACTGAATAATAGAAAAAAAAAATCAAAGTTGAAATATTGTGCATTTCTGAAGACTTTCTGTATTAGAACACAAAAGGATAATAACTTCTGTTACCAATCTACATATGAATAGATTGAAGAAGCAGCAGACAATGCTCCCTGAGGAAATAAGTCAATGGAGAACTGACAGTCAGTAAAAGCCGGAGTCAATCACCCGCTGTAAGAAACATTCCTAATATTCAAAAAAGCTTAGGAAAAGCATTTACTCCTTGAAAATTATGTAATTCAAGACTGCTGAAAGGGTCATTAAAACAAACAAACAAACAAACAAACAAAAAACAAAAAACAAAAACAAAACAACAAAACAAACAAACAAGGGAAAACACAGCTCTAAATACGAATAATTGAATGGAGGATATTGGAGCAAGAAAAAGAAACTTGATATCAAGGATGAACTTTTTGTATTATCTCAAGAATAAAATGATCTGAACAAATCTATAAAAATCACTGTTGTCGTGCAAGAAGATGCTACCATGACTCCCGGGTCTCAGTGTGCTGCATAAAATCTTTTACAAGCAACAGTTAAGGCTAATGCTGCTACTGAAAATTATTTTTAATGAGTCTTGAAATGTTAGTTTAGGTCAGTTTCTCATATTATTCCTTAACTACAGTAAAACAGACTGGAATTTAATATGAATTCAGGGTTCATTAATGTTTTGTGTAGATACAGTTCTTTAACAAGCTGGTGAGTTATAGAGTACATGAAACTTTAAAAATGCTACTTTGTGGCGTATTTCCATAACCGCATTAAAATTTACTTCTATTTAGCTCATTTCTCAAGTTACTGAACTTATAAATTGATAGAAAAAATTCCTTATGAAAACCAAACACAAAATCATATCCCATTGTCTGGCAATAAAACATTTTTTTGCTTATTATAATCAAACAAAATCAATATATTAACTATGAGCATAGTCATCTTGCTTCACTTTCCTCTGACTGGAATTTGAATTATTACTTGTTTTATTTGCCTTTCAAGCTGCATATCAAATTAAGCTGTCCAAAAAAGAGAAAATTGATCCAATTAAAAATAAAAAAACCACCAGAATAGTCTGTATTCTTACCAACAGGCAAGGAATAAACCAGTGAGACCAAACGGCAAATTTCAGTCCCAAGTATTTCAATCCCAAAAATGTTTTGCAGAAGTACAAAAACCTGATCTTCTTGAAGATACCCATTAGGACCATTTAGGAAAAAAAAAAATTAAAGAAAATCCTGTGTATTTCAGTCATCTGTTATACCCCCGGAGAAAAAAAGAAAAAAAAAACTTCCTTTTTTTTTGGTTGCCTTGTTATATCTAATGTTACAAGTCTACAAAACGTTCAAGGTGCTGATGGATTAAAAGGGCATTAAAAGGGCAGTTAGAGCAGATAAACACATTCCCATGGACCTAGTAGATTATTTTTCTTTTTTTCTCTTTTTTTTTTCTTCTTTTTTTTCCTTTATTTTTCCCATTCATCTCAACAGCTGATAATGCAGACAAGCACTGAGTGCTAAATTCAGTTGTCTCAACATCTGTATCTGGTACTTGAGAGTTCTCAGGACAGTCACAGGGGTCTGAGAAGTAGGAACCAGCATTGAGTGGGGGCCCACAGAGGCAGCTGCAGACCAGGACAGGCTGGCAGGGATGAGACACAGAAATTTCTGTTTAGGCAACTGACTTAATGTCATCATATTCCTGTTCCTCTCTGGTGATAAAATTACTGTGACAGGTTTTAACACAGAAATTCAGGTAGAGTTATGGTTTACTTACCATCTGTCATGAGCCCCAGTTTTATTTCTTCATTGGTTTACTATGAGATTTGTTAAAAGGACAATTTTAGGGAATCTTGCTTTAGATACAAGTAGATCAATGATATATCATAAAATCTGTATTATTTTTCTTTCCTGCTGAAAGGTCAGGTGAACTAGACAGTCTAAAACAAAGTTACTTGGAAACAGGGTGTTATTATTGACCATCTTTGGACAAATCAAACACCTCTTCTTACTTCTTTTCTGTACAGCAATGCAAAATGGGATCAAAACCTGGAGAACAATGAAAACACCAGAGAAAGTATTATAATGTTGAAAACTACCTTGACTGAAGCATATTATCTATTCAGCTTGTTTTGGAATAAAATTACATTTGTTTAAAGTAATCTAACTTTTTGTTCAAATGGACACCAGCATTAAGAGGAAACGTATCCTTATTTATCCTTGTTTAGTCATTTGATTTCCGAATAGCAGAATCTGTAAACTTACTGTGCAGAAATATTCTTATTTAAACTAAGATACTTAAATCCAGTCGAGCAAAAACCAGTGCATGTACTAAAAAACAGTTTTAAAAACTAAACATCTGGCAAGTTTTGTTTCAGAGCTCCAAAAATACAGTAGAAAATTATTCTAAAGGTAGACAAGTCTGCTTGTCTAAAATAAATTCTGAAAAGTCCTAATGCCATGAAAATAATCAATTGATAAATGATTTAACCCTCTCATTCCCAAAAAGATAAACCACAAAATACAAGAATGTCCATAACTTAGTTATATTCTGTTAAAACACAAACCAGGTTGTAGAGAAAATGAGAAAGGGCAATCCAATGGCCTTTTCTAATATAGTATACCTAGGCTCAGATTATAGCTTGGTCTCAAATATGCAGTTGTGAGTGTTTCAAATATTTCATTCAGCATCTATCAGGATTTGTTCTTTTTTCATTTGTTTGTTTTTTGTTTGTTTGTTCTTTAAAGATAAGTTTTGTAGGTTTTTAAATGAAAAATAGTATTGGAAGCTTGGGGGAAATATGCATTGGCAGTATTTTGTTCCATTTCCTTGGCAATGCTTTTTCCCGTCTCAGTAGCATGAGAAAATTAGATGAGAAGACATTTTTAATAAGCTTTTGTCCTGCAGCCACTTGCTCAGTTGTAATCACTAAGTATTTTCATTAGTTGTATTTTCATTTTATATTATGCCAGTTTCTAAATATATATCAGGAAAAAAAGAAATATGTCCTTGACACTATTTACATTAATTCTCAAGTTAGCGACCACTTCAAAATAACATCATGCAGTTGCTATTGAAATGTAGTTCAGAGTTTCAATAGACTGCTTGTGCCTGACAACTAATTTTTTTCTGGCTCCCTTGGTAGTTGCTAGAAACAGTCCTCAATGTAGATTCATCCTGCGACTGAAGCACAGAAAGGAAAAGCTGAAAAATGAGCAACGGGAACAGCTTGCTGATGAAGTTGAATGAGGAGCTAGTAATGATATTGATGACATTACTAATTACTTAGCAGGCAGAATTCAAAATGAGAATTCATTTGTCATCATGATATCATCAATCAGCTTTCTATTGCCTTGGGTAATAGGTTTGTTCTTGCTTGGTGCAAGATAAACTTCATTTTATAACTCATTTTGGTTTGTGCATTTGTACTTCTTAATTTTTAAGTTTTAACCTTTTGTTCTTCCCTGCTCTGAATTGTGGTTTTATAAGTGTCCTATTTCAAAGGGTGTCTATTTTACACTTAGATAATTAAATTACATTAGATAATTAATTAGATACTTATTTTGCAATTAGATAATTAAAGACAACATAATCTCTGCCCCTCAAAACAAGAAAATGCTCAACAGGTTTTTGTATACGGATCGTAGCCTAAAGTAACATCCATCCCTGATGCAAAAGGAAGCCTATTCAAACTTTACACTTCAAAAAATTCAGACAGATTTCTAGCTATTTTAAGGAAAAAATTACAGTAAAGATATTCAAATCTCCCTAATTTGGGGATAGAGGATCAAATGTCATATTTCCTGAGTCCTTGAGTAAAAATAAATCTCTTGGCATTGATTTAGGCCTTTCAAGCAATCCAATATTCCTAATCCTTCAGCCTGTGAATCAGTATCACAGTCCCAAGAGCCTGGAAGCTGTACTATCTCCTCCAAACAGCTGAGATTCCTGGCTGAATCACCCTGTTGGAGAGGGAGCTGGCCAGACTTTACTGACTGTGCACTCCAAGATTTTCCTCTCTCCTGTCCAACTTGGCATTTCTGCTTTTTTCATCTGCTTTCTGGATTCTTGAATTCTTGCCCTGGCTTTCACATGGACACTTTCCACTTTTGTGGGCATAAACTATGATCATTAGTGTTTTGCTGCAATGTAAGTAAAGAGATTATTTGTTTACTCACAAGGGAACTGCTAATTGTCCCCTTGGAAGCCACCAAAGCTGTCAGTGATTCACCCTACCAAGCACATGGCAGTAGTGATTAACCTGAGAGTTACCCAGGGTCCCAAATGAAAATGTGGTCACCTCAAGGATCTGCTGGCCAGCTGGATTTGGCCAAGGAAGTAGTGATCTGAATCAGCAAGTATATTGTCTTTTAATATGCTTAAGGTGCTATAGTCTAGTAATATATGCATAAGCTTAGAGGTACCCTCTAACTCATTAAACAACCTAATGGATCATCTGACAGTTGGAAAGGTTTTCTGTGTGAGTGAATATTAAAGTGAATGTGTTAATTTGAGCCTATATTATTATGCCATCCCATTTGCACTGTTTTCTATCATTTTGATTAATGCCTAGATTGTGAAGGAATGAGGGATAATATGCATAAACCTGCAGTCTACGGATATTCTTACTATTCTAGTTTGTGCATCTACTGAGATAAATAAAAATGGAGAGGGGGAAAAAGTGTCTCTTTTGGCTTTCAGTCTTATAAAATTCATAAGATTATAAAATATGGATTTTCTCTATCACTTCTACCAAATGGGCATGAAGTAAGTTTTATTTAGTTAAATACCATAATCATAAAAAAGCAATTTACATACATTTTAGTCAAAAACAGAGGAAAAAATTTAAAATGCTCTTAGTATCTAGAAACATTTCCTTATTGAGCAGATTCTGAAGAATTAGAGTGTTCCAATTCAATGAGTTTATAATTGTGGTTTGGATTGCATGCAGGCCATTAATTTCTCCAGGACCCTTTGAAATACATATGTAGCTTATCATAACATCTCCACAGACCTGATTTTCATTTGCTTTATCTGCACTGTTTCACATTAAGTGACATTTCAAAGAAGCTGAATACTTTTTATTTCTTCTGCTTACAAATATGAGTCATATTAAATAATAAAAAATAAATATTACAATAAGTCAACAATTTAAAAGCATGTAATACCCATTAAGGATACAATCCCTGGGATACTTTTATATGTGTTAGGTTGTACTACAGATAGACTTTTTGAAGAACACCGCTCTTCTACTATATCAAATTCTTGAGAAAATTGAAGAGACTTAGGTGGGTTTTGTGTTTTTCTAAAGCAGCCTGACTGCCTAAAATAGTTACCCCGAGTATAGCACTGTTTCTCCTCTGACAATCTAACTTCAGGAAACCCTGCAGAGAAAAGCAGGATGGCACCCTAAATCTCATCAGAATCATACACGGAAATACCATTCAAATAAACCTTCCAGAGGAAAGAGGTGCCTCTTAAAATGAAAACTGGATGGCTGTAAATGAGAACTGCAGTTCTAGACAATTGGTTTGAAGGTGCCTGAATATTGCATTACCAGCACATTGCCTTGCTCTGTACAGCGGCAGAGGAACAGACGTTCAAATTTTAACACAGTACCCCTGACTCTCCTGCATGATTATTTCCAGCAACTGCCACGACAAGCTCTTTCAGAGGAAAGTAAAAAAACCTCCACAATGCATGTGAGTCAACATTCTTGTGAGATATGACAACTTTTAATAGAGACTTATTTTTCTGAATAATTGAACGGTGTTTTCCCTACTTGTATGAGGAGAATGTGTCAGTTACATTTGGAGACAGGATAATATTTGCCATTAAGTGAAGTCAGCTTAATCTGATAATTAGTTTTAAATATAAATTCAGTTCACAAAACTACTTTTTATTGTTATCTGAACTTTTTATTTTCTCTCCTGAAAAATACTTTTCACAAAAGCACTCAAAATGGCCTTCTCTTGGTGTAATGGAAGATTTGGAGCAAGAAGAATTTCATCTCCATTGCTCAGGCTGCCAGCCTTGTCAGAGGTTCCTATTGACAGCAGTCTACTACAAAAAGAAGGAGCAGAAAGGAGCAATTCTAGGAACCTTTTTTGATTTTGTTTCTTTTTAATCTAGGAACTATCTTCTGTCATGATATTGTGCTGGGAATAGCTTATTATTGCTAAATTTGTTCCTATTTTATAAGCAGAGATGACTGACTTTGCTTTTTGAAAGCACTCATTTGCATTTTTGTGTGTCATTATCTCATCTTTTGGTTTTTGCTGAACACGAGAACTGGTACTCTAAAAATGCTGTTGATAAATCTAATGCCATATAATGAGATAAATACAAAGCATAGAAAACAGAAGGAGAGGCCTTTGATCTTTTCAAGTCAGACTAAATGATAATGAAAATTTCTCACTATAGGTAGGAAGGTTGTTTCGTCCTCTTAAGTCTCCAATATTGTCAGTTACTCAAAGACACCTCCTCAGCTTTTAAGTTCAATTTAATTAAAATATATATTATAACAACTGACTTCCATTATTTCGGCACGAGAAAATCCTATCACACTGTCATTATCTTATGTAAAGGGGTTTGTTTTACATAGTGTGTGGTAGTTATAGTAGGGTCCATTAAAAACATATCTTTCTGAATTAGTGATAGGCAAACTGATAAAGGTTTTAATATATATTCCAATTCAACTTTTCTATAATTGAATTTTCTTCCAGTCGAAAAGTCTATTCATTCTAATTTTTTTTTTTTGGTTGGTTTTTTATTTTGGGGTTTTTTTTTTAGGGAAACATTTGACAGCAATTAATGAAATAGTATCATTTATTTCAATAACATTTTTTCCTGGAAAGCAGGAAGACTTCAAAATTAACGTCAGTATGAAAGAAACTCTAAAACAAATATTTTGCCCTGTGAAATTCTTAATAGACCTTAATACATTTTTAATTGCCAAATGTCATGCAATTGGCTAATCATAATGGATTTTTTTTTCTTTTCTCTTCTACATGCCAGATATTTATTTGGGTTTAGTCTTCCTTGAAAATATTTTTTTCCAAAAATGTTTCGTTCATATCTTCTTCACTTTCAGCTTTGTGATTTTCTATGATTCTCATGGAAAATTTGACAATAAGTTGTCTGTCAACCTGCTCTTTGCATTGTTTATGGACACAACTGCTTATCATTGCAATGTCATAATTTCTTCAGAGATACACAGATTCTTTGAGAAATACTTCTCCTGGATCCACATTTTGCCTGGATTGCAAGTTATTTGCCTAAAAGACAATCTTCTTGCTTGGTTGTTTTACACTCCCTGACATAATGGAGTATTTATTTTATGAAAGTGCTGTACAGATTGGAAGCAACATTAAAAATAGCATGAAGATAATATTTTTTGCTTCTGGATTTTTGTTTTCTTTTATTCATAACCATTTTGACTGCAGATTCAGAGACTGTGCCATGATGCTACATATCCATAAGTAAATTATATTCATAATAAAACATGTCTATTATACACTATGTTTTCCTCTACATTAGTCTTGTGTAGGTACTGCTTTTTCACTACATTTAACTGAAATACATTGTATTGACCAATGAGTTTTAAAACATATATTCAATAAGTTTAAAAAAAATTAATTATCTTCTTCAGTATTTAAATTAGTAAAGATACTAAAAATGAAGATGACACTGAAAATTTTTAAAAAAGGTATGATACTAAATTTACCTGTTCTATTTTGTCATATTTTTCCAATATTATACTGAAATGTACTGCCTTTTGTACCTGTTTCAATGACATTGTTGGCAAGGGGAAAAAAAAAAGAAAACTTATTCAATTACTTTTCCAAGTTTCACAGAATGTTCCAAGTCCCTCACTTTAATGGTAAGTAGGGAGCTTGAGAAGCACTTTGCAAAGTTTGACTAAATGAGTTCTTGTTGTCAGGACTGATGACTATCCTTATGTAATTAAGCAGCTATACAAACACAAAGGAGAACACTAACTGAGCTAAGTTGAGAATACTACACCATCTTTGAGGTGAATTATCCTTAAGATGAATATCTGTTTCGATTGCCCACCATGCACTGTGTGTAATGTTCCTTTAAAAGACCTGCAACTGCACAGCAAGAAAATACAGGCTGCTTGCTTGCTTTGTCCTGACAGAGAGCCTCTGGAGGCAGGGGCAGGTTGCTTTTCAATTGGAAGTGACTAAGAAAGCCAGGAAAAGGGCAAGTAAAGGAGGGACACAGTGTTCTGGAGAATGGTTTGGGACAGCGAGATTGAGCCAAACACAAAGGGCAGGAAAGGCTGTAACCCAGACAGATATTTAAGAGACTTCTGAGAGTAGGAAATGGACAGTCAGGTCTGCTACACAACGTAAAAGAAAAAAATAAAACAAAAAACCAAAAAAACCCAACAACCAAAACCTTTTATTAGGGATCTGCTCAGGACTGTGTGGAACAGGAAGCGTGTGTTTTGCAACCCCAAGCACTGCACACCAGAACAACTTTTTAAACGAAAGTTTTAAAACGTTTTAGAAACTGCTGCTTTCTTGGGAAGCAAGAAGCTGCAGTTTGCCAGACATCCCAGAAATCATTTAACATCAGCCAAACACTAAAGCACAGAAATGTCTGGACTGCTGCAGCTCAGAAGAATACTGAAAATTGCTTATCAGGGTATAAAAACTGTGGGATTTAATGGTAACTCAGTGTCCAGGATTCTGCTTTCAAACTTCCAGTCCATTACATTTTACTCAGCAGAACTGCATTCTCTTTATTCTTTTCGGTTTAATGATGGTGAAATATATCTTTAGAGAACAAAACCCTCTTTCTATTCTTAAAAAGCTTAATGCAAGGAGAAGATGAAGAAAGATTTACCTCAAAACTCTAGTGAAGCTTGAGAACTCTAGGCTCCAGCACAAAGAGAACTTGTACACCACTTGTTATAAACCAACCTAAATCAGGTTTTCATTGTAACAATCTCTGTTTGTCAGTGGCTGGCACCCACAAACAATATCCACAATTCACATATTTATTCAGTCATTCATTTATTTTCTTTATTTTTAAAGATTAAGGAAGAAATCTATTATCTCATGCATATATGAGACATATATATAATCCATTATTCTATACTCTACTATTCATTCTAACTGTTGACTTACCTGCTATTGACAACATTGATATTTATAGAATATTAAGAGACCTAAATGAGTACTGGGATATCTTGAAGCAGAGTTGAGGATGTTGCTGTATCATTCCTATCGGCTCTAGGGGGAAATACAATTAAAGCTGCTGCTCTGCTTTAAAAAATATTAGCAAGTACATTTAAAAACCTGTCTTCTACTATTCCATACTCATTCTGCTAAAATGGAATATATCCGGAAGAGAATTTTCAAGTTATTCCCAGAGCTCTTCAGTGGGAGCAATCTGCTTCCTATTAAACCTAACAGTGAGTGTATGGCTGTGCTGCAGTTCCACATTGGTCTCTCTCTTTCACTTTCCTACCTTCTTTTCTCTCTGTAGGCTTTAAAGTAATTCTAGATTCCTTACATGGCCCTTATGACTTTTTACCAGTCTCACCTACGACAAGCCTATGATCTTGTGGTGAAATACCTTCTTTGATATGTGAGATAGGGCAAACAGGGCAATAAAGAGTGCAAAGTGACAACTTTTTTTGTCCTGTTCTCAGGTTTTATTTCAAAGGGAATATAAATCACTCTTTCACACAGAGATAACAAAAAACATTGATTATTTCAGCAGCTCAGGCTGTCATCGAGAAGGAACAGCTACAATAACCTGGGTCCCAGAATATCCTAAGAACTTTGACTATTCTTGAATTTTAAAGTATGCCACTTTATGTAGATAGTTCCTGCAAACACCTATTTCTGGAAATCTTGTGCTTCAGTCATTGTTATAAAAATACTTTACTACTAAGTCAATTTAAACTCAAATCACTAATTAATGACTTTTAATTTGTCTCACTTAGTGAAACACACTCCTCTACCAAAATAGCCAACATTTTCAGCCTATGAGCAAGTTATAAACAACCTGAAGTCATAGGTGTGTCTCCCAAGGCATGTTCTTTCCACCACTGCCTGAGTTGCAATATTGTCCTCTCCCTGAATATTCAAGGGGAGCCTGATCCATACTTATAATTTTCAAACCACTTCAGTTTATGAATCTAAAACTATTTCCTGTCTAGATGAAGATCCTTGATTAGAAATTTTAAACCTGATGGCACGCTTGTGTTTTTGTTCTTATCTTTCAATAAGATAAGTAGTCCACTGCTACAATACTAGGAAGTGAACCAGGCTGGTGACTGATCCTTGGTATTGGATGTCAGTCACAAACATTAAATATTGCTTATTTCTGCCAGCTATCATTTTTCCAAATAATGTCTGACCAGGATTTAGGGTCCAGTACATCCCAGGAACTATCCTTAACAGGCACTTTTCATGTAGTCTCCTTGTTCCGGAGATTTAAGGACTTTATTAGCATAGACACATGCTCCTTTGTGCCAGCTGACCTCAGTAGTCAGAAATTTTCCCAGACATATTTAATTGCATGGGTTACAAATTTGAAGGCCTTATATTGTAATAATTTATTGTAGTATAACCAGTCTGTTGAATAATTTTTTCCTTTCTTTCATTCCCCTGCTCATGGTTGTATGAGACAAAATTTTTAGATGTTTTAGTCTTTGATTTCTTCCTGTGGTAATCTTGATTCATTACAGTGAATTCAAAAGTTGAAAACATTGATCTATTGAGACCCATATATGTTATAACTTAATATGAGGAAATATGAATTTTGTCAGAACATACCATAAATAATTTTATCTTGAATATATTAATAGATAACTTTATTGAAATATTTATCAGATATCCATCTTAAGAAAGAGCCAAAAATTATTTGCACATATTTTCTCTCAAAAAGCAAGAGGTGTTATAGAGAGAACTGTATCCCTCAGGCTTCATGAAAAAAACTTGCCCTTGTTATACAGTAGCAACTATCAGAAATGTTCTAAATTGTATTGGTTTGATTAAAGAAGGCAATTCTGAGCCTTTCTACAGCAAGAACTGCACTTGTTAGAAGAGCAAAACAAATATCTATTTCCAAGTGCAGCGAGCCTATTTCAACTCTTCTTTAAACTCTTCTTAAAAGTGGAAAGCATATTTATTTTTAATATTTGATAACTTAAATGTTCCCTGCATGTGAACCCAAACTCACTCCATCAGTAAATAAAATGAACAGTAGTGCATATCTGATTAAAGAACGGTTAAGATTCCCTCTCTCTCTTGGGATTTTATGTATTTTTAATATATATGGAAGAGGCCTATATTACTTATAGACCTGAATTCTATTGAAGTAGTCAAAATATCTGATAAAATTTCAGAATTCTAATTTTAAAACTTGTGCTGATATAAATGATATATTTATTTTGTTTTCTCATTAAAAGAACAGCTCAACTAGAGGCTCCTGAATTGCTTGTGGGATTACTTGTATTTATTTCAAAGTTCTTTCAGAACCCCTTTGGTGTCTAGCTAAATCCAGAGTACATCACACAAAAACTTAACTACTAAGGCTCTCATACAAGTGGGTATAGAACAGACATGGGACAAGAACAAAAGTATGTGTAAGTCAGAAAAATTCCATTTATCTTCTGGAAGGTAATCACATTGAATTGCATATCTATATGTTTCTAGCATATACCTTATGCTAGAAGAGCTTTTTTTTCCCTATGGAAAAAACCAGTTGAATAATAGAACTCAAGATATTGTACTAAGAACTACTAAGTTGTAATGTTCAGGAAAAATAATAATGTCTCATTACTGAAGCACCCAAGATAAACAATATTTCTACAATTAAAAACTCTCATCATAAATACTATTGCATTTATAGACATATGAATAAATGGACCAAGAATTTTTCAACTTAATAGCATGTCTTGCCCTTAAAATTTGAAATATGGTTATACTACAGAATGAAGGAATAATTTTGCCTTCTCAAAAAATTTCTAAAATGGAATTTCTGATAAGGAAGGTTAGATATTTCCATCTCATATAGCCAATTTTGTAATTGGATTTTTATTTATGTGACTACTGTCTATGTGTCAAAATTCAATTTCCTGTTCTGTGGGAAGATGATCACAACTTTGAGGTTCAGATTATTCCAAGGCAAACCTTGCTTAGTCTGTTTTATGGCTCTTTTTCACTTCAGCATCTCTGAGCAGAGACTCCAATTTCCGATTTGTGCTGGATATAGCTTCCATACTATGGACTACAAAAAAATGCAGAGTGATAAAATGTTCATGCAATGCACAGATTGTGCCACCCTAGAATACTTCATTGGTTTTTACTGTATAGTTAATCTAGAAAAAAAGAAAAACAGAATTTGAAGAGTTATGCTTTAGATTTGCTTCTTCACATATTGATTGATTACATTGCTTACCAAACAGTAGATGTCTTTCTAACATATTATTACTGGATTAGTTTTCATTTTAAAGAAAGTTTCATTTTACATATCCTCATGAACATTATCTATAAGTTATGGTGCAATTCTCAAAGAAAGGAAGAGAAAAAGAAGTAAGGCAAAGAGATGATCAACATTCTGTTTGACTGTGAAAATCCCTATGAAATACAAGGATTTGTACTTTTTGCAGAGAAATTCTTGTTGTCATAACACGAGCATAAAACATTGAGTGTTTTATGATATGTTCGAAAAACCTTCTTCAGTGAAGGTTCAGTGCACTAACAGTTTTTCTCTGGGAGAAAAGTACTTAAAATAAAAAAAAAAAATTAAAAACACACACACACACAAAAAAAAACCAAACCAAAGAGAGTAAGAGGAAAAAGAAAAAGAGGGAAATTAGGCAGAGAAAGAAAAAAAGAGGAAAGGGGGAAGAGGGAAGAGGAAAGAGGAAGGAGGAAAGAGAAAGGGTTTAGTTTATTTAAGAGCTTCCTTTGGGGCAAGCAGAGACTCTACCAGAGTAGGATATTTTCTGATTGATGATATCTCTAAAATAGCTATTTGGACTACTCTTCTTACATTTATGTCCCATTTCCTATAAGGTATTTCTGGTCTGTTCAGAAATTCTTCTTTGCAAGCATCCTGTAAAACATAATTAAGGTACCCTATCTTGTGTTAGCCCACTATGGAGCTTCTTATAAATGGAGAAATAAAACATCAAATGTATCTCCTTAACCATCTCAAACCAGTGGCTGTGGACTGTATTTTATCTAGAAGCTGCAAAGAGAGGTAAGAGAGGGAGCTTCCCTCATTCCTTCAATCAGTCTGAAAAAAATGATCAAAAAAAAGATGAAAATATTTTATAAATTCATCGAGTTTCTGTTTCCTGAATTTTGCAGCACAGGGAACTGTTTCATACACACGATGATCAAAGACAACCTCACTGATCCCTTTTTCTATCCTGGCATTGAGTGTCAGGGCAAGCCAGCCATGAAATAGGCAGCAAGTTATAATATTCCTGGAGGGACTGATCTCTTCAACCCTCTTCAGGACTCCAAAAGGAATTTTTGAAGGACTGCCTGCCACTGGACTCCAGCTAAAAATCTCTTTTCTGTACCTGATAGCAAAGAAGTCACACTCCTACCTTCAATAAAATTGTTTATTGCTTTTTCTCCTGTCCAAATGGCTAAATAGACTAGATACTGATCTTATGTTCTGGTATATTAAAAAAATTAGAGTATGCATATTCCAGATATAATTATGAATATGGATAGACAGACAAGCAGACAGATAAACTCAGGCCCAGGAGAGACATAGAACTGAAAGTTGAAACAACCCAGAGAAGATCAGGAAGGCCACGGAATTAAGGGGGAAAATTGAAGATATCACAGAATCACAGGATCAGTCAGGTTGGAAAGGACCTCTGAAATCAAGTCCAACCAATAACTGAACCACTAGAACCCCCTTGTCAACTGGGCCATGGCACCTAGTGACACATCCAGTCTTTCCTTGAACACATCCACATCCGAGGGTGGTGACTCCACTGCCTCCCTGGACAGCCCGTTCCAACGTCCAATCAGCCTGTCTGCAAAGGAATTCTTCCTAATATCCAACTTAAATATCCCCTGGGGCAGCTTAGGGCTGTGTCCTCTTGTCCTGCCACTGGTTTTCTGGGACAATTGACCAGCCTCTACCTTGCTGTGACTGCCTTTCTGGAAGCCATCGAGAGCCATAATGTGGTCAGCCCTGAATTTCCTCTTCTCCAGGCTACCTCAGCCACTTCTAGAAGACTTCTGTTACAGACCCTTCACCATCTTTGGTGCCCTTCTCTGGAGAAAGAGATGGATGAACAAAATGAAAATGAAATTTACAAAATTTGCAATGGAAAGGAAAAGAAAGTGTTAATTCTAAAGATTTCAATCCCAAGGACACCAGTAACTTTGTTAATCTTTCCTATTTATTTTTTTGTAGGAAAATATTTCTGCATTATCTTCTAGGTTTAACTTAAGGAACAGAATCTAAAGAAATGTGCATATTTGATATACTAGTTCTCCCAGAGTCCCTATGACATTGACTGATATAGTTGCCAAGCCACTCTTCTTAATGTTTGAAAGTCATGGCAGCCAGGTAAGTCCCAGACGACTGGACAAAATGGAAATACCACATCTCATTTTTATTAAAAAAAAAAATGGAAGGGAGTATTCTGGAAATTACCAACTTGTCAGCCTCACCACTGTGCCTGGGACAATCACCAAACAGATCCTGCTGGAAGCTTTTCTAAGGCACATGGATAACAGGCAGGTAATTTGTGACAGCCCAAATGGCTTCACCAAGGGCAAATTCTGTGTTATCAGCCTACTGGCCTTCTCTGGTGGAGTGACTGCATCAGTGGGCAAGGGGATGACTACAGATGAAATGTATTTGGAATTCTGTAAGGCCTTGACCTGGTCCCCCAAAACATCCTTCTCTCTAAATTGGAGAGAAATTTATTCAGTGGGTGACCATTTAGTGGATGAAGAATTGCTTGAATGATCACATCAAGAGTGTAGGGATCAGTGGTTCAATGTCCAGATGGAGATCAGTCATGAGTGATGTTCCTCATGACAGGATTATTTTGTATTGGGATCAGTACTGTTTCATACTGCCATGAATGGCATAGAGGAAGGAACTGAGTGTACCCTCAGCAAGTTTGAGGGTGACACCAAGCTGAGTTGTGCAGTTGACACACCTGAAGGAGGGGATGCCATCCAGAGGGACCTGGACAAGACTGACAAATGGACCCATGGGAACCTCATAAGCTTCAACTGAACCAAGTGCAAGGTACTGCACCTGTTGGAACCTTCCAACACAAACTATTCTATGATTCTATGATTCTCTACTTTATATTATACACATCAATATAAATGACTCAATATACAGATATAAGAAAACAACAGAAGAAGTTTGGTACAATGAGTACATTCAAACAACAGTACACCTGCATATACATGTTGAATTTGTGTATGCTGAAATAAATTTTTAATCTGAATTTACTAATTTAATTGTTCTGAGTTGATCTTAATTAAATCAAGTGTCTACAGTATATCTAAAGGCCATATAGAGAAATATAATTGATCTAGCATTCACACTGTACTGAAGTGTTGAAATGTATAGTTCTTCAAAATAAACATTTGGCAGGGAATAATGGCAATTTTTAGGTTTTTTTCCAGCATGTCCTCATTCTGAAAACAGTGGAACAAATTCTGTGATGTATCATGTTGGCTAGATTCTTTCATTAGAAAGAACATATATCTGACCCTGGTATCATCACTTTATTTTTTTTTTTTTCCTGGATGACAGCATTTAGCATCAAGGACAAACAAGTGTCCCCTCTTGCTATACAGAAATGCAACAGCTCTTGTCAGTACTAGGTCATCTGCAAGCTCACTTTTTCTCCTGCTGTTGATGCTAAATAAGTGCAAGGGCTCTGAGATAGATTGGTGATATTGCCGCTAGCAATTGCAACCAAACCCTCCCGGGTGCAAACTTACAGCAGTACCTCCTGGTCTTCCTGGAAAACATTTGCAAATGTTTTCACCTTGACCAAACAAGTCAAACTCATAATCTCAGTGTGTTTCTTGCTTGTGGACTGTGCTGTCTAACTACCAGGAGTGGGAATTTTCTCCCTTTCTTTTTTTATCAGCTTTCACATTTGGCACTTCTTTTTTATCATACGCCAAATATGACATAAGAACTAGGGTAAAGTCCTAGGGCAATTTCATCTAACAAAGTTTCTAGCACTCTCTGATGAAAAAGAAAACAAGCAAAGCAAAAAGTCAACTTTCAAACTGTGTGTATTCTTTTACTATTTAATTTTAATGACCAGGATAGAAAGGGAAATCACAAGACAGAGGCAGGTGTGTAGTGGATAGAGTATAAATTGGTGTCAGCTATAAAATTTGTAATGAATTGCTGAATTTGATTCCAATACTAGCTGTTGTCATTTATTCACAGCATTCATTAACTAATTCCCAGATTATATCAAGACTTTTATGAAATATTAAATCCAAAATGGTATCAACTGAAAATCAAACAAAAAGATTCCTAATTCCAAAAGAACTACAGCAAATAATTTCAGCCAGATCACAAAATTTAGTATTATGTAAGCAGCAATAACCTCAATATTAGAGGATGTTTAAAACAGAGGCAGGGAGCTAAAGGTGTAGGAAAAAACTTTCAAAGGAGAAAGGGCTACTGAATAGAACCAAGTAGTTATTTATCTAATATCTGTATTAGTTACTCATTTTCCTCTTCTGTTTGACAAGAAAATAAAATCAAGATACCTCAGTTATGCCCTATTTTTTTATAAGCTCTTCAGAGTTTTTAAGAAAGGAAAGGAAAGTTTAAATATTAACATTTTATTTAGCCCTTAACTTTCAAGCTGAGAAGACTAAAAGGTGAAAGGAATTTTATTTATTTTGTTTATTACATCCTATAATGGTGTCACTGAAATAATCCAAAAAGTGATAATTGGGCAGGATTTTTCCAGATATTTATGCAAAAAGACAATCACCTTCCTTGTCTTTCAAATCTTCTAAAATTGAAGAAAAGTCAAGAGATTAATTAGGGTTATGCTGAATCATATTTCAAACCTCTGCATCTATGGTACTTGTTTGTCTCAAACGGAGGATAGAGATTACTTTAGAACTTAGCAACTTACTGCATGGAGGTTCCTGTTTTCTTATCCTTTTTTTTTTTTTTTTTTTTTTTTTTTTGATTGT
>JAOTQP010000870.1:16743219-16782903 GCA_026413545.1 Cichladusa arquata | reverse complement strand
TTTCAGAGGGATTAAAGGGTTTTAATAGCTTATTTTTTTGGTTGTGGTGGTTTGGTTTTTTTTGGTTTTTTTTTTTTTTTTTTTTTTAGGATTTAGGGGTTTTTTGAGATCTTAGATTAAAAATGTTGTAGAATAGGTGAATGAACATCATATGCAAATCCCTTTTGCTTCTTTTTACCTTTGTTCTTTGCTCATTTTTATAACCAAAAAGTCTGTTTCAGTTTCAAAGCTTTGTTGCCAATTTTGATACTGATGGCTATGAAACTGAAGAGTGAAATGCACTCTTTCTTGAAGCTGATGTCTAACTTCTACTGAGTGTAGGAATTTGTCCTTTCATAAGAATTTCCTAAGAAATAACTTAGGAATATCCAAAAGATGCAAAAGAGTTGGGAATTTATTTTCCTGTTACAACTTTTCATGCTTTGCCAAGGATCCTTTACACCCTGGCTGCCTGAACCAAGGAGAACAGTAAGAGAACAACAAAAAAAAAAAGGTGGATTTGGGGCTCTGGAGTGACTGAGAAACTAAAGAACTCTAATGAATACTAAAAAAATCCCAGAACTGAAAAATATTTTCCATGGTTTTCTGTTGCACCCAGGATTTCTAAGACCTAGCCCATTGCCTCAGTGGCCTGGATCATGGTTTCTGAAATCTAAGAGCTGAAAAAATTGTTGAGAGTATTTTTGTTTTGGGTTCTCTTCTTTAAAAATATGGATTTTAATTTAAAAAAAAAAAAAGAATAGAAAATATAGAAGTTGGTTTTCCTCATCTGTGTAAAAGGGTTCTGCCATTTTAAAATGTGAAGATGGCCTTTGCAAGGACAGACTGTAGATAAACTCTGAAACTTTAATCAAAGTTTTGCTGAATATTTATGAATAGAGTTTTGAAGTATCTATAATATAAATATATTTTTAAAAACTACTGATATTAGCATATGTTAGCTTTTTAAGCTGTGTTGTAAAAGAAGCAGCAGTGTCAGAGGAGAATTCTTGATATTTCCTAGCTATTCCATTAATGGTTTCTTGTGTGAAGACTACCAATTGTTTCCTTAAATTTAAGGTTCGCAAGCAAAACCATATTTCATTAAATCAGAGTAATTAGAAATAAGGAGACTACTATTTTAACTCCCATGTCTGACTGAAAAGTGAACTATCCAAAATAGCAGTGGCCTCTCTGGGGGTGAGGGAATGTTAGATGATTAACTTTCAAAGTCAGCTGAATTAATTTATTGCACAGAAATAGTTGTACATCACATCTTGATAATTGTTTTATTTTGGAGCTTCTACAGGAAGCAGTGTGAATCAGGTATTTGACTGCAGAAATCACCAGATAACGGTGCAGTCTGTTTATTCTTGCTATGTCTGTCTTACTAATTAGCCAGTTCACCCATGATGTTACTGAGCTGGACTCTATATGGCTGCAGTACATGATACATCTTGGGCAGATAAACCAGTTTAGTTCCTTCTATCTCTGATATTAACACACTTTAGAATTTACTGGGTTTACTGAGTCAGCTTTGGAGTTTTCATTAATTTTTTTTTTTTCATGTGCTGTGGCATCTGCATATCATTTTTACCCCTACAGAAAATAGCTCATAAAAGATCTAACACAATATGGATCTTTGAAGCTCCATTGTAAGCCTAGGAAGCTGGGGGTGCTGTATTTCCAGCAAATATTGCCAAATAAACCCTTGACTGAAAAGATGCAAGCCACATCTCCTCTAGTATTTGTTATTATGTCCCAGGAAAGAATAAACAAACTTGGCAGCCAGAAAAATATATTAAATCAGGGATTTTTTTTTAAAACATTTCATGTTTCCAGCTGAAACATGCTTGCCCCATGAGCCACTATTAAATCAGTAGCTGTAATGTTGACAGTCATTTCTATGACTGCATGATAAGACAAAGCCTTTAAAATACAATATAATAATGTAATTTCTTCTAAAATTGACATAATATTCCATCTATAATGGATATCTATTATGACTATTATTTCAATGTCTTGTTTTATTGCAGTCCAACACAAGATACAGTAATATATAATGATGTAATTTTTGAAATATTAAATCAGGAATCTACACCATGAGTACTTTAGCTACCCACTTAGATGTGCACTTAAATCTCAACTGTTTCAGTGAGCAACTGCTCAGTGGGTGACTAAGAACATCTAAAAGCAGAATATCATTGCTACATGTGAGACTGCTGTTTAATTTTAATGTGCTTTTGCAGAAATTCATAAACATTTCACTTAAGATGAACACCTTTTTTCTCTCATTTTTGTTTTTATCTTAAGTACCTACCAATACAAAGTTACCCGGAAATATTTTTTTTCTCCTACTACCAGAAAAATGAAGTCTAAAAATATGGCTTAGCTTAACATATAAGGGATGAGGCAAAATATCAGTTGCCAATAGCAGCCTGAAAAAATGTCTGACAGCAGTATGATGATTGGATTTCTAGAAATGCTACTTTGAAACATTTTCATTGCAGGAGTCTTATCACTTATGTCCAGTTTTGCTAGGCTTGAAGCAGAAACATGTTTCTGATAGCATTCCTGGAATCTCAATTTCATGGAATAATTGTAGCAGTGATACTTGTTCTTTTTATGACCGAAAGAGATCACTTTACATATGTAAAGTTAATTTGATATTCCGATTATTATTTTCATCTTAATAGTCTTAATCAAGAATAGCCTATCAGAAAAAAAAAAAAGGGGGGGGCAGCCAACCCATAAATTATTAAAAGCTCCAAATCCTTGTGGGCTGAGATAAAGACAGTGGAGCAGGTGAAATGTTGTGGATGCGAAAGGAACCACAGTCTTTGCCAACTGAGATTGTGACTGAGCAGTAGTCATCTTGGAAATCAAAAGTCCCTCCACTTTGTCCTTTAACTAAGGTTTTGATGCTGATCATGTTACATGATATGGAATATCCCCTTAGCTGATTTTAGTCATCTGTCCTGGCAGTGCCTCTCAATTTCTGGCCCACCTGCAGCCTAATTCTGGGAGACCACAGTGAGGGAAAAAACCTCCTGAAAGCGGTGCAAGCACGATTCAATAACAAATGAAATACCGTTGTGTTATCAACACTGGTTTAGCTATAAATCCAAAATACAGCACCAGATGGGCTGTTATGAAGAAAGCTAGCAGCTTTCCACTGAGACACAATACAACTTGTAATGGTGGAAATCACTTTAACTGGGCTGTAATTGTGATTGGCAGTTGAATAGAGGGAAAAATATTTTTTTTATTTCTTGTTACACTGCATTTTCTCAAGGTGCTGCAGAGTTCTGCTAGAGCTATTTGAATATATTCATTTTCATCTGCTATTGTTTCTATGTTGTTTCTGACTTCTCAGGAAGATTTTACATTCTGAGGATCATTTAGTGAACATAGGATAAATGTAGCATAACAACGAGCAGTCTCCGATCTTTCAAAAAAAGTTCACTTTGAATTAAAGAGTTAAGAAGGTATTCAGGAAGGAAAAAAATAATGAATCCCATGAAACATTGTTTTTCATATGCTCAAATAAAACAAAGTAGTTGGAGAATCAGTGTAATTGCAATACCTTGGCAGTGTTCTCAGCACTAAAAATATGTATTACCTGCAACCCTCTTTTTCTGTAAGTGAAATTACTCTCAGGAAACTGATAGCTAGGTCCAAATAAAAGAAATAAAAATTTTGGATGCTTCAGTGCCAGGTTGTCCCTGAGAAACTGATGAAAAATATTCGCCATGAGTTAAATACAAGAAAGAGTTCATGCTCTAATTGATATAAAAACATTATAATAACCAATTATTCTAAGGGGTCAGAAACTTGCCTCACTTGAAAGATGTTTTTACTATCATAGCCTTTATGCATTCTTAAGATTAGTTTTGGTTTTTTTCTTTTTTTTTTTTTTTTAAAAATGCATCGGTGCCTCACCTTTCAAAGAATAAAAACATATTTTTAAAATTCTCCTTTTAAAATAGAAAATAATAGGGGAAGTTTTAAGATACTTTCAAGAACCAGATATTCACAGTTCATCAGAATCAATTCATACAGAAATCTGCTTTGACAGAAGGACAAAAAAGAACTTTAAGGAGTGTATTGTGATCATAATGGTCATTATTATGGCTGATGTAAATCATGTAACAGAGCTAAATTTAGGTCTTGTTGGGTAACTTTAGGGATATGAGGTAAGATTATCAGACATTAAATGGTATATAATTGTGGTTTAAATATAGATACATTGAGTTATAAGTGGAGAAAAGTCACCAAGTGAGTTAATTTGCCCATAGATAAATAAACACATATCCATTTCTGATTCAAAATACAAATCTCAAAATTAGGCTACACACAGTATAATTCTCATTACTCTTAATACACTGCTTTAAATTTATTTAACTTTCTGATCTGCAAAACACTAGTAAGATGAAGCATTGTAATTCAGCTCAGTTGGAATCATTAAGTTCCAAATTTTATTTTGTTGGTTTTCTTTCTGTTTTTTGTTTCAAAAAAATGCAAGCTTAAAGGTTAGGTCTTTTCTGGTCTCAGAAGAGCTATTTTATGTGATGCTTACCACTCAGAATTAATGTTCAATATGTATTTTTTAGAGACTACAATTCTTTTATGTGTGGATATTTCTCACATTGTTCAAGATCTCCTGAAAATTGAGGCCAGTTAACATTATCAGTGGACAGACTTATTTATTGAAAAGTGATGGCATTTTTATCACCACTGTATAGTTCATTAGCCCCTCAGGCTCTTACTTGAGGTGTTGTGTTTTTACTTATTCTCATTTCACTGTTTTTTTCTATTTTCCCTGTGTTGTAACAGTAAAATGACAAAGGTAAATAAAGCAAGAACATAAATAAAGTTAAAAACCACTACAAATCACTATTATGTGAGCATTTTGCTAGGCTGGCATGTTAATCACAGAATGTGTAAGACTGGAAAAGATCACAGTGGGTCAGCAGGTCCAAGTTTCCTGCTCAAGCAGGGTCATGCCAGAACACCTTGCACAGGGTTGTGTCCAGACAGTTCTTGAATATCTCCAGTGAGGGAGGCTCTACACCTCTCTGGGCACTGTTCCAGTACATAGTCGCCTACACAATAAAGAAGCTCTTCCTTGTGTTCAGGTGGAACTCCCCATCAGTGCATCAGTTTCTGCCTGGTGCCTCTTGTTCTATTATTTGGCATCACTAAGAAGAGCCTGGTCCATTCTCGTGACAGCCTTTCTTCAAGATACTTGTGAGCATTGATAAGATCCCATCTCAGTCATCTCTTGTCAAGTTTGAACAGGCTCAGCTCCCTCAGCATATACTCAAACAAGAGATGTTCCCATCCCCTAATCATCTTTGTTGCCTTCCACTGGATTTGCTCCTGGAGCTCCATATGTCTCATGTACAGGAAAGCCCAGAACTGGACATGGCACCTCAGATGCAACCTCATCAGGGCTGACTAGAGCAGTAGGACCAAATCCCTCAACTTACAGGCAATGTTCTTCTTAAGGACACCGTTGGCCTTCTTGGGTGCAAGGACACACTTCTGGCTCCTGAACAGTTTGTGTCCACCAGGAGCCCCTTATCCTTCTCTGCAGAGCTGCTTTCTGGCAGGCCAGTCCCCAGCCTGTACTGGGGTGTGGGGTTATTCCTCTCCAGGTACAGGAGCCTGCATTTGCCTTTCTTGAACTTCAGACAGCTCTTTACATCTCTCTAAATTGCCAAGACCCTTCTGAGGGACTGCACAGCACTCTGGAGTATCAGCCATGCCTTCCAGGTTTGTATCCTCAGCAAACCTGCTGCAGAGGCATTTGCCCCTTCATCCAAGCCAGTGATGAATCAGTCAAAAATGTCTGGACATATTATTATACGTGTACTCCTACTTACTGAGAAATTCTTAGGCAATGGACTCCATTTGAATGATACTGCAGGGATTTTTGGGAAAAAAGATTGTAATTGCTATGGCTGTCATCAGAGAGCTGTATGAGAAAACACTTAACAAATTTGATTTCTTTGGAGGCACTCATCTGCAAAGCCTATAGGACACTCTTTCATTTCTTCTGTAGTATTGTGGTTATTTTCCAGTGGCGTACATGTATTTATATGATTTGCATGCCCCTACTCTGTGTACTATCATGTGTATACACTGCTAGCAAACATATAAGATTGCAGTGGATACAAGACTGTACTAAACTAATCATCACAACAAATTCACCAGTCTCTAACCACCTTTCAACCAAAGAAATGACAGAATATCTTGCTATGTTATTACTTATGTTGTAATTCCTCCCTTATTTTCTTTTGTACGTCAGTGTTCCTTTTTATTTTCCAAAGTTTCAATCCTCTACACTGAAGATAAGGGTCTTTATTAAATGTATTCTCTTAATATTGAAATACTTTTCAATGTCCTTGGCAAATTCAACTAGCTAGCACAGGCATTATTGTAAAATCCCTGATGCTAGTGATGGTTATGATATTAATTTAGACTAGTGAGAATATGCATGGTAAATCCTGCTTAGGCCTGTTTTTTCACTCCAATGTCTCTAAGTCACATCTTCTGTTGTTATATGTACTTCAAAAAATAAAGTTATTTTCTATGTAAATATTATTTAAGATATATAACTAAAGATAATGTCAACATAACAAATACAAAAAAAACAAATAAAGACATATTAATTTCTTCTACAATTAAGTAGTCAGCACCTCCTTTTTCTAATATAAACCTAAATCATCTTTGAAGATTAGAAAAGCTTACAGGATGAAACTTCATTTGCCAATAATTTACTTTCATTCTCTGTATAAAAATACATGAGGCAAAAAACTATAGATTTTTAACTGCATTCAAAATGTGTTCTAGAAGCAAATAATTCTATCTAGTTTGCTAGCATGAAGAATATAAGGACTTTATTTCTTTTTACTGCATTTTTTTTTATTATTGGAAGTTGTTCCTTTGTTTATTCAGTATTTTCATTCTGTTTCCTTTGAAAAGTTAGGTGCTTTTTTCCATATAACAAACTTGGCAGCCAGAGAAATCTATTAAATCAGGGATTTTTTAAAAAAAATGTTTCATGCTTCCAGTTATCCTTGCCCCATGAGCCACTATTAAATCAGTAGCTGTAATGTTGACAGGCACTTCTATGATTGCATGATAAGACAAAGCCTTTAATATAAAATATAATAATGTAATACCGTCTATAATTGACATAATTTTCCATCTATAATGGATATCTATCATAACTATTATTTCAATGTCTTGTTTTATTGCAGTCCAACGCAAGATACAGCAATATATAATGATGTAATTTTTGAAATATTAAATCAAGAATCTACACCATGAGTATTTTAGTTACCCACTTAGATGTGCACTTAAATCTCAACTGTTTCAGTGGGTGACTAAGAACATCTAAAATGGGAACATCATTGCTACACATGAGACTGCTGTTTAATTTTAATGTGCTTTTGCAGAAATTCATAAACATTTTACTTAAGATGGACACCTTTTTTCTCTCATTTTTGTTTTTATCTTAAGTACCTACCAATACAATGTTACCTGGAAATAATTTTTTTTCTCCTCCTACTGCCAGAAAAAATGAAGTCTAAAAATATGGTTTAGCTTAACATATAAGGTATGAGGCAAAATATCAGTTTTGCTGGGCACTGCTTATGCTTCCTTGTGAAGCAATTTACAATGTTTTTTGTATGACTGTATGACGGGTATGACTGATCTCATACTAAAAAAAAACCAAAACAACCCAAACAACTAAATTAATCCATAATCTTTATAATTTCTCTGTCCTTTATTCTTTGCAGCTTCCTTTTCTGACAATAGTGTTTTATAGGTCTTTTCTTTTTACTTCATTGTCGTTTTTCCCAAGTTAACATATGTATTGCAAACAAAAAACCAAAATCATCAGGATAAGAAGGCATATATGTAGAATGTAGTATTTGTAGATCTAGTTCACTGAACTCCCCCCATTTGTTTAGTGGCTGTAATAAGAGACTATTAAGTGCTGGTTTCAGTTTTAACTAGCATTATATGCCAGCTTGTTAAAATACTTACAAAACCTGGATGTTGCAATGCATAGACAACTGCCTGCTCAACTATACTTGTCTCTGGGTACATAAAAAAGGAGTTAAGGCCACAGGCAACTTTATTATTGCATTGCTTCTGGGATTGCAACTGGCTCCATATTACTGCCTTTCTCACATTCATTTTGGCTAATCTAGAGGCATATCCTCATTCCTATTACAAAATTTTCTGGCACAGTGGTTTTAGAGAGGATTCTTGCTTGTTATAGATATTTTCTTTATTTTCTCTTTACAATGCAAGAAAAAGGAAATTCTTTCTTTAAAGGAGAAACTAGTCACTGCACCATTGTGAAAAGACTTTGAAGCCAGTGGCAAAGAACTACAACCTTCTGACAGTGGCTGCATATACTTGACACCTTTTGCTCAATCATAGCTGTTTTTCCACTGTGTAATGATTTTGCTCCATGTAGCTGTTCAGCTAGGTTCTGGTGAAGTATGCCTCAGCCAGCTTTGAGAACAGTAGGCTAAATCTCACTACAGATGGAGTCTGGTGGAGAGCTATTAATCAAATAGCCAATTAGCCATCTCTCATGATAGCAGGTTTCAACGCCATGTGATACAGCACATACCAGCTGTATTATACAGGACTGATCCTCTTTTGGGAAAAGTTGCACACAGCCACTGAAGCAGGAACACTCAGCCTTCTTCTACATGTGACATCTTACCATCCATCTTCCTGCTGCGATGAATTTAGTAAAATCATTGGTCTTAGAAAGTATCATCCATTTAAAATGAAAACTTAATATGCATTATATCTCGTTAAACAGAAAATAAAGAAGAAAATTTCTTGGGATTCTTTTTTAACAAACTAGAAAGAAAATTTCTGTTAAATTCTACAAATATAAATTCTACGAGTTCTTTCTTAGAAATATTTGTTATTGAAATTATGAAATTGGTTGCTTAGTCAAACGCATCCACATAAAGGAAATAAAAACATCATATGGGCAGCAGAAAAGTGGATATAAAAAGAAAAAACAAAAAAAACAAAAACCAAAAAACTTGTAGACATGAAGATTAAAAGAGGGAGATGTGGGGAGAGTAAAATAAGGATTTATTACTATGAGTAAAATAAGAAAAAATTTAACCAGCAGCTAAAGAAAGAACTATACTTGCCTGTTTCACCTTTGGAGAAACAGTGGTAACAGGAGCAAAGAAACCTGCTGTAATTATTCTACTCGAGGGAAATAGCTGTAAGTTCTGCCTTGGGCTTCATACAATCTGTCTGCCAAAGGCAGTACAAGAGATGCTGAGAAACAGTCACCTTTCTCTGTGAACTCTTTGCCCAAAAGTTATGTTTAGCTTCCTTGTTTTGTTTTCACTGCCTGCATCCCTCAGCTTGTTGAAAGACTAGATCTTGTTTCAGAAGGAAAGATGGGGAATGAAAATGTTTCACTGAGGATATAAAAACGAACAAATTGTATCCTACCATACCATGCCCTTCTCAAGTTTTTAGCCTGTTGCAGAATGGGGTGCCTCCCGCAGTTTCAGCATGAGCTCTTTCTGGAGGATGCATTGCTTCGAGGTACAGGCTGCTCTGGAGTGGGTCCCTTGCAGGGTCGCAGCTCCTGCCAGAAAACTTCATGCTGAGTTTCTCTCCATGGGCTGCAGCTCCTGCCAGAAAACTTCTTCATGCTGAGTTTCTCTCCATGGGCTGCAGTTCCTGCCAGGAATCTGCTCTTGCAGGGGATTTCCATGGTCTGCAGCTTCCCCTAGATCACAGCCTTTTGCTTCAGGGATGTCCTTCACAGGCTGCAGGTGGACCTCTGCTACACCACAGGTCTCCATGGGCTGCAGGGGAACCTGCTCTGGTGTCTGGAACACCTCCTCCCCCTCCTTCATTACTCTTCACTGATCTGAGTGTCTACAGGGCTGTTTCTCACTTATTTTTTCTCTCCTTTAACTTACAGCTGCTCTACAGTGCTCTTAATTTTTTCTTAAATATGTTTACACAAAGGCACCAGCACTGTCACTGTTGGGCTCAGCATTGTCTGGCTGGATTTAGAGCTGCATGAAACTGTCTGTGTCTGACATGGGGGCATCTTGTGATGTCTTCTTACAGAAGCCACTCATGCATGTCACCTGCTATCAAAACCTTGTGTAAACCCAGTCCTTAAAGCAAATTAAGTTATAGAGACCTTGTATCAATTTAAGTGTATGTTTCACAAGCTCTTCCAAAGAAAAGAGAGCCATATGGAATTCAAGGATTTTATCATAATACAGGCCTGATTTGACTATGAGAATCCCGTGTGAAAAAACAATGGCCTGACCAAAAGCCAAATGAACCCATTAACTGTGTTTCTGATGAATGTAAAATACATTAATATAAATCAGTCCATTAATTTTTCACTGCCTCTAGCAATATTTTTCTTTTATTTCAAAGAATTGCCCAACATTCCTAAAAAAATTAAATAAATCATGTTGCTAGGCACTACTGAAAGGATAAGCATGCAAAATAAATAAATAAATAAATAAATAAATAAATAAAATGGTATAGAAAAATTATACAAGTAAATTATTTGTTATCTTTTTCCTGCAGGGAGCAATGGCTCATCTTGAAAAAACAATCACCTGGTATCAAAAGGATAACAGGAATCCCTAAACCATCTGAAAAGTAAAGTATGAACTGCAGTTTTCTCTTTTTGCAATTAAAACTAATTGTTCATTTGGCCTAAAGTCTGGATTTTTTAAGCCTGTAATCTACTTACTTTCCATTCTATCTGTTAAAAAGAAAGAATAAAAGTAATTATTGTCAGAAATAGTAAACTCATATTAATCACAATTACGAGGAGTAATGTCTGCTTACAACTTTTAATCAATCATGCTATTCCATGTTTAACTCAGTAATGTTGGGACCACTAGAGTGGACAGCCATCTGTGCCTCTGTAAAATTAGAAATATGATGAATTATAGCTACTGGTAGTTTAAGACTATACTATGAATACAAATCATTAGAGCTGTGGCAATTGTAACACACTGCCAAAACATTTTATCAGCTGTATTTGCTGCTCTCCTCATGGAAGGAAAAAAAAAAGTACCTAGAGAAAGATCCACACTTCACTTATCAGCTTTTAATAATGATTTACAGTGAATGAAAAGACAAAGTTCTCCTGACTTTGTTTAAATAGCACGAATCCTTTTAGCCATAGTCAATGCTACAGTCTGAAGATTACAGTCTGCTCTTATCTCAGATGGTCACTACCTAAAGTCTGTTAAGCTTTCAGACTCTCAAATAATGCATCTCAAGCATTACATTCAGTCAGGTCGCTGCATCATCAGTACAGCTGAGAGAATAATCAGATCTCCTTGGAATAGCTGAATTCACTGATCTGTCAAATGATAAACTTAGGTCAGTAAGACAATAAAATGGCACATGAAACAGAAAATAAAGTACAATAACATTTTTAGGACCACTTTAAGTGTCTGCTATTATTTCAGAGAATAAAAGAATAATTCAGGTTGGAAGGGACCCTAAGAGATCTCCAGCTCAAACTCCTACTGGAAGCAAGATTACCACAAAGTATGTCAAACATGGTTGATCAGGGACTATTTTACTCCTAAGCACAGGGAAAGAATGCACAATAACTCTGGGCAGCCTGTATCATGGACTGAGTGTCCTTGTGGGGAGAAGGTTTATCCTTATAGGCAGTGAGAACTTCCCTTGGTTCAATAATTTTCCCTTGTCTCTGCTGTCCCATCTTGTGCCACTGTGCAGGGCCTGGCTCCATCTTCTCCATTGCCTACCTGTGCAGGGGAGCTGCTGTTTGCTGTACCTAAAGCTGTCCTTGCTCCAAGATGGACAACATCAGATGTCTCATGATCTTCCTATAGGGAAACTACACCAAGCCCCCACTGTAGTAGGCCTACATGGCACTTGGACCAGTTTTGTCAAGTCTTTCACGTACTGGAAGATCAAAACCATACACTGTACTCTAGATGTAGAGAACAAATAGATACTGAATGAATGGAGGTAGCTAGGGTCCTCAGTTTACCAGCTGTGCCTCTGATAATACAGCCCAGGATGTATGTATATAAATATATGTCCAGTGGTCACTGTTTTCAAATCCCTACAGTCATGCAGAAACACACTGCAAAAGTACATCGGGTTTTATTTGTCATTCCAAGTCTCAAAATAAAGATGCTGCCTATTGTCCTTCCAGAATACTGTGAATTTTCTCTTCCTTTATATTTTCTTAACCACTTACATTTTCTTAATCATCTTAAATAGCTTAGTTGCCATATTTCAAATGATCACTATAAATATGTATTTAAAACAGACATGGAGAGCAAAGTTGCAGTGAGGAGATTTTCTCCAACAGTATTGTTTCAAATTATTGGTTAAATATAATCCCTTGAAAGAGATAGACAGTAATAACCTTGAACCATTTAGAATTTAACAGCCTTTCTCCTTGGTGCATATGGATAACTATTCAGGATGATGTTTTACCAGAAAAATGAAACGTTTCTGTTATTATTAAAAGGCACTACAGCCACTATTTTAGAATAGGATCCCTAAGTGTCTCAGCTCCTGACAAAGATGACAGTTCTCTTTGAGAATTTTAAGATAATAGAGATAGGAACCGGACTAAATATATGACTTTGTGTCTTATTTGGACAAAAGTTAATATTCGAATAAGAAACTGGACTCTAATCTCAATTCTGTGAACAAAATTACTCTGCAAACAGTAATTATTCATCAAAACATATGACCAGATTTAACTCCACATTTCATTGCGTTGGTTCATTTTTTCATTTAAATAAAGAGCTTTAGATAACTGGATAGTTCAACATCAAGAAAAACAGAGAAAGCTATAAAGATGTTTGCTTTTAAATAATTTTTGGTGATCCTCAGTAATTTAAAAATTTAAGGAAAAAGATCTAATGCGTAACATCTTAGTTCTTGGAATGATTGGCATCGTATTGGCTTTGTTTTTTCTGAAGCTTCCTATAGCAACTTCATTGTAAGCATAGTCATAATATATGAATTTTGCAAGAATATGTAAAAGAATCAATGAAACAAAAAAGACAGAAACCCAGTCTTTATAATCAGTGTTTTCAGCACTTGCCTGCTGTTACAGAGAAAGATATGTCTTATTTTCAGTCTTTGTTTTGTTTCACTCTTACAAGCACCAAAAAATGCAAATATGAATCGATTTTATACAGAGGTCAGTACAAGGGACAAGCAATCTGTGAAAAAGTTAGCAGTCCTAAGTAAGAAAAGTAATTAGAAAGATGACCATAACCTCTCTCTGAAGAATAGCAATAATAAATGACTTCCTCGGTGTTTTTGTGACCCTGTCAAGCTAGCAAGTTGGTCTTTCCCAAGTGGATCTATGTTTCGATCCCTTTTGTAATCACAGTCTCACAGCTGTGGACAATAATACCATTTATTAATTGATCTCTCATTGCTTTCATCTTTAGTGGGCAAGAAGCACTTAGGTTCATTTTCCACTGTTGTGAAAGGCACTTGGGAGAAAAAACAGGGATATTTGTCAACCAGAGGTCTTGAACGTTGTTTTTCTTACTTCTTGATATTGTTGCTTGAGTCATTCACTTGTCAGTGTCACAGCAGGCTCAAGAGCAAGAGAAAATTACAGCTTTAGCAGTCAAGTCTACTGCACAAAGCACACAAAAAATGTCTGCCTAAAACTAACACTGATGTTTTGAGTTTCATTAAAGGTATTATCCAGTAAAAGATGTATTTTAAAAAATCTACTTCTGTACATTAATTTGAGGTTTTTCCTGCTAGCACAAACATCTATTGTGAAAGACAACCATTGGTTAATAAGCACTGTAATTGGCATTGAATACTTTGAGGCTTTTTACTCTTGAGGAATCTCAGACAAATATAGTGACTGGAACCTCTCTGCCTGGTCTGGGTCAGAGAAGCTCTTACTCCTGTGAGATAGGATGCAACAGCCATTTAAGCATTTCATTGAGGCATAGGGGGAAAACAAGAAAAAAACCCACATTCAGTTTATTTTCAAGCAGTACATCCACTGATGTTGTACCTGACAACAGCCTGTGTATTAAACCATCTGATTAATGTAGCACTCCTGATTTCAAAGCACTTCTGCCTACAGGCTACTACTTAAGAAATTTTACAAATAGATTTCTTGATTATGTTTCCTAGGCCATATTAAAGTTTATCCCCCTCACAGGTTTTGAGACAGACCTT
This sequence comes from Cichladusa arquata, assembly GCA_026413545.1. NCBI lineage: Eukaryota > Metazoa > Chordata > Aves > Passeriformes > Muscicapidae > Cichladusa > Cichladusa arquata. The sequence continues at coordinate 16,768,659 of JAOTQP010000870.1, read as the reverse complement.
TTTCGTGGTATTAGTATCTCTTGCTCTACCTTTAACAAAATTATAGGAGGTAGCAAGTTAGAGATAAGATAATCATCTTATGTGTATTCAAGGAAATATAATAATTTTTTAAAAATCAGAGAATTATAAACTGACATTGGGGAATTTTGGTGTTCCAACCAAAACCTTTTCTAGAAATCTGAAATTGCATTTTTAGACAGAAGGAGCACTAAGTAATCATACTCACTCTGAGCTATGATATATGCAGGAAGAATATTTAATTGCAAAAAGTTAGGAGAAGAAAAGGGAAACTACAACTTCTAGGTGATTACATCTCTGCTTATATCTGAAATTAATCTATTTTGTGGCTTATATCTTCACACAACTTCCAAAACAACAATAATGATTGAGCAATTACCTCTGATAGATCAATTAAATATTTACTAATGTATACTGGAATAAATCTTTCATTCTTGTATTTCTGAAACTACCATCAATGTATAGATTTTCAAAAATTGGTAGGAAAAAAATCTTTTTCTTTAAGTAAAACTTGATCTTGGTCACTACCTACTACAAATGAGAAGCTGAATCCAACTTTCTGAAACTATTCTGATATTGGTAGGTGAAAATTTACAGTATCTATTTTTTGAGTTAGATATACAGTTGGTGAACTCGCACAGAAGTTTCCTCCCATTTGGAGACAAAAGTTCATATGGAAAATTTCTGAGATTTAATTTAATTTAGATTTGAAGCAAGGTGTCATTCCTTTAGAGAAATTAATCCAAGCAATTCTCCATTCAGGGCACTTAAATTTTCAGGGTGCGGTAGAAAAATCTAAATAAAATTCTAAGTTCCTATAAGGCAGAAACTGTACATTTTACCAGTAAGACCTTCCCACCCCCAAAATTTTAATAAAAAATATCTATATACTAGGAGAATAACTGGAAGATTTTTGGTGAATTTTCTCTCCAAGTCACATCCTCTGTCATATATCTGGCTTTAAAAATGCTAAGAGACACGCTAAATATCTTCATATTTTATTGTAGGCTATGGGAATGGGATTTCCAAAATACAATTATTAAATCCTGTAAACATCAGGGGATTGAGAATCTTTTTTAAGCTGCCAGTCTTGTTACATGGGCAAAGTCCAAAAGCCCATTGAGAATGTAAGCGTTTATGTTCGATGAGCTGCCAAAATGTAATTAATTTTTTTTTTAATACTTACATGTTAGCACATTTGAAAGAAAAAAAGCATGATAAAGGAAAAGGGAATGCAATTTATCATACTAAAATAAGTACACTGAAGAAATGTGGGCTTTATATTAGAGACACTGCCAACAACCAGTCATGCATGTCTATTCTTCTGCCAGTGTTAATCTTGTGCATTGTACTTTTCTTTCTTTCCCTTTATAATTTTTTTTCATTCTATTTGAAAAATACAAAGAAAAGGAACACAGGACATGTGGGTGGAAACAGGCTGGGAAGAAGTATAAGAGAAAAAGGAATCTCCGAAATAGGAGGAAAAAAATGGAAGAAAAGGCCAAGTTTAAATATTTGGGCTAAGAAAAAGTCACTTAGATAAGCATCAGTATTTCAGGTTTCTTTAAAAATTGTACTTAATCTAGTTTCATAAAACTGAAAAATCTACTTCCTTGCAATCTACTTTTGTTCTGCCCTGATATTTTGTACAATAGAACACATTTCCACCCACATTTTAGTAGGTATGCCAGGTGCAAAGCTCACAAGTTCTAGTTTCATCACTTTTTTTTTTGTCTGATGTATGCAGATCTTCCTTTTAACAACAAAGAAGAGAGAAACACTATTTATTTAAAGAAGAGATTGAAATGTGACTAACTCACAAAAGTTACCAGGGCAAAGTTACAGTGTCTTAAAGTACCTAAAACATCGTTTCCAACTGTTTAAATGTTCAGCAGTCAAAAGGAAGGTCACAGAATGATAAAGGTTGGAAGGGACCACTGGAGATGACCTAGTCCAACACCCCGATAAAGCAGATTCACCTGGAGCAGGTGGTGCAAGATTGCATCCAGGTGGATCTCCAGAAGATGCTCCACAACCCCTCTGGGAAGCCTGTTCCAGTATTCTGTCACCCTCAAAGGAAAGTTATTTCCTCATATTAGAGATGACAGCCTGTAGCTTCCTGAATCTCCCAGGAAGATTGGAGTGACACTGGCTTTCCTCCAGGACTAAGGCTCTTATTAGCATCCCTTATTTTCCATGAATCCTCAAAGATGATGGATGTGTGCAAGTCTTGTTGGCCTGAACAGTCTCTATCCCAATCCTCCTCAAACAAGGGAAAGTCTTTCTTTCTCCAGACTTTTTCTGTTGCCACCAGGCCCTGGTATTCCTGAGGACTGGCCTTATCAGTAAAAACTAAAGCAAAGAAGGCATTCAGTAACTCCTCTTCCTCTGTGTTCTGTCACCAGGGCATTCACCTTATTCAGCTGTGGATCTATATTTTCCTTAACCTTTTTTTGTTGCTGATGTACTTGAAGAAGCCCTTCTCATTATTCTTGACATCCTTTGCCAGATTTAATTCCAAGTGGACCTTAGCCTTCCTATTGCATCCCTGCATACTCTGACAATGTTCTTCTATATGTGCTCTATCCCTTTTTCCATAAATCTTACTCCATCTGAGTTTTGCCAGAAGCTTTTCACTCACCATGCAGGTCTCCTGACCCCTCTGTGTGATTTCTTACCCAGGGGGATGCACTACTCTTGAGCTTGGAGGAAGTAATTCTTAGATATTAACCAACTCTTTTAGACCCCCTTTCTAACTTACAGGTCTCTGACCCTTCAGATTTCTCCAAGGAGGTCTTTGAAGAGAGATGTCCAGAGGTCCGAGGTCATAACCCTACTTTTTGTCGTGCTTCCTCCAGATGGGATCCTGAACCCCACAGTCTCATGGTCACTTCAAGCCAAGTATGTCCCCAGCAAGTCCTTTGTTAATATAGGTCCAGCAATACAATTCCCCTTGTTGGCTTCTCCATCATCTGTATCAAAACATTATCATCAGTGCTCTTCAGGAAGTTCCCGACTGTGGGTGCCTAGCTGTGTTGTTCTTCCAGCAGATATCAGTTCCCCATGAGAGCCAGTGCCTGTGATTCTGAGGCTTCTTTCAGCTGCCTACAGAAGGCCTCATTGCCTTCCCTTTCCTGCTCAGATGGCCTGTAGTATCCACACAACTATGTCACCCCTGTTAGCCTGCTCCTTAATTCTTACCTGTAAGCTCTTGACTCATTCTTCACACTCAGGCAGATCTTGATGTATTCCAGTTGCTTGCTTACACACAGAGCAACTCCACCATCTCACTTTGATTCAAGTCTTGATTAGACTACCATAACTAATAAACAGCTATGATCACCAGATAAGAATCTGACAATGGCTGGTGCAAGTACCACATATGCAGGTGCAAAACTCATGACATACAGGTTTCTTCAAAAAAGAAAAGCAACAGCTTTTTGTTTTCCTTTTTAAAATAATAGATTTATTTATATGTTTAATGCTTTTATCTGAATCACTGTATATGGATCAGCCCAGAGTTTGCAATTTTTTTTGCTCCTAGAATGAGTCAAGACCACTGTTGTCTTTAACAGGAGTAATGACCTATCTTTTAATAAAGACTACCAAGAACTAGCCACAAAGACCAAGCTATTAATTATATCTAAGTAATTTTCTTACCCAAATTCAATTAGCTTGCTTTCCTGTATAAAGGCAAAAGTTTCAAATTATATCTTTTATTAGATTTTCTATATATTTTCTTTTCTTTCCCCCCCCCAGATTGTTTACATTACTTCCTACCTGATCTAGATATAGAGAACTTGCACCTTCAGTCACCTAAGAGGTCAAATACAAAAAGTTTCCTACATTGTATGAACATTTTGCCCCCAAAAGAAAAATAAATGTAAATGTGTTTTAGCTGTATAAATAGGTTGTATACATAGGTTAGTATTTAAGAATCCCAGGTAACCTTTAAAGAAGATCAAACATGAGTCAATTGCTGTATATTTGCTTTCCTGAAGTGATAAAAGACATTTAGGCATGTTATTCTTTCAGCAATTGTTCCTTTCTGGGTGCAATCTGTCTCTGATCAAAAAAAAAAGGGATGGTGTGATAAAGTCCTTCAATTTTATTGGAGTATCCATCATTATATGGTAACAATGTTAGTGCTTTTCCTGGTGCCATAGATGACAATTTTTGAAAGTCTTTTCTTTAGACAGTGTTTTTGCAGGGCCTCCAATATGTTCAAGGAAGAGTTTCTTTTATCAAGGAGGTCCAAGTTAGCAAGGCTGATGCATGGTTCTTGAGAGCACTGAAAGATGGCAGAAAAGAGAGAAGAGAGTAGAAGCTGATTACAGCTGCAGCAACAGCAATGACATTTTAAGTAATTATACCACTGAGCTGTCAAAAGACAAAATGTGTGACAGAGAATCTCTGCTAATCTTGGCACACTGAACGACAGCCACAAAGATCCATCTTAGAAGATGGGAATTTAGCAGTTATCTAAAAAATAGGAAAAGAAGTCGTGATGATCTAAGACACACATCTTTCCAAGAAACAAACATTTTTGTACATAAATATGGATAAAATAAAGCTAAATCCACCAACTGCCTAATGGCTTTGTTTTTGTTATTGGAAAAGTATGATCACAGTAAAATCCAACTTCTCACTTATAATCTCTTTGATCTGTTGTGGAGCACTTTCATGCATGAGACTCTATATGTGACCATTAAAATATTGAGATCAAATAGAGAATTAAAGATGATGTCTCTTCTGTGGATGCAATTGGAAACTTTTTCTCTCAGTGAAAATCTCATACAGAAGGGATTTACATAAAAATCACACAGAAAATATTTAAAATCCACAAAGCAATTATATCAGGTTTAAATCTTGTGACCAGTCTAAATTTATTTTCTTTTTAATGCCACGTTAAAGTCATATGTGAAATCCAGACCTCAGGTCCTCCCTGAGAATGTGCAGTTATGTAACACCTTTTATCCAGCTGCAGCTGGACCCCACATCCCAGGGTCCTGACACGGATTCGACAAACAGTTTAACTAATCTACTGACAACTGATGAGATGCACTTCTCTCAGAGGGGAAAGAGAATTCTATCACAGGAGTTAGTGGGGCTCCTTATCAGAGCTTTGAACCACCTTAGGAAAGGAAAAAGGGGAAAAACCAGACTCACCAGTGATGAGCAATGGGGTGGTGTGCCAAGGCTTGAGGAAAGGAGCACTAATGGCATTCCTCAGTCTGCTTTAAGAGGTCTTGGCTAAAATGTACAACACCTGAAATGCTTCTGCACTAATGCACCCAGCAGGAGGAGCAAACGAGAGCTCAAGGCTTTGGCCCAGTCCCAGAGATCTGATGTTACTGGCATAAGTGAAACTGGTGAGATGAGTCCTGTGACTGAAGTGCCCTCTTGGATGGCTACAGGCTCTTCAGGAGGGGTAGGCAGGGCAGAAGAGGCAGGGAATGGCCTCAGTGTTATGGAAGGGATAGAATGTATATAGCTCACAGTTTGCAGTGGTAAAGTCGAGAGCCTCTGGATAAGAATCAAGGGGCAAACAAATATTACGGATGTCATCATGGCAATCTACTATAGACTTCCCAGCCAGGACAATGACTCTGATAATTATTCTTTGAGGAACTAAGGGATACTTCCAAGTCAACTGCTCTTGCCCTTATGGAAGACTCCAATTTGCCCGAAATTAATTTAGAAACATCACACAGCTGGTACAACCCAGGCCTGAAGATTCCTAAAAAACCTGACAAGGTAACCCATCCAATTGATCAAGATGGGGGAAGTAGATGTAATATTTTTGGATTTCAGCAAAGCTCTCAATACTCTTTCTCACAGGATCCTTCTGTACAAAATGTCCAGCCACAGTTGAGTAAACAGATCATGGGATAGGTGAGAAACTGCCTCGTGGGTGGGGCACAAAGGGTTAGAGGGAATGGGGTCACATCAGACAGTGACCTGTCATTAGTGGGGTTCTGCAGGGCTCCATTCTTGTCCCTGTGGTCTTCAACAACTTTGTAAATGACAGAAATAGACCCAGGACTGGAAGGGATACTAAGGAAGTTTGCAGACAATACAAAACTGGAAGCAGCTGTTGACTCCTTCAAAGGCAGGGAAGGCACAGCATAACCAGCTGGCTTGCACTTTTGCAGGATGTGATTGAAGAGGGTGCTAGTTTATGTCATCTAGGCTCTCTTTCTCGCAAAAGACTGCACCAGATGATCTTCTGAGGTCACTTCCAACCTGAGCTGTTCTATGTTGCTATGATTATAACCTAATGCACACATTCCATATGACAGAATTGCATGAATGCAGAAAGTCAGTGGCAGATCTATTGCACCAGAGAAAAGATGCTCCTACCACTTTTGGCGTAAATCATGTTTATCCCATCACTCATTGGAGGATACTTCTTCCATAGCCTTCATTATCCAATCCATTAATAATTTTGTTTAATTTTGTAGCTCCCGTATAACTTATATATAACAGATAGTCCTTAAATATTGCTCTGAAGCCATGGTGAATATTTCTTAGTGTATCCTGAAGGAAGAACCTTTCCAAAAGCTGTAAATATATTGCTTTTAATTTCACCAAATATCCCAGGGTTTTGTACTGTCAGACTTTAAAAGAGCATGCAATTCCCTTTCCTTGTAGCTTTCAGTATTTTGGGGGTTTTTTCCTAGTGTATTCAGTCTTGTTTCATCTAAAGCAAACAGCCTCAATTTTGGTTATGTCATGTCTTCAGCTTCCAGGAATGTATATATTTTATATATATTTATGCATAAAATATATATTTTATGTATACATCCATTTATTTATAATCTAAACCATTCTAGTTAATCAGAAAGTAATAGGCATTGCAGGGCATAGCACATTTAGCCATAAGGTAGGCAGCTCAAATACATCATAAGAAGTGCTTATTTCTCTCTGTTGACTATGAAGAATAACAAGTTGACTAGCTCAGAAACAAAGGATCAGAAATTGAATTAATTCATTCTGCTGTTTCAGCAAAATACAAGACATATTTACTTGTTTTTGATAAGGATTTTATATTCCCAGCCAGTACTTTAAGACTCTGGTGTGTAATACCTTGTGTATCTACATCTTAAAGAACACTGGACTGGATGCCATGGTTCCTGTTGTGCATGCTGGTTGTTTGCTACCCTTTGCCTCTAATGGATCAACCAAGAATTGCAGCAAGCCACCTAAATAGTGTGGAAGAGGGCCTAATTTGATGCCTATGTGTAATAATTTACATATGACAGCAGAAGACCTAAGTGTCTCTGTAACTGAGAAGGTTGGTGGAACTACAATAAGTAAATACGAAGATGCGTGGTAATGACTTCTCCAGAGTTCATTTCAGAGAGATGGTTTGGGTTGTTTGGGTTTTTTGGTTTTTTTAATTATGAATTATGAAAACACAGGAGAAAAATTCTTCACTAAAATAAAGTGAAATGTAGTGAAATGTGAAATTTAGTGGAACAGAAAATTCATATTGAATTACTGCAAGAATACCTTCTAAAGTATGTTTAAGTTTTCTTTTTCTCTTTCTGGTAAGATCATCCCAGAAAGAGACTGCATCTATCCAGTAGTGCTCTTCTTACCCTACAAAAGTCAGTAGATTGGACTGACTGAAATATTTCAGTTCACTGAAATGTTTCAGTTCAGAAAATGTCATCAGATATTTTGTAATTCCCAGAGCATGTACATCTAAGCAGGACCTTTTATCAAGGAAGCTTGTGATTTTAGAGTTGCGTGGCTTTGGGCAAAAGGGGTTTTTTGATTGTTTGGGGGTATTTTTTGTTTCTTTAGGAATGTGGATACGTATGGCTTTCACCAAATCACATATTATTCCAATTAGAGACTAGTCAAAATTTCAGTAAGAGATGTATAAGGTCATTGAATTTCTTCCGACATAATGCACAGGAGCAAGTCACAAAAAATATGAAACAAATTAATAATAGAATTATCCATCTCAGCGAAGACTCATTTAGGTTGGAAAAAATCTTTCAGATACTTAATTACAATTAAACCTTTCAGATACTTAATTATAATTTCTAGAATAATGCATGGAATATGGAAGTAAAAACAAAATGGTAGAAGAAAGCCTTGAGTATAGCCTTCAGTATATGCATTAAAAAGAGATAGTAGCTTTAAAAAAAGTATTTAGATATCAGAAACTTGAGCTTTCTAAATTGTAGATATTTAAGTAGAGGCAGATCACTAAATTTCCTACTCTCAACTATGCCAGCTATCTATTACAAAATGAAGAAAGCTACATATCTTCCTTTTCTTATCTTTTTTAGTTACAAAAAGTGGTTAGGTTACACTCCCCAATGGATGTTTTTTTCCTAGCTCTTCTGCAAACATGCAACGTCAGTATATATTTTTATATATTTCCCTTCATTCCCTCATCTCTGCTCTGCAGGTCCAGATACATTCTTGATATTTAAGGAATGTGTCTGGACCTGAATTTAAACAGACCTGGAAAAGTATGGAAAATGTATGTGAAACAACAAAGAGAGAGACCTCTAAGGATCAACAACAAGACAAGAAATGAGATGATTTATTTACTTTCCTGCTGAGGAGGCAGCTATGGTGTTTTGATTAGCCCAAAAGCTCATAAAATATTTTTGACATTTTTTAAAGTTTGAGGATGCTGATAAAGCAGCAATAAAGTACTAGGGGAGTATAGCACTGAAATTGTAGTACTAGGGAAAGAGTTGAAAGTACAGCTGGGAATATTAAGCATTCTACCTCCTCAGATCTCCCTGCAGAAAACTTGAAATCTCTCAAAAAGCACAAGGTACTAGAAATGGAGTCACATTCCATATTGATAAGCCCTTAATTTCATTTTAGCTTCAAAGAAAAGCATGAGTCAACAAGAGAAGAACTTTGAGCTACATAAAAATGTTATCTGTATTAATGGGGCAAGGCCAGCAAAAATGAAGGCTGGAAGTGCTGATAAATAGAAGGTAGTTTAAATTATGCTGATGTGTCTATTCCATTTTCTCAGCAGACCTTGAGCAGCATAATTAGATTGTTTTTTCACTCTGCATCTGAAGGGCATTCATTCTTTGTGTCCCTATCCTTTTTACAGCAAGTGTCTGGGAGTGGTATTCTGCAATATTAAAAATGTCACTGGAAAATGAATCCAAAAATGTATGCTTTCAGCTGGAATACAACTTCTTTCACTTAAAACCACTAAGATACCAACACAGTCATAATTATATGAACTATGCATTCTGTGAAATATGGGCACAGATCTCAGTTTACTTTGAACAGATATAGAGACACACCTTTAATTTGAATTTCAATTTTAATTTCATTTCCTCTGCCTTACTTTCCTTTGCCTACTCTAAACTGTAATTTATAGATTACTTGCCTTCCATCTGCTGTTGAGTAGGAGAACATGAAGAGTCCAGACAAGTCTGTGTGCTCTCCCACTGTCACTCAGTTGTGAAACTCCTCTGGAAAAAAATAAATGAATTAATATTGGAAAATTATAGTATTTTCAAGGTGGTTTAAGTTCTACATGGAGGATAATTTGAGATGGGTTTTGGGGGTGGGTGGTGGTGCATATCAGTATGTTTTCCATGTTGTCCTCAGCTGATACTTCATAAGGGTTCAAGATTCACTCTGGTCTCAAGTTGAGCTCCAAGGATGCATTCAACCTGAGGCTGGCATCTAAACTTCAGTGACTACTTGTAGGTTTCTGTACAAGGGCTAGTAAACAGACTCAAGCTAATAGCAGAAGTCTGGAAATATCTGTTAGTTGATTTCAACTAGTGCTGCTTGAAAGGCCCAAGAGCACCTGAGATATTTCTGTGGCAGGTATTCTATGGGTCAAATGGAGAGACACTCTTGAGTGACACTGGCCAGCCAAGAAAGTTATGTTCTGATACTGTGGCTGTATGAGGTGACTGTGTTTTGGATGCTCTTCTGGAGTCAACTTTTGTGGCAGCTCAGTCATCTGATATGCTCCACTCACTTATTAACTAGATGTTTAGAAACATGCCTACAGCCACCCACATGAACACATGGTAGTGCAGATTTCTTTAGATTGAACTGAATTGTCTATTGGGATGTGGAACTACTTTGTAATACTGACACAAAATTTGTAAGGTGCATTGTACTCCTGTACTATGAGCTTAATCGCTACAAAATCTACTTAAACTTACACAGAGAAATCTACTTACCTTATAAAATTTTACTTTAAAAAATTCTGCATTTCCCACAGAATAGGCAGGTTAGAAGATGTGCATTAAAAATCTGGGATTACTTTTTCGATAGATGAGATATTGGAATGTGATGTAAATGGATGTAAAATCCAAGAAATAATGGGCTAACATGTTAACATCTTTTTCATATTTTTCCGTAACCAGTATGATCAGTTATTACCTATATTGATTAGGTCATTTGCTGTTTCACTTCAACAACTCAGTTTCAGGAAATAAAATATTAATCATATTGGGGAATAATGATAATTCACAATTACTGAGGACTAGAATTTTGAAGAGCAGTACCACTTTATTGTGATGTGAATAAAATGTTTGACTGTTACTCTTTACAAATGCCATATGCTGAGAAAAACAGTGCTTTTTGCACTTAAGGACATGAGTCCTCAAATGAGAAAACTCTCAATTTTCAGCCTTACTGTTAACCAAATGAAAGTCATGTATGATGCTCAAAATTACAAGTGATCTGCTGTTTCCAGCAACCACTTTCCAACAATCAATGTACTCACTGCAAAAAAAAAAAAAAAAAAAAAAAAAAAAAAAAAAAAAAAAAAAAAAATTATTTGCATTATATTGCTAAGAAGCTTGGTTTGAGTATCAACATAAAGAAAAAGAAGTCCTGCTATCTGCTGTTCTGGCCACAGTCTGAATGAGAACTTGTCAAGACCAGAATCAATATTGTCACTAAGCACTGATCTCTCTAGATCTTTTCTACTATGCCCCCCCCCCCCGCCTCAAGACTCTATGATGCAGGAGAAGTCACACAGACTACACAACAAGGAAGATTTTGAGAAAACTAAAACATCCTAACGAGGACCCAACTCAAAACAAAACTGAACTATTTGTTGCTATATTAACCATCTCAGTTAATCCCAGGGTCATTTTCCTTTATGTACCTCTGGGCACACATTGCCAGGGTTAGGTCTTAGACTCCGAGACCTTAAAGCACTATTTTACACTGTATAATGGAACACAGGCCAGCTAATACAGCTTTGGGCATCTGTTCTAAATTCTGATAAAAGATGGCCCAGAGCTATTATTATGGCTAGTTGAAATATTGTGTATGGATGAAAGGCAACATGATGAAATGTTACAAACACCCACAAGACATATCGTTAGCTGTCAGATTAGTTCTGCAAAAGGGCAACTTGCAGAAAGATGATCTGCTATAGTGAAGACGCATCCTAGCCTGGGATTAAAATTGTGAAACACAAGAGGAGTACAAGTGGCTTACCAAGATACAAGACACCTGTGTCCACAGCAAAAAGCTAATTTCCAATAGAAGTCATGGAAGTCAAGCTGAAGAGAAGCTATCACAGCCTAAGAAGTACTTACATCATCAACACAAAATTTAGAATTTAGGCCTCTGGCTCAACTTGCGAATGGAACTCTTAAGTTTGTCGTAGAAAGTTTATAGCACTGTGAAATCATATTAAGGAAAAGATATGCAGGGGTTTTGTTGAGATTCATCTTAAAACAGTGTAACTTATTGTACTTCCATTTAAGTCAATTTTTAATGTGAACCAAGCTATGAAAAGAAAAACCTTCTATGGAACATGTAATTGGTATTTTATCTGCTCTTTAGAATGTTCCCAATGTAATTTTTAAAATGTTTTATATTGTTACAATTTTTAAATTTGCCCAGTGTTGAAAACTGAGATATGTAATATGAAGTAAGTTTATAATATTGTCCATTGATTTACTTGTATATTATTTTATAACAGGGTGAGTCTACTTCATCTTGACCACATCACCAGACTTTCTGAAAACATCAGCATGTACATGTGAATTCAGGAGGTTTCAGGGTAATGTGAGTTTCATTCAAAGCATTCACTTTCACTTGAACCAGGTATAGTGTATACCCCTCTAGAAATGAAATATTTCAACACCTCAACACCTCATATAAAGGCAAAAATAGAGGAAGGAGATTTCATACCAACAGATATGAAACAATATAAAAAATATGTAAATATATAAATATATTTCTATATTAATATATCAATATATTAATATATTAATATACTATTATATTTTTATAAATATAAAGTATATAAAAATATAAATACATATATATATATACAATAAGAAACATACTTTTCTGATTACTGGAGATATTAAATGTAAGTATTGAGTGAAGCAAGAGCTCTTTCAAAATAGTAGTGCATGATCATCCAATTGAGGCATATTGGGTAGCATACAAAGCATAAATTGATAGGAATTATATACAGTTGCCCAGGTGAACATTTTTTTCTCTAGCTTCTAAGGGTTTGATTTTGAAATGTTAGTATGTTTTTCAAGTATCTTCTGTGTAGAAATTTATGTAGGTCATATTTCTGATATTAACATTTTCTGTCTCTGTTTCTCTGCAGACATTATCCACACGATATGCCGAAGTTCAGCATAAGGGAAGATTCCTGATTCTATACTAGATTTTTTGTAAAATTTCTTCCAGAATCCAGTCCCATTTGATTAAAGTCTAGGATTTAGCAAGCTTGTGCACCAGCTATTTTATCTTTTCTCAATTAAAATTGATTACCATCTTCCTAGGAAGAGGAAACCCTTGATTCTACCTCTTAGTTCCCAAGAGTCTGCAGTGCCTCCAGCAACAAATAGTGTGTATACAGCCATGTATATGGTATCAGAAGTGACAACATTGAGATGCAAAGAATAAACACTGAGAACTAAGAATAAGGAGATATGCTGAAGTAGCTGTTATGCCTCACACAGGAAAAAACAATCAGAAAGAGAAAAGCTATTTATGTTGTAGTGTAAGAGCTGAATATGTCGCCAGCTCCAGTTAAAGTATCTCGGAGCTTTCTACAGCTGGTTTGTTACTTGTTCATAGATTTTATTTTATTTTTTTCTAGAGGGGTACTCAGTGGTCTCCATAGAAATATGGCTCTGATTCTTGTCTCACTGTTACAGTGGATAAGCAGAGGGTAGACACAATATGCTGGTTTGCTAAGAGCTGCTTTGTCGATCTGTCTACACCAGTTGTGGTTATTCATACAGAGCTGGAGCTGCAACACTTGGCTATCTCATCACTGAGCACTGCAGTACCTTTAGGGGATTCTCACAGCCTTGGGTTATGCATCCAGGTTCTCTATACAATGTCTAAGGAGAGACAGGCAGCTTAAAGACAAATCAATGTTGCAGTCATTTGTATGAGTGCAACTTATGTAAAGAGACAGAAGTTGCTTTAGAGTAGCTTTGGTACAGACAAGGGTCTAGCCATCACAGCACAGAAGTCTGAGACTGTTTCTGCATTTTGCATTAAAAAAACACTAGATAAAATGAATAAATAATGTTATGACCACATATCAGACCCAAAATTTCCCTTGCCAGGAAGTGGCCTCATTTCTGGGCCATGGAGTCATACTATCATTTTTTTATTCACTCAATCTGTCCCCTTTGAAATTTGCTTTCTGCTATATTCACATGTATGCTGAAGAGGATAATCACCTTTCCCTTAATAGCTTGCAAGCAGCCACTCTGCTGAGGGACAAGAGAGATATGGGTCAGAGGTTTTTCTCCCCCTTGACAAACACTGTAACAACTATGTAACTGAATCAATTAAATATAAATGGTGAGTGCCTGCCAGACCCCTCTAGCTACTTCTTGGAAGAAAAAGTTGAGCCTGCGTTTGGATAACTTACATAGCCAAATTACTGAATTTGCCAAAGCACCTGAGTCAAGAAGAGGGTTAGTTATTTTAATATTATTTTTAAAGGTCCAGTTATCTCCTATTATGGATTATATTATGATTTAGGCCATTAAATTCTTGATACAAAATTGAAAGAAAAAAATTTCCAAATGAGAATCTTTTAAGGAAGTAAAAGTGTTCCTTGTATTAAACTCTTCATAATCTGCTATAAATTAGCTTAATCTAATCCTGTGGACTGTTTTACGCATTAAAAATTCCTCTCTCACACTTGAAGACATAAATCCAATTGGACAAATTGGATTTATGCATTCTCCTCACGAGAAAATATTATGAAATTGCTAAAAAGTAGGAAAGGCAGATAACAACTTGCCTATGTGCTTGTGTGGATCTGCTCCTATCTTTCCTTTCTGAATCTAGGCCTCTGACAAGGGAAAACTGTGGTATATTTTCAAAAGCCAGACAAAGGAGTAAAGAGCATGTGCATTGCACCTCATATTAGTCATGTTTCAGTTCTCCAGACAAGAATAACAGAAGCCTCAGGGCACTGCTTATGCTCTTTGTGCAAGGGTTCATGCCAGTGTGTGCAGGCTGTTGTAGGAGCATAATCTTGCAGAGGCTGCTGTAGTTGCTGGCTTGTCCCAGGGTACCCTCCCTGCAAAACAAACGGGAGCAAAAGGTAACAATTTGCATCTTGCAGTACACAGCAGTTGGATGCCCCATGTCCAGGGCAAAGCTACAGTCAAGCCCAAGCCAAACAGCAATTCCATGTAGGGAATATTTTTATAGGTCTGACAAAAATTATAATCATGGAATATCCTGAGTTGGAAGGGGCCCACAAGGATCATCAAACAACCCTTGGCCTTGCACAAGACAGTCCCAAGAAACACCATGTGCCTGAGGGCAACAAAGATGATTAAGGGACTGGACCACTTCTTACAAGGATAAACTGAGAGATCTGGGCCTTTCTACTTAAAGAGACTTCAGACTTGAGAACAGAAGATTAAGAGGGAAATTCATCAATGTCTGTGAGTATCTGAAGAGAGAGTGTCAAAAGGATGGAGCCAGACTCTTCTCAGTGGTGCTGAGAACTAGGACAAGAGGAAATACCGAGATGTAGAAGATCCACCTGATTATGAGGTAAAATTTCTTTATTGTGTGGGTGGCCATGCACTGGAATATATTGCTCAGAGAGATTGTGGAGTCTCCCTCACTGGAGATATTCAGAAACCATCTGGACACAATTCTGTGCAATGTGCACAGGGATGAATCATCTTGAGCAGGGAGGTTGGACCAGATGACTTCACTGTGGTCTCTTCCAACCTGACCCATTCTGTGATTCTGTGATTAGCCAGCTCTTTGAGTGTTGTCAGATGAATCCCATCAGGCCCCATGGACCTACAGGGATCCAGCTGGAGCATCAGATTCAGCACAACTTCAGGGTTAACTGTGACTTTATTGTTCTCACAGCCATGGTACTCAAGCAAAGGGCACTGGAACCCCCTTAACCCAAAGAGCATAGAAGACAGAGGCAAACAAGAATTAAACAACTCTGCCTTGCCTGTGTCCATGTCTTCTGGACCTGTTTGTGCCATCTGTGCAGTGTTAGCATCCAACAACTTGATGTCCTCCATAAGGTCAAGTGAATTTGATTTGGAGGTGTCCTTTAATTCCTTGAAAAATAATTCATTGGATTAACTGTCCTGGCTGGGAGGTCTATAGTAGACTCCCATGATAACTGGCATTATTTATTTGCTCCTTAATTCTTACTCAAGTGGTCCTCAGCCATGCCTTTTCCAGCTGTAAGCTCCATACAGCCCTTCTGTCACCCCACACCCCTGCCTCACCCACCCTGCCATCCAAAATGTCACTTCAGTCACAGGACTCTGCCCACCCGGTTTCACTTACACTAATGTCATCATCCCTGGGGCTAGGACAAAGCTTCAAGCTCCCCTTATTTGTGCCTCATGCTGCGTGTGTTGGTGGAGAAACATTTCAGGTGTGGCTCGTTTTAGCTGTCACAGTGTAGCAGATTGAGTGATCCCAGTAGTGCTTGGTTCCTCAAGTTTTTGCTTTCCATCCCATTGCTTATCACTGCCAAGACTGATTTAGTCCTTTCTCTCTTCCAGGCTGGTTTAAAGCCCTATCAATGAGTTCTGCTAGCTCCTATGCCAAAACTCTTTTTCCCTTCTGAGAAAGATTGTTGCCATGAGGCAACAGTAGACCTGGCAAAGTACAGACCACCCCGTGGCAAAAAAACCCACAATTTTTCCAATGCCACTTGGAGTGTGGTGTTGGTCTGAGAAGTCTGCCTGTTCCTTTTGATATTCTTCCTGCTAGTGGAAAGATTGACAAAATCATTACCTGTACTCCTGTTTATTCAACCAATCATCCCAAGGCCTTGAAATCTCTTTTGCTCTCACAATTCTATTCATTTTTTCACCAATTATGGATAATAATCAGAGGGCTGTAACAGACTGGACAGTTAACTAGTAGTGATCCTCACCTGAGCCCCTGATAAATAGCAGAATTTTCTGTCTGAATACTGGGGCCTCTGTTTCCTTGAGAAGGGAGTCACCTATGACAACTCTCCTTTTTCTCTTAACAGAGGTCATGGTGTAGGGGGTAGACTGTGCTGCCCTGTGTGGTCTCTATATCACCAAAGCACCTTTGTTCACCTCTCAAGTAAAACTGTCTATGGCAAAACTCCTTGTTTTAGAGCCTCATATCTGTTGCAAAAATGCCAGTCTCACTTGTCAAGTTTTCAGGAAAGGAGGAGCCCTCCTTCTGGTACAGGCACTGACAGTCTTCCATCCTTCATGTTCAAGAAATCCTTGGTTAACTACTCGAAAGGGTTCTGAGTTCACCTGCATCTCCATTACAGTGGAGGTTTGAGGCTCCTGAGATTGTAGCATCTCTGAGAATTACCTACCAATTTCTTCCTCATTCTCTTTAATACTCCACAGCCTGTTCACTTCCTCCTGTAGTTTGTTCACACAGGAGTTGCATGCTTTTTGCTAAAGGCGTGATTGTAAGTCTCAGCCTGATAGAGAGTCATCAGATTCTTGTTAACCTGAGACTTGGTGAGCTACATTTTCCAGGAGAGAGTCTGGCTGGCTGGAGGCCTCTGACATGGCAGGTGCAGCAGCTCAAGCAGCTGTGGGGAAACGAGCTCTGTGACATGTCAAAACCACACCTGAGAGAGCAAGTAAGACAGGGATGAAAAGATCTCTTTGTGACCTCCTTCACCCTTACTAGGTTTGTTCACTGCGTCTATTGGTTGATAAAAAATGGTGTTATTGACAGACAGCTCAGTTAAAAAAGAATATAACTTTCAGAGTCCATGAGAAACTAAACTTTTTTCTTAAAGTCACTTTGTAAAATCTGGCAAAGATCACTCAAGAGTACAAAAGTAAGCGTGAAAAGGCATTGTGGCTGTATTACCCACCACCAGCTACCAGCTCTATGAACCTATTGGTTCAAACAACATGACCTTTATCAAGATTTTTCTTCTGTTTTCTAATCTAAAAGATTCAGAATCAAATTTGAAATCATCATTTAATTGTATGTCATGTTTCATTTACTGTCAAACAGACACATGCAAGCTAGCAGAGTATTTTGTCCATCTGCTATAGCCATAAGTACTTTCAGCAACAATGTCCATTGATTTTCTCCTTCACAAAATTCCTTGTCAGCTTATTTGTCCTTCTTTTTAAAGATGATCAAGCTATCCCAGTCTTAGTTTTATTCTAGTGTGTTCTAGTGAGAGAAAAAAATGTAACATAATTTCAAGACCATTTTATAAAGAAAAAAATAAGAAGTTATGCAGCTCTCTCTGATAGCTGCAGAAAATGTTTGTTTTTTTTTTTTTCTCATTGGACAAACTGGGTGTGTAGAAAAACAGGAGCTGAAAAAATAATCTTTCAGAAAAATTGTAAGCAATAATTGCAAATTCCGTGCTACTTCTTGAAGCAAAAAATGGCACTCAGGTGCTATTAAGTAAAATTTAAATAATATCCTTTGTTTACTATAAAAATAATATTTTGTGATTTATTCAAGTAAACAAATATGTTGACGAATGCAATGAATTAGTGTGTGCTGAAGAGGCAATTATCAGCTGTAGAAGGAAAAAAGAAAGGACATGGCCAATTAGTCAGGAATTCAGTGCAGGTGGCTGCCCTTATTCGTGTTAAATAAGGAGTCTCCAGAGGTGATGACATTTCATGAACTGTGAAGGAAACTTTATCAAAGAGATAAAGCATAAATCCCTTGTATGATTTGAAGTCTGAGTTTCCATCTATGACTTGACAGAAGACTTGGTTCAAGCTACAACTTTCAAATGGCGAAACAGACATATTTAAAAAATAATATTAGAAGAATAGACTCACTTTGCTGTAATTTTGAGAGTTGTTGCCAAGATACATTTTTCATACTGTCTGCAATTTCATTTGCTTTATTTTTCTCTTTTCTAAGAGCAAAAGTCATATGGAAACAAGTTTAGGAACTGCATGGGGGAATCTTTCCTGTTTGGTTTCTTACGAATTTGAATACATTTGCCCAGAAGTTTTATGCAGAGCATGTAGAAGAAAGAATTAATCATTGAGAGCTTTCTAAGTTCAAGTTGTTGAATAGTTTGCCACACCATGCTGATAGTATTGAGTTTTCATTAGGTTTTACAGGATACAACTCAGACAGAATTAAATCAAATAAAGATAGGTTGACCTCCTACTGCTCACACTGGCCTTCACTTTTGTTTCTGAACAGTAGGAGAAAATCCATTGTAAGCATTTGCTTTTGCAATGCTCTGTTATATTATTTCAGCTGTGCAACTGCTATAGGAACAGAGAAGAACTCTCTTGCCAAAACCAGAGTGAAAGCACTTAAAATTGTCTGTGGGAAGCCTGATGAAAATTTACAACCACCACAAGCTGGTCACACAGATTTGCATGTTTACACAGCAGAAAAAGTGTACTGAGCTCAGTCTTCTAAGTTTATCAGCCCAGGATGTGCTCTCAGAAAAATAAAAAACAGCTTCTACATCTGCTGTGCTGGTAAGCAAACAAAAGTCTAAAGAAAATAGTTATGATAGCAGTCACACTAGTTCTTCATAACTTATAACTTGGACTTTTAGTCCAAGGGTCTTTACTTTGTTCTAGAAATCTATTAACCAATAAAGTATAGCTTTTGGGAGAAAACTTACACTTTCTTTTATTTAAATCCTTTACTAAAAAAGGCAAAAGTCTGAACTCATCTCTGTGGTTTAGACATTCAGAAGTGATTAATTTTATTAAATCTAGTTTCTTAGCTCACATCACCTTTCCTGTCATCCACTTTTGAAATTCAGAATGTCTTTCAATTTAATAATGATGCAAAATTAGATATGTAAACCTCATAAGCAATTTACATTGCATTTTTTTCATAAAAGCACATAAATTTCTCCCCTGCAAACTGTTTTGTTGTAGTCTTCCTAAAGTTTTCAACCCTTAACTAGCCCTTACTTACATAAATCCATGCTAACTCATGTATTGCCCAATTGCTATATAGCCCCAGAAAGCCCCTTGATGAGCCAAATATGTATATAATTAAAGTTAGAACTCATTAGTTGGTTTGCTGATAGCTCACTATATCATATAAGACTGCATATTAAATATTCAGTAAGGAAATGTTGTCACATAAACACTGGGTCTAGTTAGATGCTAAGTCGATAAGCAGACAGAACCCACTCCTTTCTCCATGCTGTCCATACTGTAAGCAGTGTGGGATTATAACACTTAAACACTTTTAGGCCAGAGTCCATGTATACGTCTTATTTGTGAGGTGCAGAACATTTTTATACTAGCTTGAGAACTGGGCTAGGGTCTTTCTTCTCCAGATTGTTTCCTGAGCTTTGCCTACAAAAAGTGGAGAACTCACTATATAGTTGCAGCTATTTTTTTCCACTTTGTTCTTTCCGCTCATCATTACATCTTTTCTCATGTCAGAGAATTTTTGCAATTGCTGTCATAGCTCCTTTATTCCTCTAGGAGCATCAAGAGATATAGCTCATCACTAACCCGAGGTGTCAGTGCTGAACTGGCAAGTTCTGAGACATCTGTCTCCTTCAGTATGGGAGAGGATGGACAAGGACATGCAGTGTACCAGTCACCACTGCCTTAAGCATTTCAGGAGATGCTGAGCTCTTTCCACACTTATGGGAGCTACTGCTTCCTGCACCTACCCAATCCTTCCATTGTTTTATGGCCCTTGTCCTCTTCTTAGTTTAGAGTCAGCAAAAGAAGAGTAAACATTGGTGCCTCCAAGGCCTTCTTTTTGAGTGTCTCAAAAAGTGAGCCAAGATTCCTAAAGATTTTTCCACTAGAAATGAAAAGGCTCTGGCTGTAAGACTTTAATGGCATACAAATAATGTCAGGCAACTTTTCACATTACGAGAGTATTATGTTAGCACAAGACTATTAATAACAAGATACATGTCCTAAAGAGGTAAAGAAGGAGTTCATAACAACATTTCAAATTTTTCTTTCCATAAATCATCAGCTATAATTAATGAATTTATCATTCACATAACTATAGTACTATTAGGTATAATTCAGTAACTACAATAATTCTCTACAAAATTATTCATTATTAAAAATATAAGATGTGGATTTTTTTCTTGAAAAATCTTTATTACATGCCCCTCCTGAAGGAGAATAAAAGAGTAAATTATTGTATTATAGAAATCAAATGTACTAAAATTTTCCTGTGGTGGCCAGTATAAATCTATTTTAACTCAACATATGAATTTAAATATGCAAATTACTTGCAGGCACAAACACAGAGCAATTGATACTAATTGCTCAAGCACTTATCCTAATATGTTCTCAGAATTATAATGAAGGAAATGTGGTACATTAAATACTATGAGTGGCATCTCTGAAATTAAGTTTCTGTCAAAAGATTTACAGAGTAGTAGGCATATGCTCCAGTTTGCCATGAAGACAGAATAGAACTGAATGCCTTTAAGATTCGAGTACAAAGTCAATGACTACAACGAACGCAATAGATGTTGTGTCACTATATAACTCCCAACAGAGAGATTCCAAAACAAATTCCTGTTTTCACCCTAAACTTCCGTTTTCAGCCTAACCCTTTGTCACAAAATTAGATTTTTTAGTATTGGTCAAAGTGACTATTTGCAGAAATTTTCCAGTAAGAAAAGCATAGCTTAAATTATCATTTAGTGTCTGCATGCTTTTTCTCTGTCCCCCCAAAGAACAAGGTAAAGTATTAAATGAAAGGATAACAATATGGGAGTTTGTTTGAATTGGGAACAATAGTTTAATTGCAGTCAAAACACACTGATTTCTTCTGTGTCTGCTTTTGCTAAACTTATTTTTTCATGATTTTGGGACAGAAGCAATTTACTATCTCTTACTAGATAGAACCATTGAAATATAGAGAAATAATAAAGGAAGAGAAATAAAAAACTCTCAAAGCACGTAAAAAGTTCTACTCAAATGTATGCTGGAGGAAACTATTCACAGAACACGCTTATACAGTCGCGTGAAAGTCAAAAGGATTAAGATACCTCCTAGCAAACTAGACATAAGTTTGCATGCAATAAGGTGACAAAAGCCTTCCTGAAAAGACCTGCATCATTAGAGACCCTGCAGTGAGGTAATTCCTCTGCTTTACAGACCACTGCCTTAACATAACACTTGTCATCCTCTGAGGTACTTCAAAGATCCTCTCTCTTAGCCGTGCAACACAATCTATGCCATTTCTCCCAGAAGACTTTACTCTTTTACTGTTTCCAGGTCCTTCCTAGGCCTCACCTACCTCAAAGGAACTATAAATGCATCAAAACCCAATAAATCTATGAAGAATTTCTGACCTGCTTTCACCAATATCTGAAATAACTTCCTTCTTTTGCTCCTCAACAATAATTCCTCTGCTTCTATGTTTTCTAATATGATGCCATAGACTGCAAACTTTTGAGAGCTCTTAAGCAGAAGGAAAGTTATCTCCAGCACAGGTGAAGTGCCAGATAATTTATCATTATGTTACACTGGTCACAGCACTGTACAAGCGTTTCAAGAGCATATCTGAGTAAGAGAAGCTATCAGCCTTAGGAAGTACAATAAAATGTATGCAATTTTATGAGGACCACCTCTCACTCTAGAATCAGCTAGCATGGATCACCCATTTCGGCCTATGGAATGGCCTTCATAGACCACTGCAAGGAAAAAGTTATGAGTTGTGGGCATATCATTCCTGAGTTCCTGTCTTGACCGTTCCGGGTTTCAAGAACCTTCCTGTTTTGCCTGATGAAACACTCTATGTGTTCATCAGCTACTGGACAATCTGTCCTCAAGGTTGTCTTCTTGCAAGATGGTATTACCATCATCTTGTCGACCTATCAGAAGTTACTACCTGTGACATACCTGTATTCATTGAATTCTGCACATCCAACTTCGCTGTGACCATCAGTGATGGATATATCCCCAACCAGTAAGTCTCCAGTGGATCCTAGCAGATCATTAATGACAGGCATACCCCTGTCATAAGACCAGTAGTTACTGGTATTACAAGACCTTCTAGGACCTTACCCAGTTCAGAAAATTCAGACACACCAGAGTCATCTACTTGATAGTATTCTTTATTCTTGAACATTTGACTCTTCCTGATGCAAAGGGAAATCTTATTTCAGTGCAAAATCACTTCTATGTCCAGAAAGGATGAATCTGCATTCTCAGCAATGAAAATTGTTTCCATTGTCATTTTTCACGTAGCTCTGTCTTGGTGATCAATGTAGAAAAGGAACTGCTCTAAGCACTGTCTCAATGACCTTCACAAATTTCTTTAAATGTTTCATTTTCTAAAACAAATGCCTGTGATATCAAGTAGATGCCAAACTGAGAATATAATCTGAATCATTATACACGTACTGAAAACTGAGCAAAAATATACAGGTAGTCCTTCCATCATTTTTGTAAGAAAGCCTTGAATGCAGCCCTAATCTCCTGTCTGAGCAAAATAAACTACAATTTTACTTAATAGCAGTAAAATTCCATGAAGTACAGCGCTGATGAACCGCTCTGTTAATGCAGAGATATCCAACTCCTTTTCTAATATCTTCCTCTTCCTCTTTTCCTTCTTCAAATAATTTAGTCCAGTTTTCCTCGCTGTCTTGAGCCTTTTTGTGAAGGGCGGACTTTCACTTCTGTTGTGATGACAAGAGCAGAAGCCTGGCTTTACTCACTGTCACATGCCACACTTCTCTGTACCTCTAACTGAAAACATTTTCAGATAATAAAATGTTGATTCCTTCTCATTATTTGCCATCTGCAATGGGTGGAAAATATTCTTTACATGGAGTACCAATAGTCCTTCTTCCGTATCAGAAAAGGCATTGCCCAATGTATGCAACACAGGAGTTTTCTTAACTGTACTCCATGAGACAGCTTTGCCAGAATGGACACACTCGAGTCTCTGTTTGTACTGGGTCTGGCTGGGATGAAGTTAACTCTCATCACAGCAGCCTGTGTGTCGCTCTGCTGACATTTGTGGCTAACAATGTTGGTAACACACCTGTATTTTTCCCATTGCTGATCAGTGCTTACACAGTATCAAGGCCTTCTCTTTTTCTCACTCTGCCCCTGCCCTCATTACCCAGAAATGATCCTGGA
Organism: Cichladusa arquata; assembly: GCA_026413545.1. Taxonomy (NCBI): domain Eukaryota; kingdom Metazoa; phylum Chordata; class Aves; order Passeriformes; family Muscicapidae; genus Cichladusa; species Cichladusa arquata. The sequence continues at coordinate 16,745,074 of JAOTQP010000870.1, read as the reverse complement.
GTAAACAAGAAAATGGAAGCAGTACAGTGGTACAGCTGATCTGAATCAAAGCAAGGTCATATGGTATCGTGCTCAGCAAAAAAAGCTTAAGGGAAGGAGCTGGAAGGGAGAAACATAGGTGCTTATGTTGTTTGTCTTTGCAAGCCACTGCTGCCTGTGATGAGGATCTGCTTTAGAGGAAGTGGCTAAACATCTGCCTGTGGATGAGAAACAATAAGTTTCTTATTTTGCTTTGCTTGCCATAGAATTTTGCTTCACTTATTGAACTATCCTAAACTATCACAAGTTTTCTCACTATTGCTCTTTTATTGTCTGCCCTATCCAACTGCAGGGGCGGACAAGAATTAGTGACCAAATGTGTGGGTGCTTTTTCAGTAGCCAAGGTTGGGCCCCAACATTTCCACATTCATATATCCACAGGGCCACACAGAGAAATATTTTTCTGTCTCCCTTGCATTATATGAATCTGTATTTGGCTTTCTCCCAATGGTTAAGCTATGATGCGTTGAGACAATCATGTAGATCACACCTGTTTTTTATAGGAAAGCAAAGGAAGTAGCACTCCACATCCCTGCTGAAGAACATAACAATCACCATTGATGCTCTCATCAGCCTCTTCTCTAATGAAACCTCTCTGCTTTATGCTATGGCATGTACTCATCTTTATGTAGGCATATGACTTTGGATTGAGTAAGAATACCTAGAACTCACACTTTCTTGTGAGAGGATGGTAAAAAGGAGGACTTCCTAAAGGATGAACAAGAGAACAAGACTCCATGACAAGAGACATACATTTTATTGCCACCAAGTTGCGGTTTTCTTCTTGGAAAGTATAGCAATATTGCTGGTCACATGAAAGGCTAGCATGATAAAATAAAATCTGCAGCCAAAATAATTCTGTACTCAAACTTAGGTAGGAAAGTGTCTCAGGTATCCTTGAAGAGTGTACCAAAGTCTAGCTGAGGATACTGGCTCTGGAAGATATAGAACTTGTTTTCTTTTCACAGAAAGGTCATGAGTTGAAGAGAAGGAATCTTAACAACCCTATTGTTAAATCAGTTTTCCAGGCAATAGAAATCTGCTGTAAGTTCACACCATTGGGGATCCATGGTAGTATTTAATTTATATCTGTGGATAAGGAACTTGAGAGGAAATAGAGCAACACACTTCTAAAACTCCACCCTGGCCAGATTCCTATCAGTCTATTCACTCTGCCTCATGGTATAATGTATCACCCCATTACAATTTCTTCTGAAGTTTCTGGTACTGGATACTATCAAAGAATATACATGAAGATTACTGAAATACATGCCTGCTTCAGCATGAATATTTTGTGTCAGCACAATATGACTATTTTTTACTGTTCAGAAAAAAGGAAAAAGGAGATATTATTTAGCACTCAAAGTCTCTGGGATTAATAATAAGGAATAACTACTAAGACACAATGAAAGGTGAATACTGTGGGGTGGTATAACTATATGCATCAAGCTATGTATATGAAGATCTCCAGTGAAGTCCAGTGATTCTCATCAGTGTAAAGCCAGCTAAAATAAAAATGCAGGGATACAGAAAACAATCCTTCATCATCAGAAGAAAATAGACAATTAAACATATCTTAACTGTAATTTATATTATTTTCTTTTGCAATGTAGCAAAATAAATTTTGCAATGTAGCAAAACTATTTCATGGTACAATGAATGGCACTTCGGTCTTGGGGCTCAGAGTTAGAACTAGAAATTTCCAGGTCAAACAATAAAAAACCTTCCAGAATATTAGCAAAAAACAAAACCAAAAACAAAACAAAACCCCAAAAACCAAACCAAACAAACAAAAAAACCCAAACCAAACCAACCA
>JAOTQP010000870.1:16715854-16737257 GCA_026413545.1 Cichladusa arquata | reverse complement strand
GTACAAAACCATCTTCTCAAAGTCTGCATTATATTTTTGTTATTAATATTATAAAGTTGGAGGGGTATATTACATTCAATTTTGAGCTAAGGGTATTCATATGGAAATACATTCTTAAAACATGGACTTGATTGAATTTAAAGACTAGTATTTAAGTAAATAAAGGTACTTCACATTTTGCATCTTACTTTACAGTGTTATTTAATCTGATTTTTTTATCCATGTGATTCCATTTAACACTACAATATTTTACATTTTGCTTCAAACAATAAATGTATTTGCAGAGATTTCTGGATACAGATTTTGGAAATTAGTGTAAACCAAGAAATATAAGTAAGCACAAATGGACAGGAGGGCAATGGAAAATTTTTTTTTAAGCTTTCAGGCATGCCCAGTGAGAACTACATAATTATGGGGACAAACAGGGTAAACTCTAGCTGAATGAAATCGTGTAACTGTTATGATTTTTTGTGATTTATGCCATTGCCAAATATGATTTTATGCCAAAATCTGAGTTCATAGAAAATGAAATTGTTGAAGTTTAGATTTTGCAGGTAATGCTCAGATGACTTTTCTTTCTTGACATCTCACTGTGGAAAGTCTAAAGTTTTGTATCTTGTGGCATTTTAACCCCAGACAACAACTACACACCACTCAGATGCTTGCTCACTCTTCACTCCACCAGAGTGGGATGGGTAAGATAATCAAAAAAAGTAAACCCCATTCATTGAGATGAGAAAAGTTTAAGAATTGTATTGTTATTATTATTAGGGAGACAATAAAAAGAGAGAGATACAGAAATAAAACCCAAAAGAAACAAGCAACAAATAATACAGTTCCTCACCATCTGACTGACTGATGCCAAGTCCATCCCTCAGTAATGATCAGCTCCTCACAGCCAACTTACCCAGTTTGTACACTGGGCATCATGTTCTGTGTTGTGCAATATCCCTTTGGCCAGTTTGCATCAGCCATCCCACCTGTGCTTCCTCACATTTTCTTGTGCCCCTCATTGGTAGATGATGAGACATTGAAAAGCCCTTGACTTAGGGTCAACACTACTCAGCAACAGCTAAAACACCAGTGGTGTTATCAACATCAGTCTCATACTAAATCCAAAACATAGCACTGTACAAAATACTAAGAAAAAAATCAACTTTATTCCAGTTGAAAGCAGAATAATCTACTTTAATTTTTCATACTAAAATTTTCCAGTTGCATGACAACTCTTTTTTAAAGTTCATATCACTTTTGGGAACACAAATTTTGTTTGTGTTTAGGCAACGTCTGATTCTGTTAATTAGGGATTTATTAAAACAGATAAGCAGAGTTAAATTTGGTTTCAGTCTAGCAGATCATGCCCCAAGCAAAATGCATTCTACTACTATTCTCAGCTTCAGGAGTACATAGTGAGAGCTGACTGTTCACTTCTTTCTCTGAGAAAATGCTTTTTCAAACCTTCTAGAAAGAATGTATTCTATTATGGATTAAAGTCTCAAAGGAGATGGGACATGAAACACAGTGTGTGAAACTTAAAATTTGTGAGTCAGAAAGAAGAACCTAGATGAAACTCTAAGATTTATGGTTAGAGTGTGTGCTGAGCAAAAAATCCCTAGTCCTTGCTTTAAAGACTATAGGTATGAGAAGTGTTGTGTTGGATGAGGACTGGGGTTGTTGTTAAAAATATAATATATAGCACCAAGATGTGAGATCAGAACTTGCATATAACTACTTCATGTGTAAATGGATACCACAAGATTATGAAGCTAAAGATTTAAAAGGTTTTTTGTTTTATCCCTAGCATAGCATCTTCAGAAGACAGCACAAAAAAAAAAACAACCCAATTCAGAGAACATATTCTGGGTTTTAAGGCATGGTATTGGAAAGAAAACAGGAAATGCAAATTAACATCACCTACTAAATAACTGCATAAAAGATGAAGAGGGTGAAATCATATTTTTTATGAGGTATTTTCTGTAAAAAAGCACTTACTGTAATTTTCTTCAGTGAAGAAAATGTATGGACACATAGCTTCCCTCATAAGACTTCAGAATGAGAATTGTGATTAAAACAAGGAAGCAGGATTTATGGGGTAACTCTGTCATAAGTGATATTTGTTGGTTTGTTTCTTCCTCCATTATCCACTTTAGGTACTTTTTGTTTCATGTGGTTTTAGGTGACTTCTTACTCAATGTACAAGGCAAGGAAAATATATTCTGCAATTTTTTACATTCTTTGTGTACTGTACAGAAAGTCTGTCCTGCAATTGAGACATTCATAGCTCTTCTGTATTTTTGCATAGATACTTATGGACCTTGAAAGATATAATATATAAATTCTGAATGAATTCCCATAGTGTTTTATAAATTGTCTAATAACAATAAGAATTTTTAGAGGAACTTAGGATAAAAATAAACATTTTTCATTATCTGGACCATAATAATTAATAAATTCTTAATCCTTAGTTTTAAAAAAAATTATTTTATTTCAATTAAGAGAAAAATAACTATTTAGTCTTGTATTTTAAGATTAGTCATAAATATATCATGGTCCTTTACTCAGAAGATGTCATCTTGAAAATTCTACTTTATAACTAACACTACATTGCATATATATATGTATATGTATATGTCTTGTGTGATTTTCATAAACATCAGATGAAGGTTTTATTTTGTTCCCCAAGATTTGTAAAATTGCCCAAATATGATATTCCTTCACCCTTTTTAAAAGCCTTCAAGATTCTGGACATCCAGTTAATAACAGGTGACATGATTTCTTATTCTCTCATAAATACTGTGCAGTTTGTGAAAGAAAAGTCAATTTAATGGTTTATCTCTTTCCCTATTCTCTTTTCCTCTGTATCTTATTTAATCTTGAAATTTTCAACTTCATCCTTCACTGATCTTTTATTTTGCAGTGTTCAAAATCCCTTTAGAAAGGTGGTTAGCATCTCTTAATACACATATCTATTTCAATTATCTCATTCCTTTCTAATAACCCCTTTATCTGTTTTACTGTTTTCATCATTCTTCTCAGATTTCTATTTCATCTTTTTCTGCATTTTTAATATCCTTTTTGTCTTTTTTTGTCTTTTTAGCATTCTTCTCAAGGTCTGCATTTCATAATTTTGTTTTGTGATTTGATACCTGTTAAAGAAAGATTTATCTAGTAATTCTGGAGTGTTTATTTCAGTTAACTTGATAATTATATGACATTAAGTTATTACACAAAACCATCCACTGTAAACTTTTTAATACACTAAACATTTCTCCTTAATTGATTTCTTCCTCAATATCATTACATTTAATTGTAAATAATCCCTTCAGATATGGCCTGCTTGAAATTAAACATTCATTCCAGTACTTATGCCTGACTGAAAAAGATTTGGAAACATGAATTAAGTGACCACAGTGCAATTTAGCAGTTGCATTATTTTTGTTTTATGTACTGAATTGACTATGAAAATGTCAACCTCTACTTGGGTCACTTTTTCTGATCCTGAGGACACATTGCTTCACCATCTCCTCTCCCTTCTAAAACTCCCAAATTTACTATATACATGTTTCATATTTTCATTTTATCTTATTTCTATTTCAACATATGTCTCTACTCCTAATATCAGTTATAACCTAAACTGTATTATCTCTACAAAGCATCAGTACTTATCTGAAAAAATAATAGTCTTCTTTATATTGTATAGCATTCAATTCATAACTCACCTCCATTTGTCATCTGTATCTGTTCTTTCTGTGACACATTTCATATAATCCTCCCCCATCATTCAGACCATGCAGCAGTTCTGTCTTTAGTTCCCCAATAAACCAAAATAAAACTTTTAAAATTCTTACTTCTTTGTGAGTACCTTTTTTTGGTGGATTTACACAGCTAAAATCAGTCTCCTCACATCATAGCTGGCAATGTCACCCAAAATCTTCCTTCAAGTCCTTGTGCCCATTCATACTCTGAATTTTTATGAGGTATGTTCATTACTGGAATCTGTATTTCTATTTATAAAATTAGTGGAGTTTCCAGTTGTCCCCACTAATGTACCCTTAAGTACCTGTATCTGGCCTGTATCTTTCCAAGCCTGAAATACTCACACATACATAATTATATAGATATGCATATTCTTACTGAAACTTCTGTAAAATATTTATGCAATTTCGGAGGTTCAACAGATAAATTCTTACATCTGCTGAAGGGTCTTCAGGCTGTGGTAGGTGCAGGATGCTAGGTGCCCATCAAAGCTGCTCTATCACTTGTGCTCTTTAACTGGACAGTGGAGGGGAGAAAATAAGATGGAAAACTCATTGGTCAGATAAGAAGAGGGAGATATTCACCAATTACCATCATGGCAAAACACATTCTACTTGGGGGAAAATTAATTGAATTTGTTAGCAGTCAAATCAGGGTGAGATGCTGTGAGATAAAAACTAAACCTTAAAACACTTTCCCCCACCCCTCCCTTCTTCCTAGGCTTAACCTTACTCATGAATTCTGTACCTCCTCCTCATCAACAATACATGGGGGCAGGGAAGTGGGATTGCGTGTTAGATTGTCTCTGACACTCCAGCTTCCCCATGTGGTGGACTCCTCTTTCCCTTCTCCAGTGTCAGATTGTTCAGCCTCAAGAAAAGGAGGCTCAGGGGAGACTTCCTTGCTCTCTGTAACTCCCTGAAAGGAGGTTGTGGCCAGTTCTCCCAAGTAACAAGTGACAGGATGAGCGGAAACAGTGCCCTCTCAGTTATTAAAAGGAATGTCTGGATAAAAATGGTCTAGAAGGGATCATCAGTGAATAGAAGCACCCATCTGCCCCTGCAGCTGCAGTACCTGGGTAGGATTTTCAAGCAGTATTGTCAACATGTCTTGGCTACTCAAGGGAAAATTCTCTTCCCTTGGGAGGTTTTATCCAACTTTAAGACAATTAACTATCTTCATAAATGTGTATGGAGAGTAAGTGTCTTAACAACATGGTTCTGAATTCCACTTAGTGGTAATTCCTTAATTAACCATCAACAAGCACCTTCTTTGCCACTGAGGTTGTCTGCACTTTGTTCTCAAGAAGTGGTTATGAAACACAGAACAAATAAAATTTTAAATCTCTAAGGTGGTTTCTTTGAGGAGTAGTTGATGTGGAGTCTTGGGTGTAGCCTTTTTCCTCCCAGGAAATATTTGTCGGAAATGACTGCTGACAGGCATATTTTTTGGGTTATGGTGCTATTCTCAGTATGTCTAGATAATTTCTCTTCAGACACTGCTCATGCCCAGCAAGCTCACCTCCATGAGGAAACAGCTAAATATATACACACAGCCTCCTTTATGTAGCAGCTTTTAGTCTTTTGACAACTTTCCAAATGCATGCAGTGAAACTATGGAAAAGGCAAAGAGCATCAGAAATACTTTCAGCTGGTGGTAAACATATAATTTTTTTCCACTCAAAGACTACATGAAAAGTAAGCATCTGCAATGACTGACTTCTTTTTCTTCCTTCCTGGTTTATATATAATTTATTTTTAATCCTACAGTTATGGATGTGTCAGTTATCATATACGATACAAATAACATTATTGATACTTTTTCCATATTTTATTATATGTGTGGCGTGAGGTTCTGTAATTTGCAAGCAACCCTTAATTTGTGTTCACATTGTGCATTTTAATTTATGAAACAGTCACAGGAAAAAACAAACAAACAAAAAAAGAAAACCAAAAAAGACCAAAAAACCCAACTATCCCAAGATCCATAATTACAACCTGGAACATTTAAATCATCTGAATCCAAGGCTGGTGACAGCTTGTTTCATCCAGAATGTATGTAGTTCAAAAAGTCTTAACCTTGAGGAAACTAAAACTAGAGGAAAATAAAAGGTTCTAAGTAAGAGATTCTCTTTCTAATAGCTTAAATTCTGTTTTTAGGCAAAGACTAGTGAGCTAGAGAGTCAATGAATTAAATTAAAACAGCATTCTGATATCTGTAACAATGTTATAAATACTATTCGATTATTTTAAAAAGAATCCCACTCTTCTTTTTATATGTAATCTTCATTCAAAAAGGAAGAAAAAACTCCACTGTTTATTAATCAAGAATATTTTTTCTAAGATTTTTCAGCAAATTTTGCAAAAGGATACTCCATGTGCAAACTAAAAGAACCCAAACCCACAAACCTAAAAGCAATACCAAATGGCATATCCAGATATTGCTAGATGAAAATATCCTTTTAAATCTTAACCAATGCTTTAGCTAGCTTCATGAATACTGTCCTGCTGCTTTCTGCCTTCTGAAGGCCAAGAACAAAGTTTGCACTTGGAATGAAATGTATTTTAATTATAAAGAACATTTTATCAAGCACCCTCTAGAAATGAAGCCTATTTGATAAGAGTTAGCAAGCCCAAAGAGCCCTTTATGTGCTTGCAAGTCCTAACCCTCTTTTTGTGCATATAGTTATCAAGGAATTTTTCATGGTCTAAAATCCTAAAGGACTCTGATTGTTCCTTCAAATGCCTTTAGAAGCAAATACATTCAATGACTCAAGATGTCATCCTTTCCAAAGTTAAGCATTAAACCTTTTAGGAACAGACTAATCACTTGTTTATTAAGCTCTGCTCTCCAACCATCCAGTCTAGATAGCTTTGCTGTCTTAAAAGTAAGGCTAGATTTAGTAACCTATTTTATAAACAAGTATTAAGTGCTGCTTTGTGCTAAATCCTCTTGGAAGGCAGAATAAATTGATTTTAATTGGAAATATATCACCATTTTGTGAATTCTGTTCTATCTACAGTAAGACTAAGTGAGGACAAAGAAAAAGGATCAATAGTTCCTGTCTACATACACATGCATTTAACTAAACTTTTAAGTGTTGTAAAATGATAAAAAACCTTTTTAGAGTATGGAATAATTGGTAGATATGGTTTCCAAAATTAATTAAATTAATCTCTGTTTTCTAAAAATATCATTACATGACTTGGATTATTCAGAACTTTTATCATCATAGAGCGAATCATATAACTACATGGGTTGGAAGGGACCTTAAAGATTATCTAGTTCAAATGTCCCTGTCATGGGCAGGAACAGCATCTTGCTCAAAGGCCCCTGGCCTTGAACTCTTCCAGGGATGGGATGTCCACAGCATCTCCAAGAAACATGTTCCAGTGCCTCACCACCCCCACAGTAAATAATTTTTTCCTAGTATCTGATCTAAACTTACTCTCTTTCAGTTTGAACCATTCCCTCTTGTCTTATCACTACATGCCTCTGTAAAAAGCTTCTCTCCATCTTTCTTGTAGGCTACCTTCAGTCACTGGAAGGCTGCTATTAGGTGATGCCAAAGCTTTCTCTTCTTCAGACTGAACAATCTCATCTCTCTTACCTTTTCCTCATGGGAGAGGTGCTCCATCCCTCCAACCATCTTCCTGGCTCTACTTTGGCCTCACTCCAACAGGTCCACATCTGTTTTGTGTCAGAGACCCCAGAGCTGTATGCAGAACTCACTGTGGGGTTGTAATACTCTTTTGTATTCAAGTCTATGTTAACTTCTAGCCAACCATGCTCCATTGTGGATAAAAGACACCACATGTGTGGAGTCAACAATTATTTTTTTGTGGATGTGAGTGTAAATAACATCTCAAAAAATCAAACTAAAATACAACAAATAGTCACCATTTGTGAACTTAAAGAACCACTAGGACTCTGAGTACAAATTAATATAGAAAACATTCACAGATATACTGTAACTTGTTGTATAGAAATGTTACTAGTATCTGCTGCTTCTTTTGATGCTATTCTCACTCACAATGTTCCTCCAATGTCACTGTTCAGTAAGGGGTACCAGAAAGCCTTTGGTATCCCAAGGCCCTGGCTAGGAGGGATATGATGCTCATCTTGGTCTAATTTCTGTTTCCTTGCACTAGACTGCTGTCTTATGGCTGCTGCACAGAGTGTGAGCATGGCCCTGCAGCCTCCCCAGGCTCTGCCCCTTCAGAGGCTCTTGTTTGCTGGGCAGTGACTCCCTGGGTTTGTCAGACTCATCCCATGGAGGCACTGACACAGCTCAGGCTCAGGCAGGGGAGGCAACTTGGCCCTGACATAGGAGCTGAAACCAGCCCAGCCCAGCTCTGGCCAAGGTAGGTCCTGAGCCCTGGGCACTGAAGTTAGTAACTGGCTTTTGAATCATAAATTATATATACTGATACAGTAAAGAGATCTAGACAGCTCATACAGGCACAACAGGAAAAAAATTTAGAAATCCAAAGTTCCAGGATACACCAATGTCTTTTTGAATATCAAAATAGTCTTCATTTTCCCTTTGCTACTTATGTTACCAGGCCATATATAATATGAAGAACATATGACTCAACATATCAAGAAAAACAAAAAACCAAAAATCCAGAAAAGACCAAAAAGTACCAAGGAAATAAATAAATGAACATAAATAAACCCAGTTTATTTTTTTTTTTTTTCTGACTTGTTTCACCTAGTACCTCATGTCCCGGATCTTCAATTTCCTTAGGGACTGAGCTGTGTAGTTAAAAATAAAGACACTCTGTGGAAAGCTTATCTATTCACCCAAACCTTCCTCTACTGCCAATGGAGAGAGATAAGTTACATCTGTGCTGTTAAGTGAGACAGCACCAGGAGGCAAAGCCAGCATTAGGCTGCTGATCATCCACGCTGCTTTGGCCTTTGCATGCTCCCTGGCATATTTGAGCCATTCCCATTTGCTTTCCAAGGCATTGCCTGGGCATGATTTAGGTGTTAACATTTGCTAGGGATCATTTGCCATAGATGGCATGGATAATAATGCACTTTCACTCCCTACAAGGTCCTCCAACATTAGCCCAGTTAGTTTTGTATCTTCAAACACCCATTACATGATTCCACCCCACTCACCAGGGCTTGCCACAATTACTTTGACAAAGTTATTGACTATGGAACCAATCAATGTAAAATCAAATTTAAGAGCAGGCATAGAATGTGTAGTATGTAAAAGAACTTATGTTCTGATGATTCAGCAGAAAAAGTATATAAAAGGGGTGGGTTGTATTTGTTGAGTGGGATAGATCTTGGAGGAGCTATCCTCCATCTTCCCGGCACCCCCAATAAAGAGGTGTCTGCTTATTCACATCAAATTGGTGTTGGATAAGCTTCTTTCATCTCAATAATTTGAAGGCTTTCAATTTTGCTTTCTTTCAGCATTTGTTTTCATCTGCACATATGGAACTGGAGAAAATGAACAAAAAAAATTACTAATAACTTTCATATATTTCAGGTACGTAATTTTGTTTCAACTGTAAGAGTGGTCAAGTGTGATGGAATACTATTTACTGGTTTTCATATCTTTTTAGAATAGTCTACTTGAAAGAATATAAATGATCCAGAGAACTGAATTAATTAACTAGCTCTCAGCTTCGCCATTAATCATGCACTTTATTTTTATTCTGATTTTGGTTAATCAATGACATATGCATCATTTTAATCAAATACTTGATTAAAGTCTTTAATAAATATTTTTTCAAGCTTCAATATTAATTGCACTGCAACTGTCGGAGCAGAGAATGAGCCTATGGTCATTCAAGTGGTGTACAGATAGCAAAATGTTATCTTTTACTCTTTTGAATATTCCCATTCATATTCAGCAAATATTTTGGAAAAGTCAGACATCAAATTCATTTTTATCTCACAACCAGCTTACTGGAAAACTATTTGTTATAGTGTAAGATTGTTCTCTTTGTGATTTAAAGTGATCACAGTAGCCTTAGCTCAATTCAGTGAGGTGTCTTGTACATTCATATGTGCCAATATCATCTGCATCTGATTATGTAAGACAGCACAGGATGCTTTCCAGAAAGAGAACTACTAACTAGTTCATTGTATTGCCTGAATTTTTCAGTAAAGGGATAGGTGCTCATAGTTTGATCATCACAGACTACAGTAAATTTTGTGTCTCCATGACCCTGATTTTTTCCCATTGCTATGTATTAAATGTCATGTAATTTAAATATTATTATATTACATTTACATTGAGCAGATGACTTGAGAAAAACACTTCATCATAGCTGAAAGCTTATAAAAGTAATCCACTTCTAGATTATCACTGAGATACAGTCTGAGAATCAATCAGCAATCTATATTTATATGTGTACAAACATTTAATTTATAATTAAATTCATTTAAATTTAGTTAATTTAAATTTAAATCAGGCTGGAGCTCTGAAGACTCAGAAGAATACAAACAATGGAGAAAAATTGATTTATTTATACATTTCTAATAACTTTATAAATAACTATGAAGTTTTGATCTTTTACTTTAATGCCAGTTTACTAGATATCTTTATGAACTTATTTATATTAATTAATTGATACATGATCTTTTAATCACTGATTGTATAAAGGAAATCACTACTTCCTTCATATTTAACCAGATTTCAGGAGAGGAGTAGATTACTTAATTTCAGTTTAATGAGAAGCAGAAACACAAAACAGACAGAGGTAAAACTGTGCAAAATCCCTCACTTTTGTTTTGATCCCTAGGTAATACTTTCTCTTAGACAAGAATTTGCTTCTCTCCCCCAGTTATGGAGCTCTTCTGTCTCTAACCATTTTCATCTCACGAGGTGGCTTCCTGTGTTACTTTTGGTTGGGGTAAATTTTCTTCCCAGTAGCAAGTATGTGGGTAAGCTGAGAGTTTACGCTGGCAGCAAGTGCAGATGATGTGGAGATGTTTTAGTTGCTGGTGAGCAGTGCTTACACACAGTAAAAGCCTTTTCTGCTCCTCACCCCACACAACCAGGAAGTAAGTTCAGGGTGCACAAGAATTTGGGAGGGGACACAACCAGGGCAGCTGACCCCAGTTACTCAAGGAATAATCTAGAGCATATGGCATCATGCTTAGCATGCTTACGGCATTTGTGTTCCCAAGTTTCTGCTATGTGATGGAGCCCTCCTTTCCTGGGCATGGCTGAACACCTGTCTGCCCATGGAAAGTGGTAGAAATTCCTTATTTTACTTTGCTTGTTTTCATGGCTTTTGCTTTTCCTATTGAACTATCTTTATCTCAACCCACGAGTTTTCTCACTTTTACTGTTCATGTTCCCTCTTCCAACCCACAGCGAGCAAGAGATCAAGTGAGTGACTGTGCTGGGCCTGGTTGCCAGCAGGGGTTAAATCACACCACTTTCTCATTCTACTCTGGCAGCCCACAATACAATCCAGAAATTAATTTCCTCTGACAATTAGGGGTTTCCAGAATGAAGTATTGTAGCAATATCATTTTTTCACAAGAGCTTGCAATCAAGAATAGGTCTTGTTTTGTCAACTTAGTTTCTAATAAAAATAAAAATGTGAGACCAGGTATATAAAAGAATGCTTTTATAAGTAATCTAAGCTGATTCTTTTCTATTAATGTTTACATAACAGAGAATTGGAGATCAGTATTTTTTCATTAATTCTGGGTTTCTCTTCCACATACCACTTCAAGTGTTTGCCATTACGTGCAGATGTGGTTGCAAATTCATATAGTGTAAATATATTGTTTTCCTAATCTTTGTTGCAAAAAGATAGAGGCTGGTTAAAAAAGTTTTCTGCTTTTTAAACTCACTGAAACATCATAATTTCAAGAGCAAGAGCAATTCAGGCTTATCATGAGTGCTGGTTTAGGGAAAATCATATCTCTACTGTAAATAAAGAAATATTATTACACTTTTGCTATCATTATTGTTATTCAAAATAAAATCAACGTTTTAAATCATATTTCAAGACAAAATATTTTCTTGACTCTTATTTTAATAAATTATTGTGTTCTTTTGTCTCACTTTTCAAAATCTGATTTATAACTTGATTCTTTAAATGTCTTCCTGAATGGCATTTAAAAGCCTGATGAAAGTGACGATGTGAAACATAAGTGACTGTCTTATCCTTCAGACTTCTGAGAATCTGCACAAGGTTGCAGCAGAATACTGGAAAGCACTAGAAGGACTAAATTTGGATTTTAGAAGGAAAAAAATAGCAAGGACCTGTAAGGAACAATAGAATCTGCTGCAGGTGTGGTAAGTTGAGCTTGGCTGGTTGAACTATGCCCATCCAGATGTTCTCTCACTTCCCTTCTTCCATAGGATAGGGGGAAATAATGAGATAGAAAAGCTCCTGGGTTCAGGTGAAGACGAGGTGCTTACCCTCAGTGTCCTGAGCAAAGCAGACTGAATTTGGAGAAAATTTATTCACTTTATTGCCAGTTAAAATAGAGTTTAATAGTGACAAAGGAAAAATTATAACCTCTCCCTGTTCCTGCTTTCTTCCAGGTCAGCTACTTCATTTCTGACTCTTCTACCTCCCTCATCAAGTATCACAGAAGGTATGGGAAATGGGAGACTGTTGTCAGTCCATAACTGTTCCTTTCTCTTCTCATTATTTTTTTTTTGTGCTTCAACATGGGTCTTCCATGATGCAAGGCACCCACTTCATCATAGGGTCCTCCATGTAACCTGTTCCATTGTGGTGTCCCCCACAAACTGCAAGGGAATCTTTGGTCTGGTGTCTGGAACACCCCCTCACCTTGCATCTTGTCTGGCTGTAATGTCCACGGACGTGCCTATCTCATAGGTTTTCCCTCATTCCTCACTGACTGGGTAGCATTTTGACCTTTCCTAAACATGTTTTCACAGAGGCACCACCAGCTTGGCTGATGGGCTCGACTGTGTCCTGTGATGTGTCCTTTGGAACCGGCTGTGCCCAGCCCAGGACAGCCCTGGCCACCTCTTAGAGGTGTCTGCAGCATCCCTGCTGCCAACACCTGGATATGAACACCCCGTACAATATGAATAACAAGTCAGAAATTTCTTGCTTTCATACTGTCTAGAAAAAAAGTTGTAGCAAAGAAATCCTTCGTGTGATAGATTTCTGTAGATGTGTTCTAGTTTAGGGCAAAGTTAGGGAAGAAACTTCTGAAGTGGTCTCCTCTAAAAAGTGTGTTTCAGCGGCTCCTCCCCCATCCAGGTCATGAGGAAAATCTCCTTCAATTGGAGAAAACTGTTAATTTAACAAGCAAAGTACTCAAAAACATTAAAAAAAAAAAAAAAAAAAGAGTAATATTAAGCAACGAAACTTGTTGGTCTGAAGACATACCAAATTCAGAGAGAGTCCTCATTGTGGGGTGTAGCTTGGCTTGCTCCTGGTGTTCTTCTGGGTTTTCAGCCCAGAGCAGGTGTGAACAGTTCCAAGAAAAAGAAAAAACACAGTCCAGGGAACTTATCTGCCTCAGCTAGCTAAAAACTAACCGAAAACAAAGGAGAGCTCTCTCCTGCTGTCTGTGCTGCAAACAACACAGTCTAGGAGAAGAAATGCAGGGAAGCAAGCGCAGCTTCTGAAAACAAACTTCATGATTCTTTTCCTCTCCTTCGCTCTCGAAATCAGTCTTAAAGGTACAAAACTCACTATCCAGCATAAGCAGAATGGATAACTGGGGATACAAGCATCATAAAATCACCCTAGGACAATAAGGAAGGGCAATTTGTTGTTTGCAAATATATGGTTCTGTACGTTTAGCTCATTAGTTAGCCATATGACAAGGTAACAGAGGTTTGCTGGCACAATTTCTGTAAACTTAGGATCCAATCCTATGCTTTCTAGGGTATGTAACTGCCATGAAGAAAAGCGAAATAAAACCTGTTTTGCACAGGAAGAATAATTCAGTCTAAGTTTTCTGGGAACATGATTTGCATTATGTGGCAAAATATGACAATCAGCTCCTTCTCTCATTCTATTCTAAGTATCATGTTTCTTTTTGTTACTGAGATGTGGAATACATATATATTTGGAGGTGATTCTTTGTTTCCTAAAGAACTAATCCTTATCACAAAGTCCAATAAAAACAATATTATACTGGAGAAAATAATTTCTTTCCCTTGCTTTGCTTCTGTCTCAGCAGTATTAAAGAGTGCACAGATAAAACTATTATGTTAGCAGCATTGAACCTGATCTGGTGCACTAACTGGGTCAATTGCTGTTTTATATCCCTTTGGTCCCTTTAGTAAGCTTCCTGTGCTTTCAGCATATTCCCATATGCTAAATGTTACTGTTTCACACAGACCTACAAGTAAATAGAATGGCCTAGAAATAATAATAATTCAATTCTGCTTGTAAAATTATAATTTAGCAAATATTCTAAAATGGTAACTTGTTTATCCTCCAAATCACTTGATAAAATATATTACCTTGTGTTTAAATTAACCCAGCAGAGCTCCAGAAACAGATGTAAGTGTAAAAAATATGTTTATTATCTACATGAAGGCAAGATATTCCTTCAATGATTTAAATAAAGAAGGGATACAAGATTTTTTTCCAATTTTTTTCTCCCATTATCTTGGAGGATTTAATAGAAATGTATTTTAGGAGGCTTTGTTTGTGTTGGTGGGTTTTGTCTATCCATGATGACTGAAGGGTGTCAGTGATAGGGCTCAGTGATAATGGTGGTGTTTTCACTTCTGCATTCTGTGACCATGTCTGTACAAATTCCTGCAGACAAATTGGCTCTCAATCTTCATGCTTTAGACTGTCTGGATAAAATCCAGTTTTATAAATCTGGTCTTACATCCATAAAGCAGTATTAGCATGTCTTAGCCCTCTAAGAATCAAGACCTATTTTGTAGACATCAATCTCATTGTCAGTATCCAGACTGCCCTGGAAATTCCTTTGGACAAATAATATCTAATGAAGATGAAGACCATTGTATCCATCCTTACCTTGGCAAGACAGCTTTGGCAGGGGGAAAAAGGGTTGGTGGTTCTGTGAACTAGCATGCCTAGACAGCTGTTGCAGAAAGGAGAGGAAAGGGCAGGAAGCTGTCAATATTCCAGGAACCTTGATCTCTGACAAGAGAGGTTGAGCCTGTCTTAATTACAGCTGCTTCTTAGAGTTCACTGAAACATTTTGAGTTTTTTTCAAAGCACATCATTTATCTCTAAAAGTTCTTTGTAATTACCAAACCACAGTATCTGAAGTAAAGGAACTTATGCGAGATTCATCCAGAGACTTCTCAGGTAGAAACCTGACAATAATAGTACTTAAAATAATAAAAAGTGTTATTTTAGTGTTGGAAAAGAAGAACAAGGATGGAACATACTCAAAGAACACCACATTTTCTAAAGGAAACCTAATTGATATCTATTGACTGTAAATCAATTTACATTACCTCATTTAATTAAGGGTCATAAGACATACTACTTAGGATTATGCTAAATTAAAATCAGACAACACCTATAATTTATAACTTCATTATTTTCTTGGAAACCAGGTACAAAAAATGTTGTGTTTTCTCCCTCAAGTGCATATTGAAACAATTTGAAATAGTGGCAAATGGTCCATGCCTTAGTATTTTATTTAGCTGTTGGGTCACCTACTGTAAATTGTTCATTGCTGTAGTCAGGAGAGTTTAATTACCTATCTATGACTATTTATTTTGCTTTGAGGACATCTTATTTAGGCCTTTCAATAAGATAGACAACAATGAAGAGTCTAGGCCTATTGGCAACACTGAAAAATTTGACAGCTGTGGCACCAATGCTTTAGCTTAGTTCTCTATGAAACACAGGGCAACTGAAAAAAACCATCCTTTTTACTAGGTCTGGAACTAGAAAAATAAAAAAGCATCCTCTGCTCTTAAGACTGCATTTATGCATCAATTTCTTTTTACCAGAATAATTTCTGCAACTTGAAAGACACAGCATAAGTGATCCGATAAGTGATATTTAATCTATTTCTTTACAGTACCTGATTTGTAATCCTTTATCTTCAAATTTCCATTAAGAATTCTGGCCATATAGGAATCCAACAAAAGAATCCTTCACAACAAGTACTCAAAAATCCTTGTATGACCTACTGTGCATAATGAAGAAGGGTCAACATATTATTTTTGTAGGGTTGAACAATTTCAGAACAACTTCAATTCTACCCACATTAAAGGATAATTTTTAAGTTCCTAAGGAAAAGGGTATAGATCAGCATTCATGTCACACTGAAACAGTTTCCTAAGACATGTCTGTGCTCTTAAGTAATTTTACAGCCTTTATTTAGTCAGATTTCATACAGGTGTCTGTCATGAAAAAAGACAAAGCAGTTTTAACAGTCAAGTAAAAAGATATATTCAAGTTGCTATTTTTGTATCTTCATCTTTCAAGGACAGTTCAGGTTTTGTTTTAGTGAGTTACTGAAAACTGGCAATTTCTTTCACTTGTCAGCACCCAACTAATATTCATAATGCATACAATTATTTTCCTGTCAGGAAGAAAAAAGAAGCAAGTCACCTTTAATTCTATGATAAAAACTAAATTTATCACTCAACACTGGGAAAGAAATTAAACACTGCTAGATTTGACATGTAGTGATCTATGTTTATGTATTTACTTATTAAAGAAGAATAAAAGTACCTAATGAAATAAACATTATTTTGATTCAAGATCTTGTTACCACAATAAAAAATAAATTTTTTTCAATGGAAATAACTTAAACTTTTTTCAGAAAGATATTTTTTATTTCTGTATATTTCTTTTTGAGATGGGTGGAGTTTCATTCTTGTCTCTAGCTAGACCTTTCAGATTTCATAAATGAATGATCATGATCACACACTGAAATGTACTATAATCTTTCTACAATCACTATTGCAGATATTTTACTTCCACTGTGAGCAGAACTAAATAGCTACCCAAATATGCAGAACACAGAGATATGAAAGCGAAATAAAATGAGTTTAATTCTTTTCTGTAATCTACAGAAATCTGACTAAAATAAATAGAAGTTCTCTTTTTTGATCAAGTATCAGACAAAGCAGAATTGGACTAGATTAATACAAGTAACTTTTCCTTTTCTGAAAAATGCTTTGAAGGAAAGTTCCATTTGACACTTATGATACTGCAATCAGTAACTTCCCAATTAACTCTCCCATATACCAATATAAATGAAGGGTTTACTAAATTTATTTCTAGAACTTTTTAAGTGGCAATAAACAGTTTGTTTTTAGGGTCAGTGATCTAAGCAGAAGACTGAAAGGAGATAAGAATGATATTTAGAGATCTGTGAGTGATTTTCAAGTTAAACTCAATGAAAAACTTTACGTACCTGAGTCTAAATTTACAAATATGTGAAAGAAGGTTAATGATATCACAAGAATTTTTTGTGGTGAAATAGCTGGTTGTAATACCTTTCTTTAGAGTATCAGAACAAGATATTAATTTCACTCCAATAACTTGGGTTCCAAAGGCATATTAAATGTGACCCACAGTCTCAAAAACAATTATTTGATCTAGGG
Organism: Cichladusa arquata; assembly: GCA_026413545.1. NCBI lineage: Eukaryota > Metazoa > Chordata > Aves > Passeriformes > Muscicapidae > Cichladusa > Cichladusa arquata. The sequence goes on along the minus strand of JAOTQP010000870.1, from coordinate 16,719,964 downwards.
GAAAGAGTGCAGACAGGAATTATGATATGTGGAATAATATAAATTGTGGGGATTATATTATTATTAATAATAATAATAATAATAATAATAATAATTTTGCTTCTGATCCTCCTGTAAACTGGAAGAAAATTCCCATGTAAATTGTTATGGTTACTGACAAGGCAGGCAGTATGCTTGAATATTTATCTGCTACCTGTTGTTCATGGAAACTTCTTGAATCAGATTTTTTTAAGAGGTAATTTTTGCTGTTAACTCTTGTACTTCCATGGTTTGTCCTGTCCCTCCAATATTAACAATATAACAACTGAGGTTTTTTATGTGAGTTTGCGTGCGTGTGGTTCTAGAAAGTAGAAACTTGAATACAACTTTTTACTTGTCTATTAAAATTGCGTGCTCTTCTTCATGGCAGGCACTTGAAGGTTATCTGAATAAATAAAGTCAGGAAAGTATATGCAATGTCAAACTAATATAATGATGTAAATGATTTTAATACGTTTGAAATTCAATGGGGAATAACAAAACGAGATAGATGGCTGTTACATTATATGGAATTTTCATGTTTTCTCTGTATGAAACTGAACTGCCTGTCCTACTGGTGAGTTTCATTCCCCATTTTTACACATTGTTCATGAGTTTCATTTTTATATGATTATGTCATATGTTTACCTCCCATGCTTTTTCAAGATACATGCATAAAATGATAAAGTAATTCACAGACTGAGCTATTATGAGTTAAGGTATTCTGTTGGAAATATTTAAAAATTGTTAAAAATATACAGTTCAGTAATCCTACTCTGAAAAAAAAATATCCCCAGTCTTCAGACATGTAGACACAAGTTTGTATCACATACTCAGCCTTGTCTGCAAAACCATTCTGCTTGAATTTTGAACAAAAACTTTACATATATCTATTACCTAGTTCCATGAGGATTCACCCAGAACCCATATGATCTGGAATTTTTGCTAATGGTCTGGCTACAAGTATATGGTCTGGTAAAAAGTATAATCTAGACATTATATGCATTATATAAGCTTCTACTTCTGAGCTAATCTAGTCCATACTGTCAAAAAAAATAGGAAACAAACTTAGAGTTTTAATATTAAAATAATATTTTTGGAGCAGAAGAAAAACGATATTTAACAGTGACACATACAACTGCAAAAAGTGGGCAGCAGTAATTGACTACCAGACTTAGGATTGGGACGAGTTGTCTGCAAAGCAATTTTACAGAGAACAGGCTTCTAATGGATCACAAGCTGAGTCAACAGTCTGTGAAAAAAGAAAGCACCATAGTGGATTATAGAAATGAGCATATAAAAGCCACAGGATAGGAGGTGCTTCTTTGATAAACATACTTCAAACAAGACCTCTCTGGAGTACTGTACTCAGCCTGGACCAACTTTGTAGTGCAACTACACTACCATCTTTTGAGTAGAAGATTTAGACTGCAGGCTTTTGCAGGACAGAATAGCGTATATTTGACTTGCAGGTGTTGCTTCAAGGGACAGAAAAGAGGATCTTGATGTAGAGAATAATCTGCTTGCTCTTCTCTTTCCAAAATCTCTTTATTTCATACTTATAAAAAAATATGTAAGAAAATATAATACTTGCATACCATATCTGTCATTCAATATAATTTTCCTAACATGCTTTGAAAATACAGCTCCTGTGGAAATCAGAATCTATTCTTATTCTCTTCTTGTGTTCAGATATTACCAGGAAAGAAATCCATAAAACCCCAACAAATTTCTGTTTAAATCTGCTCTGTTTTCTCTGCCTCTAAGATGGCTTTCTTAGTGCCTCTAGGTCTACAGTCTAAATCCTATTTCTCCACAGCAAACCTTTCTATTCTACTCAGTTAGGGATGGTTTATAGCGTAGCATGCACTGAATCATTCCAGTCCTTTCCAAAGAAGATCAACAAATGTTAACAAGCACTGTCTCCCAGCTTGTTCTTAAAATACTGTGTTGTTTTTCCACCAAATCCTAAAAATAATACAAGGAAATACTAAAAGCTCAGGACAGTGAGTTTGTATTTCATACACGTCAAACAGTAAAAGCCAGAAGTGTGTAGTTGAGATGAGGAATTGTGATGATGATTGCTTGTAGAGGAGATGGACTTATTAATGATTGGTAGAAGTTCACATTAATATATTAAAATAAAATAGATTATTAGAAGAACAAAGAGAGAGAATGGATTTCTCTCAATATAAATACAGCATAGCCACCTCAAAAGTAATATAAATACCTGATCTACATAAACACCTGCAACTGTTCTTTGATGTATATTTGTTCATGTTCCTTGGAACTGAAGAATGGATTGATCTGAGAATTAAAGTAAACGAAATTGTAATTTTTAATATTTTAGTGATAATCAACCCTTGTAAATCCTTATCCTATTTAAACATTCATACAAGGATCATGGAAATCAGCCCCACCAGACATCTGAGTTGTAAGTGGCTGCTGCACACCAGTCTACAGTGTAAAGATAATCATGATAGATGCAAGACATCTAAATATCGCTGTGACACAAGTGATTATATTCTATTTTACTGAGGATTCAGGGAACACTAAGACACTCTGTCTCTTGAACACATATTAAAAACAAAAATGTAGTCGGCAACTTCATCAGTCACTTCATTTTGAAATATGGCCATATTCCTTCACTCCATCCTCCTCAGCTGCACATGCCTACTCCTGAAACTGCTGGTGAGAAAACATTATAGACAGAAAAGTCTGTGGATACAAGCCTACATGGCCAGAGCTATTCCAATAGACCAGGCACCTTGTGCAGGAAAATTTGTGAGACTTCCCATCGGCCTGTCAACAATGTGCGCTGTACCTCTCATTAGACCATCTCCACATCTTGGCCTCCTTTTCCTGCTGGGGAAGAAATTGACCTCACTGTGCAGTCTGTGCTGTAAACTCATTCACTCCACCAATCTTTGAGCTGTCTGTGGCTGATTCAATGTGTGTTCCCTTTTCCCTTCTGCACCTGCAGAAAAAGATAGTGTGTTGCTAACAACAGGGGTGGCAACGTTTTCCTGGATTCCCCCCGATGATCAGTACTGCGCACACAATCCCATGTCAACGACTTTTTGCTAATCCAATATTTTTGTAGTTCAAGCATGTGTTACTGCTAGGTACTTAATAAAATGTATGTCTTTCTAGTCTTGTAAGCAGAATGGTGTAATGAAAGCTCTCTAATTGGGAGGGAAAGCTTGCTTTCAATGCACGCAGTACAATTACTTTGTCTCTGTAGACATGTGCATTATATAATATTCCCCTTGCCTCTACTGTGATAGACTTCTTTTACTTACCACTTTGCATTAATAGAATGAATGCATATTTCATGCTAACCAATAGTTATCTTTATACATAGCATCACATCTAGAGCTTTCTGCCTCAAGACTTGCTTAAACAAGAAGTAATTACTTTACAATATTAGGAAGAAAATTTCTTCAATGCATGTCCTGTAAATATATTTTTCAGCTACTGGCTTCCCTCAGCAAGTAATAGAAAACATCTAACAATGTCATCTGGGAAATTAATATATCTGGAAAAACTGTAGAGCAAACTGATATATGCTTCTAACATTAACATGCACAGATGAGTTCTCTCCCAGTATAGAACCTTTTATTGTTTTCTGTTGCACTACTTGTTCCCATCATAATGCACAGAAGAAGTGTCTCTTGGTTTGAAATTTGAATACATGAGAATAAAAATTTTCTTTTATTTTGGAAAGTTGAATAGTATGCTTTCCCCAACTTAGGGAAAAATATGTGCAATAATGATGAATTTAGTTTATTGTCAACTAAATCAGATTTTATTTCCTACAACTAGCATAATTCCATATTCAAGGCCAATAGCTGATTAACCTATTTCTATAATTTTACATCTAGATACTCTTCTAAACCAAACACATTTCTAAAAGAAATTCTACTCAATTTCTCTGTGGGCCCAATTCTCTAAATACTGAGACAAATTTTCCTGTACAGCTTAATGCATGCATAGACACACTTTCACTTTCAGTGTATATCACAGGAGATAATATAGAGTAGAAAAATTAAACACCCTTAGGAAAAACAAATAGGACATAGAATTGATGGT
>JAOTQP010000870.1:16648701-16704116 GCA_026413545.1 Cichladusa arquata | reverse complement strand
TTTCTTATATATATTGATCTCAACTTAAGAAACTTGAAGGGAAATATACTGATTTAAAAATACAAAAATATTGTGTTGAAAGTCTTCTCAGATCTTGGGCTGCAAAAGACTGTTCATAAAATTCTTTGTTTCTATTTAGAAGAAAATTTTGGTTTCATTGAGAACTATGCTCCAGCAAAACTTTTGTAGAAATATTAGGGAGCCAGGCAAATTATGCAGAGATTTTTAAAGGAAACTAAAAATATCAAGAATTTTTTTCTTTCAGAAGGTCAGATTGCAAATATCTTAAATATTACAATATTCACTAACACAATGTTTACATAATGGTGAAGATTTGTACAATGCATGCCTTGGCAGTAGCTACATGATTAGTAGGCTAATTGTGAAAAATATCAAACAAAATCAAGAAATTAAACAACAGGTAAAGAACATGTTAAAACTTGCTGTAGCAATTGCTGATTTTCTACTTTAACGGAGTTCTTTATGCATTAAAGATGTAACATTTTATAGCAATAAAAGGAAGAATGTATAAAAATGTTAACATCAAGGAGGCTCCAATACTTAAATATTTTCTTTCCTGGTAGTATAGGTTTAATATAATATAGATCTATTTTAAAAACGTTTTTTGTTTCATGTAAATGTACAGGAGACAGAAGCTCAAAACATGAAATTCGAGTCAGGTGTATTAAAAAGAAAAAAAAATTCACAAAAATTTCCATAAGACTTTGTTTCATATAATGCAGCCCTTTCTCTGTAAAATGTCACAAAATAAAGCTTCAAGATCATTATCATTTATTTATTCCTTTCTAAATAAAAGTACTAGTATATGTTACAGAAGTTCTGGGGGGCTGATGACATACTGGTGAAACTACTTTGGTTTTGGTTCAGAAGGTATATTTTTCAAGACCATTCTACAAATAAATGCTTATTTTGCATGAGAAAGCATGTTGGGTAAGACTAAAGGAAATAGTAAGAGGAAGACAAGTGAAATCCCTGAAAGTAGAGAAGGTAGAAGAGAAAGGCACTTAAAACACTGAAAAATCAAGACTCTTCCAAAAATGAATCCTGTAGTCTGAAATGCTCTTGATAAATTCTACTGAACTACTTAGAGGCTTAGAATTAGTTTCTAGCTTCACTGGATCAAAATAAAACCTTCACCACTGCCAGAGCCAGAGGTAATCAAGTTGTTTCCTGCAAGTATCACCGGTTCTCCTGAGAGTAGATATACCCATTTATTCACATTCACAGGCACAGGCAAGAAGTAAAGCTAACCCTTGGTCTATTTCTCTTACATAGATCTTATTTGCTGCAAAGCAGGAAAGAGAACAAGGATGAAAATGGATAAAAGCAACAATGAAATTCTATCAAATCATTTCTGAACTCTCAGCAGGAAAATATCAAACACTAATCCTACAGGATGGGTTTCTATATCAGATTAAACCACTTTGAATTTAGACATTTTATTCTCAGATTATATCTAAATTAAACATTTCAAAAACCTAATGTGCATTTCATAAAACCCTGGTTTAAGCTTTCTTAAAAAGTAGACAAAACAGCAGAGATAAATTATTCGGTACACAGTTCCAAAAATGTTCTATAATATTTAATTTTTACTCTGTTTTTTATATATATATCTCTGTGTGTGTGTGTGTGTTTCAAAAATATCTGTCTTTCACTAGTTTGGACAGTAAGAGAAGACTTTAAATCAGGCTCAACTAGAAATCCAGTTTTGGTTTATATTCTGACATTATCCACAAATTGCTGCTGGGGAGGAAATATAGAGGTATTCTGGAATCTTTAATGGCATTTCCCATGATGTATACTCTAATTTGCCATATGTGTGAGCTTTAGAGATGTCCACATCCTTGGGTTTGTGATGCTTATTTTCATTGCTTAATTCTTACGAGCTGTGACCTAATCGAGGAGTACTACAGTTGAGCTGTGTGCTAGGAGAAAGAAAAATAGAAGGAGGTAAATAAATAAATAAAAAAATAAATAAATGTGTATTTCTTCTTAATGTTTTACCCCAGCTGCCTAATACTTTCATGGAAAAGTCCCTCATTTTCAATCTGTGAGAAATAAAAAATTATCATGATGTCTTCAAATTTCACAAACAATTTGTGACTTTATAGTCCTCTGTTACATTTTTGTTTTCATAAGAGACAGTCTCAGTAATTCTAGAAAGTAAAAGTACTTGCAAAAGAACTTGCAAAATACAACAATATCAAAAAACACGAAAGGATAAGTGATGTATTTTTCTTTTGCCATGTTGAATTCTCTCAGTACTCTTTACTTATTCAGTTTTCCACGATTGCCTTTTTCCTTCTCACAGTTTTAATTCTCTTTTTCTAAGTAAAATACAATTATGAGTCTGTAGTTTTAGAGATCACTTCCTAAGTCCTTGTTGAATAAGATATTCTAATCCTGAAAATTTTCGTGATTAACTATGAGGAATTTAGATGACCTCTCCCTCTTTTTCAAATCAGGTGAAGTCTGAGGGAAATCTGAACCAAGAGCCTCATGTTACACTGCTTTAGATGCATAATTTGTTTTATCCATTGCCATTTAACTTTGGTTTGAATTGATCTCTGATCTTGAGACATTGCTGTGCCAAGCATCAACAACACTATGTCATATGATATATGTTTCATTTTCCAGATTTACCTTAGGTCCCAATAATCTGCATATAAATTATTGAAATGGTCCTGCTTTCAAAAACATTCTGGTACTTAGCTCCTTGGTTTTAATGTGAATATATAACCTCTGAAATATCTTTTAAAGCATTCACAGTGTAGTTTTCCATGCATAATAAAAGCAAAGTATGAAATGGTTCCTTGAAAAACTACTGAAACTACTGCACATGTAGAAACCAGGAAAAACATAGGAATAGGAAAATCAGACACACCCTGGAATAACGGAATTAAGAATTTATGCTGCAGGGATGTTTTGCTGTAACCCAAAATATCATTGAATTCACTTGACTGAGAGCACAAGAGAAAGAAGGAACCTATTTTTAAAAGGTATAGTACAAAGGAGCTGGATCTGCTAAAAAATTTCTATTGCAACCTATCATACAATAATTTTGTGCTTCTTTTAAGTTTTAAATTTTTAAGTTTTTAATTAAGAAACATGGCATTTTGAGAAAATCTAGTTTCTGTTGCTTTTCAACTGATCACTTTACAGAAAGGATGAATCAATTCTCCTTCAGGACAAATGGGGTTCTGTAACACACCAGACCCTTTAAGAAGTTTAACTATAAGATATTTTTGACAGAACTAATAATTGGCTTTATGGTGTTGAAACAGGTGTTGCATGGCAGGTTTGCTAAGTGTCATATCACACATCAGACACAGTCATTCCATTCAGTGACAGATGGAAAAATAAGTAAAATACCATATGATTTTGGGTGAGTTCAGAAAAAATAACAGCTACTGTAAAACATTGTTTCTAAAATTCTGCGTGTCGCATATACTGTTTTAATGTTTCAAAGTTGCTCTGATCTTTGTTTGTATGTAGTGTGTAGCAATGTTTATTTCTGAAGAAGAAAGAAAACACTATTTTTGAAGCTAATGCTTTCTTTGATTCAAAGATACTTTATTTTTGTAAAGAACAGATTGAATATCGTCAGAAGTGTACTGGTGTTCACAGTTTTGCTATTATTCATTCTCTGAACCTATTTTGACATGCTTTGCTATTTGATTGCCTTGGTGGAAAAGTGCATGTTTTGAAATTTGAGCTCATTTTGGCATTGTTCTTTTGCAAGACATAAAATAAAGTAAATTCAAAAGTGACAATAAATTGCAAAAAGTCGATATAAAACGGGTCTTCCAGCCATGTGTCCAAATGTTCAGTTGCGGTAACATCCACCTGAACGGCAGAGTGACAATAAAATCCAGATCTTAAGCCTGAGGAAAAACCTTTAAATTCAGACAAATCACGTTTGTTTCTAAGAAAATAATTTAGAAATACTAGTTGCTCACAATAACCTTCTACTCTCTCAGGTTAAATCTGGTGATATAGGAAGTACATCTCTACTAGAATTAAAGTGAAACAAGACAGATTAGCATACATGGACTTCTATGCTTGCAGTTAAAATGCAGCTAATAAGCTCACTACAGCATACAAAAACAATTTCTCTAGATATGCTCTCATAAGATTATATTTAAATGAAGAAACATCTACTGTTGCAGAGACATGACATCCCCTGTGACACAAAATGGTACAAATCTGGAGCCATTCCATTTTATTCTGTGCTATTCCAGATCTCTACAGATGCAGAAATTGTCCTTGCTGTAAGGAATGCTCTGGTAGAAAGTAAGAAAAATCCATTTTGTATAGCTAGTGTCAGTCAGGGAGGATGCAGAAAATTCAGCATATGGCAAGTGGGATGATAAATGGAAAGAACAACTGACATGGACTAAGAAATTTAGAATTGTATAGTTCAGAGGAGAAGGCACTGAGAGATAATAGAAATATATTATGTTTATTGTTTGAGGTGTCTCTGGACAGAATAATGTTTTATTTTGAAACCCCAGCAGTGCTTAGGTGGCAATAATGATATTTAAACTAACACACTTCTCCTACCACTAATTGCAGACCTGATGACATCTCAGCTCACTTCATGTCCCGTCACGACTTTTTGTTGAATTTGGTGGTCAGGAGTAGGATGGGATGTGTCTGAGGATTGCTTCAGATTGCAGATAAATAGTTACTAAAAACAGAATACACTATGCCTATAAACTGCTCAAGTGTAAATAGACAGCTTATGTTGAACCAAAACTCCAAAACTAAATTTAAGTAAAACAAGGTTGATAGAACTCAGAAACAAGTGCCTTCAGCAAAAAGAAACCGGGGGAGGAAAGTAGAGAACATAATCCAAAAGTAGAGAGATAAGCACTAGGATCTACAGGTGTGAAGATACTTTGCATGAAAACAAAGTGAGAAGTGAGGGGAAAGGTTTTAGAGGTTTGTGAGAGGAGTTATGAAAGGCAAATGGCAGGTCCCAGTAGTCAAAACTTTTTCTTATGACTGTAATATATCCTGACACTCTAGACAGGAGATGTGATTGAAGATAACAAATTCCAACACTGCAAAAATTACACAGAATTTATAAACTAAATTATGGAGGTTAATTACAGCTAAAAGAATACTGAAGTTATATATCTTTTACTTCCAAATTTGATTAAAATAGTAATTAGGAATAGCAGATATATAAATATGCAAAGGAAAAAAGGAAAATAACAATTAAACTAAGAGTGACAAATGAAGGTGAGAAAGGTTGTTTTCATTATTATTCTTAATAAGTTCGGCTTTTTATGAATATAAATGTGTACATGAGAAACTAGAAGTAAATAAAAGACGAGGAATAAGCTGAAGGAATTAGTTATGTTGAGGAGAGGGTTTTAAGCATGTCAGATGAGGGAAAGTAAAGCATATTCAGTAGTAAAAGCTGCTTAAAGTTTCTGTCTCAATAGCTGAACAAAATTCCAGACAGAAACATCTGGAGAAAGAAGACAACACTTGTGTCAGCAAACAGAGCAAGAAGATATAAGAACTGTGGAAGCCTACCAGAATTTTATGTTGGGTGACAGTATTTTCTGTGCCCGTGGAAAATGACGACTGTGGCCTATGACTCAGTGAGTTGCCCAGCTATGAATTTATTGTGTGAATCAAACCCTGACATAATACAAATAATACAAATATTAAATGAAGACATCATAAGCACTTCTGACAAAATAGGAATGGGAGCATGATGATAGTTACATTACAATAACCCAGTTTAACAAATTAACATAGCAATGTAATGAAATTACATATAACGTAGAAAGGAGCAACAAAGACTGAGATAAGGCAAGAGATTTTTTTTTCTAAATTTAGGTTTGGAACTACATTTGAATATTAATACACAAGGAATGCAACTCTTCTGATAGCTCAGGCCATGTTTAGGTTTTCTGCCTGCTATCACATTAAACTATATAGGCATTCAAATACACAATTAAAAACACAGTTGATGTGTTGGGGTGAAAATTATAGAGTTTCAGAGTTGGAGTGAAAGTCGTAAGAAACTAGCAAGATTTACTTCCCCTAGGCACAGTATTAGTATTCTACAGTCAATGGAAAAACTTAATCAGAAATCAAAAGGGTCTTAGCTGTCACCAAAGAATCACCGTCCTCTTCACAAGAGACACAGGGAATCTACTTTTGTAACCAGAGATCATCCTCAGACCATTTACTAATGATAGAGATTATTTTCTTTTTCTCACAAGGACTGTATGAAATATGAGGATGACAAGAAAGAGAAAAGCAACCCTTAGTAGTGGGAGGATTGAGACGTTGTCATCTGAAGTTATAATAACTGTAGATCGTGGGGGTTTTTTTCATTTGAGGTAGGCTTTGAGGTATACATAAAATTATCAGCAGTGGAAAAACTCCAGTAAACAAAAATGTTTTACAGTTTTTGACTTATGTTAGAATTTGTTGACTCAGCGAGTGACAGGAGTTTTAAGCATCTATCTTATCTTTCTTTCTCTGTAATGCCATGATATAGAAATTTCGTCTTCCTGTTATAGCTTGAAATCCAAATTTTTACCAAAAGTCAAGATCAATTTTTGCTTCATATCCCTTTCCAGTTTATGATTTTGTTTTCCAGAAATAAAGCTATGTATTAAAAATATTGCCTTAATCAGGATAAGTGCAGCCTAGGTAGGTGGCTTTTGTGTTTTGTTTAGCCAGATGTACCATCAATGATTAAGTTAAATTCCAGATTCTCAAAAATGGGATAACTTCTTGATCCAGCAACTTTGCTTAAGTTCAAATATGCTTCTGCTTAAAGCGGCAATAATATTTTAATTATATTTTCACCTAACTCAGGAAATGAAGTATTGCTATATCTCACCTACTACCTTTGAAATTTATCTAACTGAGAAATAATGAATTAGGGGAAAATTGATTTTCTTTGTTGGGTGTGGGAAGCTCATTCTTTTCTTTCTTTCTTTCTACACAAAGCTAGCCATAACAAGAAAACGTCTGGATCTTTGAAGGTGAAAACATGTTATAGGTTCTCACTCAAAAATAGAATACATATTCAAGACACCTTAACTAAAATCTTGACAAATCTAAAGAAGAAACAGCTAGATTAATTTACATTATTCACATACACTGAGATAGATAAATATATATAATTGCAGTGTGCCTCCCTGTTCAAAAGGCCCACCTATCTGTGAATCTAGTACATTTTTTTCCTATAATCTCAAGGATGCCCAGTACCTAGGAACTAGGACTTTCAAAGTGTCAACACTAAAGAGAGTGACTGGCAGAGAGTGCATAAGCAGCATCCATTTACAATTCATGATGGATTGCTGCCTGCACCACTCCCACTTTTTTATGGAAAGTGTCTTTATTTTTTTCAGATAAAACATGGAAAGAATAATGCATGCTGTAATGTTTGAGAAATGTTAAATGTTATGGTATTTTTCTTCTTTTCTCCTCCTTCCATTAAGTTAGCAACTGCTAATACCTAAAATGAATTTAGAAATCCATCTGCTTAAGAAATGGAGCGTTTATATCCCTGCAACTGCCTTTCAGGCAAGGGAATAGCTTGTGCATCATGAAGTCAATTGGTTCCTCCGTGTTTCCTGTCAACACCAAGGGAAACCAACAGAGAGTAGGAGGAATTGAAAACAACTCAGAAATTAAAGCAAAAACTTCTTGCTTGTGTTGGACAGTCTGTCATTTTGCCCCCACAATCAAAATTCAGCTTTCTTTGACTACTGCTGAACTCTGTCAGAAAGATTTTGTGTTATCTGATCTACTGGTCTCAGCAAAGTTTACAATTCCTGAATTTATACATTGTAAAACTTCTATTATCTTTAGTTTCATGGACTGAAAATCCAAAAGAGATCTTTCTGTCCACATAATCTGTAAATTAGGTGGCAATATTTCCCATAGATGTTGGTATTGAGATTATCTTACTACTGTTAGTAACAGAGGATGAACTTGGTGTTTCATGATTTATGGTTATGAAGCCCCTTCATCAAGTCAAAATTGAATCTGTGGAAAAGCTGGAAAAGGCACATAGCTATACTAGTTGTGCTCCCTTGGCATCCTGAACTTGCTCCAAGCTGACCAATAGAGCATTTTCAGCATATAGTTCCAGATGTTAAGGCTTGTTCTGACTACACATTGCTGAGTAAACAAGTAAGTAGGACATACACCTTAAAACAAATGTTACTATGGCATCAGCTAACATAAAAATTCAGTTTAATAAAGTGCAAAAATATACACCCCAAAATTGCCTCAGAGCCTATACCTTACAAATACAAAGATTATTATGCCTGACTGGCTGTAAACATTCATTCCATGTATAGCTGGACAAATAAAACACATGAAATTTATTGTTTCACTTAATTACACTTGATTTACAGAATAATTCATAAGTATTGGAAAGATAAAAATTATCCACCTCTTCCCCAAAGATTTATTAATAAATTTAGGTGATGATGAACTACAGACACTTGAAATATCTGTTAAAAAACATCTGTGGGAAGGAAGGAAGGAGAGAATGGACTTCAAATTTTTATATGAAAAATAGGCTATTCTTTAAAATGTAGGGGCTTTTACAATACCAGTAGCTACCATTGCTGACTATTTCCACAAGTTTCCCAAGTTTTCATCAGAAAGATATGTTCCCAAGCAAACTAAACGATGTTTGCATCATTCTTTCTCCAATTGGGTTAAAGATTTTAAGAAAAGTCCAAATCAAGCAAAGTGAAGTTCAGTTGATGTTGTTAATGAAGAATATAGAGTCACCTGAAAGCACAATTCTAGTGTGATTACCAATTTGGTGTTACATCTCTGTGTGTTCACACAGGAATACAGTAAATATTACAGCTTTGCCCTGCACTGGGAGTATTGCTTCCTGGCAGAAATCAATAGAAAGTTAAAAGAAAATATACTTATAGGACTGCCAAGATTTGTGTCATGGAAGCCAAACTGATTTGCCTAAATTTAAACAGATCAGAAACCTCATTAATTTCAATAATCAAATTACTGAGAGCACCCACTCCCAAAACTGTAATTTAGAAATATAGTAACATGGATATTAAACACATCGTTGTATAACATATGTAAAACACCTTTAACTGTAAATATGTGAAAAATGTTCATGTCATGTCAGCTGTTTATCACTGGTTTCTCTCATCTGACTAGCTACAGGCAAGCAGCAGTTTCATTTCCCTGACAGAGGATCAAGAAAGGGGAAATCACTGTCATTTTTTATTCCAGCTATGAGAAGACAGAATGTTGTGGTGTTTCTTCTGACTGACAGATGAGTGAAGAAGTCAACCAACTGTGTCCCATGGTTCAGGTTATTTCCTTCAGAGAATATCAAAATAAAATTGAAAAATAAGTTCTTGCTATAGAGCTGTCATAAAATAATTCAAAAAATCCTATTAACAGCTATCATTCTTTCTTAAAATTGGGAGCCAAGCATCCTTCTTTGACACAGGCTGCTTCTCAGACTATCTGAAATTCCTATTTGTTCCTGTTGCAACTTTCCTACTTAATTCAAACGTGTTTGTACTTGTTCTTCCTCTCAGAAATTTCCCTCATCTTGAAAGAACATACTTCCTCTGTGCTACTTTCATTTCCTATTGGACTTGGTTCTGTATTAAGCTGAAAGGTAATAACAACAAAATGGAAGTTAAAAAATATCAAAAATATTGATTTATGATGTAAAGGCAAGTACCTGTGTTAGCTCTCAAAAAGACAATATTTTTTGTAAAATTAATTGCTTGTTGCTTCCCTCTTCTCCACCCCTGAGGATTAAACTTGCTGAAAGGTGAAGTTTTTGCTGTTTAAAAAACTGTTTTGTTTCAGAAGAAAGGAAAGAAACGTCAGAACTCCACAGGCAAAGAAAGAAAATAAACAAAAGGGAAATGATTACCTGCATCTGAGAACGAAAAGAAACATTCAGTATGAGTGTTCCCCATCAATTTCTGAATGAAACTTGATCTTGGGGTGGGGTGGGGGAAGAAGAGCAGAAGGAAGGAAAGAAAGGAGTCCAGTTAATTGGGAGCACATAAATGCTGCTGAGGTTTTCTGCAACTGTCTGATATTCATTAATGTAGCCTGTCTTTGCACAACATAAGAAACATCAGAAAAGGGATGTGAAAGCCACTCTCAGCCATAACACAGTTCTCCTGCAGCTACCGAGGTATATGCTAGATGTTTAAGAAATCCATTCATATCCTGGAACAGTTGTTATTAGTGTTTATTTTCCTATTATTAGGGTGTATCAAAAAGAAAAATACCCACATCCCAAAATGAAATATTTCAAATTCAGGATATAATTTGCTATCTATTACAATCATTTCCTTATTCCAAAAAGGGAAAATGTGAAAAACCTTTTGGAGTATTTTGTCAAAAGGACCTAGGTGAGCAGCAGAGGTGGGACTGGCTGCTGCTTCTATCCTGGCTGTTGTGCTCTGGGTCATGTGCAGTCACTTGAACAGAGGTGGGGATGATACTTCCTAAAAGTAACTAAAAATTCACACTGGGGGGAAAATCTGGTGTGCCATGTAAGGATGATAAAGAAGAAATTTCACTTTGAAATCCAGCTTCAGATTGGTGCTGAAAAGATTAACTTCCTTGTGCCCAGCTGCACATTCTAAGTCTTCTACAACTGCTCTAGGAGTCATGAACTAAACCAAAGCGAGTGCCAGGCAAGCACTACAGTCAACACAAAGGGAAAAAGAGGATGGTGTATCAGAATAGGAAGAGAGCAGAAAAGCAAAAGAGACCTCCCTAGAGAGAACTGATAGATAAATTAGAATAAGTATATTGAAAAAAAGCAGTCTGAGATTCACAGGAAGGAGATAGCCTGTGGGGAAAAATGTTAGTTGAGGCATTTCCGTGTTAAGTAGATGTAAGAAAAAACAACATATCAAAGTTAACAGAAGTGAGATCTATTTTATTTTAACAGCTGGAAGACAGTATTCTTGCATCTGGAAAGCCATTCAAAGCAGTAGGAATGAAAACCAGTGTAGTAGGAAAAGATTCCCACAGTAATGCTACATATATGTAGGGGTATTTTCCACCCATTGATTTTACTGTCATGTTCTCATTCTAATAAAAATTTGCATCAAGAGTTGAATGCCCTTTCACTGTTTTCACAGCCCTGCTCCTCAGATCTCATATATACTTGATCCTGATACAGTGCCTTAACATGGATGCATAAATATGCATGATCCAAGTTTAAAGCTCCTCAGAAGCTGGGCAGAGAATTTTACCATATAAAGGTCTCAGATCAAAAGTTTTAAAAACAGCTAGTGGGTTTGAATGTTCACTATAGCCACACTGAACCTAACCTTCAGGGAAGAAAAAAGAATCTACTGTTTGTAAAAAATATGTCCTTTGCAACTGGACAACTCTGAAATCAAAACACCAAAAATTAAAATTATATGGGAGTCAGCAGTTTTTTTACTAATTTCTCCTTAAAACAAGGTCTGCTAAAAACTGGATGGGTAATATAAGGATTCAGCTGACAATTCTTAGAAATTTACTTTGTTTTTCTATAAACAAATTGTGGCTGATAATAACTCAAGATGTAACACAGTGAGAATGAAAATATTTTGCCCTTGTAATTTGTATTAAGTTCCTCCTATGATTGCTCCTAAGTGCACTTAATAATCAACTAATGTATTTATTAGAAATAAAAATATCCAGCTTGTATATCTGTATGAATGGAAGTCTAGATGTAAGTCTAACAACTGTTCATGCCATATTTTTATTAGCTGACCTTCATAAACTTAATCACCACATTCATGATGTGTCAATCACTTTTTTTTTCAGTTTTCTTCAAGTTATAACAGTAAGTATTTAATCATGAAGACATCTTAAATTTGTGCATAGACCACACATTTATTCTTAATATTGCATATGAGAATGTGTTGTTTATTTCTGTGTTACTTTCAAATGACCACATATGGAAATCTTAGGAATGTAATCAGGATGTCAAACTCCAGCCCACAAAGTGGCCTGTAGCTAGCCTATGGCAAAAGATAATCTTCTGTTCCTTGGGTACCATCACAGCAGATACATTTATTTTGACTTTCAGAAATCTCTAGAAGAGCAGGAATTCCTGTTGCTCACTCCAAAGTGGGAAAAGTCTGTGCTGCCTCAATATAGTTGCTCCAATTATAGATACCCCTTTGTCCTCTGCCATCTCTAGAAATTCACTTGATTTTCTTCACAAATAATGAAGGAATATTTTTCATGCTATGTATATCAATACATCTGAAAATAAAATATTGTCCTTTAAAATAGAAATCTGACTTCTAACACTAATTTGTGAGAGTTTTTCTCTGCTTTAAAAAGTTCACAGACAAATTACAAAATTAGAATTTGTACCAAAATATATAAATGGTTTGAACATCTGGTGGATGATGAACAGTTTTGGCTGCCTAAAGGGAAAAAAAAATGTATTTAGTTATAGATCTTGTGTAATAAAGTATTTCAGCCTAGAGAAAATAAATGAGAAAAGAGTCACAGCAGGCCTGCAAAGCTTTGAAGTTAAGAATTCACAACAGAACAAGAGCAAGGCAAAAACATGAGGTTATGCAACTGTCATGACAATGTTGTTAAAAAATATCTTTAGCAGACAAATAATGAACAAGATATTAAAGACCTTAAATTGAGTCGCATCAGCTCTGGATCTGACATCCAGAGCAAATAAAACTTGCAAATCCTCTTCAAAATAATCTTCAGACTGCTTCTGAGAGATTTTTTTGTTTGCTTCTGTCTCTGGTTTTGTCATCCTTGCTTACTGAAGCATTTAAAATCATTCAGCATTTTATATGGTACATCATAAGAGAGTGACAAACTTGAATCTGTTGTGTGTGCAATATGGTCTTGCAGGAGCCCTGACCCTGAAGAAGGATCCAGGTCCTGTGGGATTCTGACATTTTCTTTGGTTTCATGCTCATAAAGTCCAGGTTTCTGTTGTATTTCTCTGCTATCAGGGTGCTCCTGGCTCATCCTCATTCTGTTTGCCAGGACCACCAAAGCCTTTCCTGCAGAGCTTCCACCTACATTCAGTACCCAGCCTGTATCTCTGTAAAGAGTTCTTCCTCCCTGGGTGAAGGAATTTGCATTTGACTCTACTGAATTTCACAAGGTTCCTGTTCCTCATTCATCCACTTGTCTAGGTCCCTCTGCCTGAAGTAAACTAGATCATCTCAGTCGGATGTCAGCTGCCAACTGGACTGAGAGTGTACAACAGATTATAAAGTCACTTCCAAGCCATTAATAAAGAGGTTAACCAAGTCATATCTCAAAATAAGACCCCTGTATTCCACTTATCAGCCTGAAGGTGGTGAGCCCCATTGACCATGGAGCTTCATCATTATATCTATCTTTTACCCATCCATTTATCTATCCACACAGACTATGATATCTCAGTTTGGATACAAGAATTTTGTGGCAGACCTTGTCAAAAAAATTGCCCAATACACTATATCTATGGTTCTCTCCTCATGCACAAATCCAGTCTTCCAACCCTTGGGTCTAATGACATTGGTTAGACATGATGTACCTTTTGGTAAGTTATGCTGCCCATTCCCAATCACCATCTTCTCCTTCATGTGCCCAGAAATGTGTTCCAAGAGGACTTGCTCTATAATTTTCCTAGGTAAAAAGGTGAGTTTGGCTGGCCTTTAGACTGTTTCACTTCTGGCCTTTTTAAAGTTGGATTTTTGAACATTTCCCTTTCTCCAGTTGTTGGAGCCCTTCCCCAGCCCCCTTGACTTTTCAGACATGATGGTGAGCAGCCTTGTGAGGACATGCCTTTACCTGCAGGTTGTCAGGGCCCATGGACCTGTATAGGTCAAACCATCTCCAGCAATCCTGGACATGACTCTCAGTCACTGCTGCTTGTTCTACTCTTGGAGCCATTTTTGTGGCCAGAGCAGAGATCTTATTGGCAAAGACTGAGGCAAAGAACACTTTAAATACTTCAGACCTGTCTGCATTCATGGCTACTAAATCCCGTACTTCATTCAGCAGTGTCCACATTCTCCTTGTTCAGATTTTCACTACTAATGCACCAGTTGAAGCTCCTTAGGGCCCTTCATGTACCTTCCAAGCTTCATCTGTCACTGAGCCTGGCTTCTCCTAGTGCCATCCTTACATGATATGGCAATGTTTCTAAGTTCTCCTTTGTAGTATGTCACTGCTCCTACCTCCTGTCTATAATGATAAAAAAATGAAAAGTGCATAATTTGCTTTATTTAAATGTCAAGAAAACCATGCTGTCTCTCTACTGTCCTATGGAATTTTATACTGTAAAAAAGAACAGTTGTTTCATTGCCTTTCATCTCTAAATATTGTTGAAGATACATGTATTTATACCATGCTCTACATTCTTTAGTTAATAAATTGGACACCATGAACAATCTGTAGTGCTTCCCATATTAATACATGAGTATCTTACCTTTACTAGTAAACATATCTCTATTTTATTTTTTTTATATTCTTAAAAATATATTTTATCATTTCAAAATAAAGAAATCTCAGTCAGATCCGTCACATCTTCTACAATGACAAGAAGCTGATTTTCAACAAAACTGGAAGTTGGATAATTTAAAATATGGTTATTATTTTTTCCCTTGAGTGTAACCTGTTGAACACAATGCTGTAATGCTAAGTGTTTAACAAGATTAAAACATTGACTGATAGAATCTAAACACAAGCTTCTGTAATATAATTAGGAGTATATGATATTATACATATAAATCTTTAGACTTTAGAATCCATTGTTGAACATTCAGAGTTGAAAAACAGTTTTATAATAAGATTGTAATGTAGGTATGGTATTTGACACCAGATACATATCAAAGAGAAAGTAGTAACTTGATAGAATAGACCATGGGTCAAATTTAGTATGCAGCTTTGTTGATTTCCTTGAAACATAGAGAATTTGCATTTAATGCTTACATTAATTTTACATTGACATTAAGCAGCTTCAACAAAGCAGGAATCAAATCTCTGTCCTGATGACAATTTACAAGAGAGATCATTGCTTTCATGAACATAAGATAATTTATAATCTCTGCAACCACTCTCAACAAAATCCATGTTTATTAGCAACAGCACCTTCCTTATGAGGAAAGGTAATTATTTCTTGTCAGAGAAACATCAAATGGAAATCAAGGAAGTTTAAGTAGAAAACAATGGCAAGCCAGAAAAGAAATTTTAAAGGCTTTTGAAATATTATGTCTAGATAATTGGTTTAAGTGGTTGAAGAAAAAGTCTTTAATATCCTAGCTGTGATGATCTATGGAAGTTTTCATGACAATTAGCATATCTCATTTCACACTCTTCCTTTCTTCAACCAAAAACGAGATATATCTTTCTTTCTTTAAAGAAATTATGATTTCAAAACACCTGGAGTAGACCTTTCTGTCATGAAAGACAATAGAGTATTGATATGTAAAACTCAAATCCTGAATTGGCTAATTGGGCATTTACAATGTAAATCTGTGAAAGAAACCACTTTTAATGAAGTCAAACTTTCTGAGAAATCTGATAACTTCCCATCCAGCCTCTCCATGAACCAAAGATTTTTCAATATGAAGCAGAGAGCCCCTCAGCCCCTAGAATAACCCTAGAGGATGGAGAAGTTATTTGATGTACAGACTTGCATGCAAAAACTTCCAGCAAAAATTTGTTACCAGAACTTTTCTGTTTGATTCTTTCCATTTAATTTAAATACCTAAGTAGCCAGTGGGACTGAGATTTGAACTTTGATCTCCCTGATTTAAATGAGTATCTTACCTACTAGAATTTTTTGCTTTTATTCTTCCTATTCCACACCTGGAAAATACAGGACTTTAGAGTTAAAATTCTGTGTTAAGTTCCAAGAGCATGATTACATTGATAAATTAATCTCTTATTGTTTGGTGTCTAGGGAAATAAGCAGTTGAAATTATCATTACTATTCATTTAATTTTAAAATAAGATTGTTTATAAATAAATGTCATTGTTAGCATTCATATATAATATAAGAAATTCTGAAAAATATTGCTGATAAAATGCATTTCTTGGTGATTAATCTTCTTAAAATGTAAAACAAAAATAATCAAACAGCAGGCAAATATGAAATATTTTACAACGCTCAAGCACTATTTCTCATTCATAGGACATAGCAGATAAACAGGATCTTAAAAAACTGAATTAGTGCCATAGTAACTCTTCATAACTATTTCTAAAGAATGTTTCTTCTCCAAATAATCGTATTGTCTAGTGCCAGCACAATATCTACAGCTGCACCTGTTAGATGTTTCTTCTCTTCCTGAAAGCACGTTAGATTTATATGTGCAGCATGACCAAGACTGCAAATATTAATTAATCTTTACAACTAGTGGCTGAATGAGTCTGACTGGCACATACAGTCCTGACAAACACAAGCTTTTGGGCAAGTAGCTTCACAGGATCTGTTTGGCAAAAGCTTTTCAGCCATGGATAGCGTTTGAATACTGTACTTCAGTAGAGACTGAAAGGTGTGTTTTTCACCAAAAATTTAGTATTTATTACACTGGGTAATGAAAGCACAGATTTTAAGGAGATTATAATTTGCAATGTTTATTTTTTACATGTAAATATTTTGCTTATTTGGGCACATAGAAAATATCAGTCTCCTAGAAAACAAAACATATCGGCGGCTTTTGTGGAGAATGGGAGAGTGATTGTATTGTATACATTTATCAAAGTCATGGGTATTTCTATTACATTTCTCAGCTAGTTAAGCCTGTCTATACAGTCAAGTGTTAGAGAAAGCAAAAAGGAAGAGAAAGTAATTGGGAGAATGGATTCAAACCTAAGCTAGGCAACTAAATTGTGCCAAAATTTTAAGATCCTAGAGGCACATTCCTCCTGAATATACACTTGTGCACAAGCTAAAAAAAAAAAAAAAAAAAAAAAAATTGAAGTAGTAGAACAGAAGTTTTTGTCTATCTAATTAAAATTACTTCCACCTTGAAAATATATCAGTGAGCAGAGGGAATGAAGTTCAGGCATGATAAAAAGGCACTACAATCATGAGCAAGAAAAAATTACAAAATCCAAAAGATCCCAAAACCTTAATAACTTTACTTAGTCAGGGAAAATGACTTTATAATCAGAAACAGTTTGTGAGGGTGCTGTTTAAAAGCATGACAAAGCTGCATTGTGGATAAAACAGTCTGATACCCAGTCTGAGTAGAGTCAGCGACTTCTTGGGAGAGAGAGGCTTCTCCTAATAAAAAGGATGTCTGGAGAGACTGAAGAAAGGTTCAAAACCAGCTTGTTTCTAAGCACACCTATACTGTAAACCATAGCTCAGTAGTTTAAGTGACATTTTCTGTAGCAGGAATCTCCTATACTGGAGGCAGAGCTATTCTCAACCTGCCTCATCCTGCTGTCCTGCAAAAGAATGAGGATGAACATGGCAAAGACCAGCAGGTTTCAAAACTCGAGTTCTTTAGGGCATGACAACTTTCTGATGCAGATAATGGAGACATGCCAATTTTATTGTCATTTGGATCCTACTTCTTCAAAGAATAGGTGCAAAAATTAGGTCAATTTACAAAATTTTGTGGGGCAGAACCCATTGGCTGTACTTTGTATCACTGGATTCCCAGGCAGGCACAGATTAGTTGGTGCATACCTATTCTAGAAAGAATTGTTGCTTCAGAAACTAGCAGCTATATATTTAATGGGTCATTAAATGTAGACATGCTTCAATTTTGAATTATTATTACAGTGTATGGTATCATAAAATTATATGAAAATTCATCTCTTTAAACCAAACAAAAACAAACATAGCAAAAAAATCACTTTAATACAAATTTGCTCAAATTTTCTCTTTGAAATCAAATTTCAAAATATCTGTAGAATTTATTTACAATACTAATTTATGAATGCTCCAAAGATGTTGGCTCTTATATAAAACTACTGAAATAAGTGGCGAGTGCACTGCAGCTGGAGCGCAAACCTGGACTAGAGGCTATTTGTCACCCCTGAGACTTGGATGAATCCATTCACTGTGGCCATCAACATTCTGGAAAGTTGTCCATGTTATGTTTTCTTGTAACTCAACATTAAAATCAGCATGGACTGTAGTAAGATCTCTGTTAAGTTGAAAACTCATTAAATCCTGCTCTAAATAACAATTAAACCTTCTGTGGTCCTAATCTCCCAAACTGCTGATTGCACTCACTAAATTATTGAGCTGCAGAAAGTAAAAAAAAAAAAAAGGAGAAACAAGCAACTCAGGCATTAAATGCCCTTTGGACACAAATAAAGGATTTATGCCACCTTGGGAAAAAAACCAAAAAAATTGATGTTTGCTAAGAAGCCACCTTGGCTTCTGTTTGGATCATTAGTTAGTCTCAGAGTCAGGAATCGGCCTAAAATTGCTCCATGTCTTCCTTAAGCTTACCATCAAAAAGTAGAGATGGCCTCAAAACTACAGTGGTCTTAGCTCAATGTCCAAAGGGCACAGTACTGGCCATGCTTCCAATGTTCTTTTGTTAGCTCTTGCTGTTCTCTCTCTATTCATCATTTCTCTGTCTTGTTTAATACTCTTTCCTGCTAACCCTTGTCAATATCTCTTTTTTGTGTCCTCTACCATTGATTGACCTTGATTCATCTATAAGAGGGTGACATGATGAAAACATAACTGTTCACAAAGAGGCAAGAAGATTTGTAACAGGTATTCAGTCTTAGAGATAAAGAAACTGTTCATTCCAAAAAAAGAATTCTCTTCATCCATTCTGAGAAAAGAAACATAAATAACAGTTTTTGAAAGAAACAGTTAACAAACCTGCTAGCCTTTTTTGCGCCTCTCCATCCTCCATACCATATAATCAGTAGTGCCTGTGCATTTAAATAATGCACATTTCTTAAATCTCTGGATGAATCCCCCTCCTAACATTTGTTCTTGACAGAAAAAAACCCCAAACCAACAAGGTAGTAGGCTACGACTACATTTGCTCAATTCCACAGAACAACATTAAATATGTCTAAGTTAAATACATTCAGACAGTGTTTTGAGAACTCATAAATTTCCTGTACAGTATTTAGTCTACAGTAAAAAACCTGTTTTATATGCAGGCAGATGGTTGCTCAGTTGTGATGAATGTCATAGTTGGCTCAGCTGGTGGGAGCTACTGCTTTGGTACTGCAGGCCAACCAGGAGAGTGGGCACTTACCCTGTGATGGCAATACCAGTGAACACATGCATGAATGTATGAATGTCAGTGCCTGAACAGCTGCATTGAAAAATCACTGTCTTTGCTTTTGATGGGAATGTGAGTCAGCTATAGGAGACAGAAAATTTTCTTCTTCTTGCCTGCAGATTGTCAAGACACCATAAATATGTTAGTCAAGAATCAAGACTGCATCATTTTAGATAAGATGCACTACTAAACACAAGGTAGGCTACTCCTGTGTATATTTTGAAGGCTTTCAACTTTTCTGTATTTTCCTTAATTATATATTGGTCCTTATCATAATGATAAGTTGACAAGTTTTAAGTTATTTTAAGCTACGTGTTTTCCATGGTATATAGAAAGGAAAATATTACTTATGCCCCTTGTCATATGAAGTATCCAAATACTTATCATACATATTAGATGTTTGCCTTTAAAATATAGTTTATTCCTTTAAAATACTGTTTGAAGTGTGGCTTCAATTAAAACTGTAAAATTTGGTTATATTAAAAAATGAAAAAATGATACAAGTTCTTTCAACCTTAATGAAACTTACAGAAATAATTTTATATTAATTTGCTGAAAGACAGACTCATGGGCCAGCAGTGAAAAGTTCCTTTAATAGCTAAGTTGGAAGAAGCCATTGAACCAAAAGAATATGAAATGTAAATGCTGGCAAACCCTTGACTATAGCATTGCAAATTATGAAACTCTAATATGACACTAATCATCCTATCATTCTTCAAAATAATGTTTCCATAATTAAATATAATAACTGGGAAGCCCACTTCAACATTAGTCAATCAACTAATAAGCTTGTTAAAAGAAAATAATTAGTTGTCTGCAGTCTTTGAAGAGCATCTATTTATTTTGAAATCCTCTGAAATACAAGAGAAAAAAAACTGAATAAATTTTAGCACAGGAATAAACTTTCCCTCTTGGATTTCTTGATTAATTAATGATTAGTAGACTCTCATATATGAGGCCAAACAGCTGAATGCTTAGAAATCAAGAAAAGAGAATTATAAGCCGTATCTCTTTCTCTGAACTTCCATAATAAATATTGGTTTTCTTGTCATACTAATATGCCACACGAAAAATAAACTTGTCATTAAATTTGAATTTCTGTCTTCTCAACCACTACACTTCTAGTTGCTTGAGCAAACTTGGAGTTCATGTTTGGGTTGTGGGGCTGGTGAGTCTAAGCCAGAAATTTGCTACTTGTTCTTAGTTTAATTGTGAGAGAAAAGTACATTGGGAAAGACTTCCTCCATTCATCAAAAGCTTTAATTAGCAAGCGACTGATCAGATAACACCTCATTCCATGAAGGGTTAGTAGATGTTTTAGTAGATGCTTTTCTGCTTCTGAATAAATATGACAATAACATGTGCTAAAACGTTAGTACCAATTCCAATTTTAAAGCCCACAGACTTAAAAAAATTGTCTAATTAAAAAAAAAACATACAGAGGAACAGCAGCAAGTAATTTTTCTGAATAAAAATAATGAATCAAATGAGTTTTTGCTTATTAATTGTTGCGACTGCGTCATAAATTACTCTCTCTGGACATCAGAGAATCCAGGAGGGGAAGAGGAGGAGGAGTGAGAGAAACTTCCTCTGGTGACTGTCTCATAAGGACAAACTCCTGCTCAAGCTTATTGCCAGAGCTCTCCTAACAATCCTTACCTTTGTGTATTCTTGGGATAGCAATGGGAGGAACTCATGCTCCATTCTTTCCCTGGGAGGCAATCAGTGTAGATTCCCTCTTTCTTATCTTCCTTCTCTCTCTGGAGAAATTCTGCTTTTGTGATGTTTTATCTTATTTCTGCCACAGGGTCACTTCAATATATTTCACATTATTTCACATAAACTCATTCTGTAAGTCAGACTTACTATAACAAATTTGCAATCAAATTTGCAATGTACAGTTTTAAGGATAAAAAAAAAAAATAATTAAGCTCATTACTTCCTTATTTAAAGAAAGTAGAGTTTAATTACACAAAATGCATTACTAGTGCTGTTTTCAGGCCCAAAGACAATGTTGTTTTCTCAAAGAACTTCTGAGGTTATCTTGACAGATAATGCCCTTCTCTGTTGAGTGGTTGCTCCAAAAGCTAGTTAATGAGGTAAAAACATGGGGTTTGTGAATTTCCTATTTTTTTTTTTGCCTTGATGAATCTATGATTAATATTTTAAGATAGCTATGTGTTTAATTATCATGAAAATAATCTCTCAATCAAAAACTGTTAAAAATACATATTAATGAACAAATATTCTAAGTAATTGCTAATGACAATTAGTGAGTAAGTAAATCATTTTGATTAGTAAATTATTACTAATGTACCCAGTCTTGCCTGGGACTTTTAGTAATGCAGTTGGATCTGGGTTTTTACTGAGTGTCAGAAAAATAAAACCCACTGTTCTCCCAGCAGTAGTGAGAGGCAGATTTTTAGAAGCAATCCCAAATCACCTCTCCTGAGAGGAAATTGGAGCTCAAAATTCACTTGGATTCTTCTGCCCACTTCTTATAATTCACAACATCATAGGATGACCTTTCATGAAGACCCAGAAGGAGGAAAAACTGGGACAGAATGACAGCTTCTTAGTAGATCAGCTGCAGAACTTCTGTTATTAGTATTTAATAAGACAGCTACAGACTGGAATTCATGTCACCTAAGACTCCAAAGCCAGTATACTCATCCTTATTTTGCTCTAATCAACAGGGATTAATAAATGCTTCCAGCTTTCTTTGACATACTTGAAATGTGATCTTCAAATGATACTGTATTATTTAACTGCATAAGGAAATATGCACACACCAATTTTACCATCTCAGGTTTCTAAAACAAATGTGATCCATACAGAAAGAAACAGTTTTACAATTAATGATAATACCATAAAGTGCTTAAAACTTAGATGATCTGGCATAAAAAAAGATTTTTTCTGGACAGAATGTTTCAGAGAGGATGGATTAACTATTGTCTACCTGTGGAGCTGTAACTTTTGTGCCATTACAGTATTTACTTACTGAACACCAGAATTTTATATAATACAAGGCTAATACTAGAACAACATTTTGCAAAAGATCTGCAGAACTAGACTGACTGCTTTCTTCAGAATAAAATAAATGTTGATGTAGAAATTTAGGCAATTATTTCTAGGTGCTGTGAGCCTTTTTCAAGCTGTAGCAAACAGAATATTGCTAAATTCTTTAAAGAGTCTGGAATAGGCAATTTGTTAGGTGTGATTTATATAAATTTTATTTACTAAAATATTTGAGGTATAAAGCAGTGACAGATCATCCTTAGTCTATGAGGGATTCAATTACAGCAATTATGTTTAGACCAGAAAAGAGAACCATCTACTAATCATACCCTATTCAGAAAAGGAAATCAGTGCAACAAAGCTGTCAAAGGTGTGTCATGATATAGGGTGAAAGATCAACTAAGTACCCCATTTCTAAATTAAAATTCATCTTTCCATCAGCAGTAAGCCCACATTTTGAAAGAAATATCAGTTTTTCCCCAATCATAGCCATAGTCCTCCCTAGAAAATATTTCCAAGGCACGACAGCAAAGAGACGGTGAAAATTTTACTTTCTTTACATACTTTCACAGTCCTCTGGAAATGGAAGCAAGAAAAAATATCCCTCTAGAAATAGAAAATTTCATGCTAAAGAGAAAGAAAAAATTCTGTTCTTCTGTAAGATGATGAAAACTATGGAAAATTATTCTGAATTTGCCTTGTATCATGTTAGAAACTGAAATCTACTGGTAGAAGTTGTTTCAGGTCATGGCACCTAGTCAATACGGAAGATAAATAAAGTTTGATCTTCTAAATTAATTGAAAAGCATGAGTTAGAGCTTCAGAACACTGATTTGCTGCATATAGCTTGTTTCTTCTCCATTTATCTTACCTAAATATTTTTCATTCAGCATTTTTACTTTCCTATACGGTGAAAATAAGTGATCATGAGTCCTCCCCTAAACCAGAACAGTAAGAAAAGCAAACACCTGTTAAAACTTTCAGGTCTATTAAATCATCGTAGCTCATACCACTGGGTGTTGTGTTGCCAGAGTCAGTGGAAATGAAGAAAAATTTTCTTTGAAAGTCAAGTAATGTAACCAAATATAGACTGTTTTTTCTTCTGGAGATGGTAAGCTAACTAAAGCAGCTATTGTGTTGTGTCAAGAAAGACAGCAGTTTCATATTTATAGGCTGAGTAAATAGTAGAGTGCACTTAGGGTTCTCAAATATAACAAATAGGGTTCTAATGTCCATATCCCAATTTGTGATTGAAAACTCTATCCCATTTCTTTATTCCAACTATTTTAGCCTGACAGTGAAGGATGATAATCTACCAACTAACAAGGAATAAAAAATACTACATCAGGTATAATGTGCTTAAACAGAGAAGCTCTGTACTAAGGCTCAGAATTTTGCATGGTTTCAAGAATATAAACAGGCAGATAAAATATTAGCCCCTCTGTGAACATCTCAAAAATTCCAGCTAATGTAACATACATATCATTTGGCTTCTAAAATTATCAGAGTTCTCTCTACTGAGATCTTTCAAGCAGCAAAAACACTGATGTTAGTCTGAGCCCTAGATTAACTTAGAGATCCAGAAGCCAAATTATTAAGCAAAGTGGGGCCAGGTGGTAGCAGGTGGGGCCAGATTCTAAAGGGAGATTTTTCAGAACCAACAGGAGAAAGGTTAAAAGCAGGCATTACTATTCAAAAATGGTGTACAAGATGTGTAGGATAAAAGTGACAAAGAAACTGAGCTTGTGCAGTTGTGTAGAGGACCAGACCTATGCATGTTTTGTCTCAAACATTCTGAGTATTGCTGCAGGAAAACTGGTCAGAGGAGAGGGTCCTGACAGGAGGGACAGAGGTGTTCTGAGCCAACATCCTGCTCCACCTGGAGACTCGAGCTCAGTGCTGTCCCGCCGTTCCTGTCAATTCACTTCCTGAATAAGGGCTGTCTATGCTTGCATGAACAAATATCTGAAAAGTCCTGTTTACATCAGAGGTGTGCTCCCAGTAAACTAAAAAGGGAGTAGATTGGCCCACCTTGCTCTCTTTTCTCTCTTTTTATTTGGCTCTCTTTCTGCCCTTTTTCTTCTCTTTCCTCTTTCTCTTTTTCTCTCTCTTTCTCCTCTCTTTCTCTTTTGTTTTCTCTGTCTCTCACAACCCCAGCTCCAAACCATCTACACAGCATCACCAAATTGAGATCTAAGGACTGGTGATACTCTGTTTTCTTCACTTGCTTTCCCTTGGCATAAATAACATAAGAGATCTCTGACACGTGGTGCAGTGTCTGTTCAGCCTGATGAGAATTCATAGTGAATCTTGGCCCCTAGTGATCGATCATAGCAAAGTGAAGATGGGAAATAATTGTGATCTTATAACATTACTGGGCATGGAATTCTAGTTTCCCAAAATTTTAATTTAAAGCAGTTGTTACCCCAAAGTGGTTAATAACTGTTATGGCTAGTTTCAGTCACACATTTATCTAAACACCTGGGGGGTACTATTTGTTTCTTTGCATATAATCAGATAATGTCACTACCTGACACTTTCTCAAAAAATGCAATGTTTCTGTAAATGAAGAATCATGATGGTGCTTAGTTAGAAGACTGAAAAGACAACTAGTCCAATCAAATTAGTATAAAAAAAATTACTATGTTGACATCATAATGAAGAGAGACATCTTATTAAATTTTTTTTTTATCTGTAGTTCAGGATCTAGAGTAATCCCAAGTGCATTCTTCAGACTATCAAAGAGGAATAATGTGTCAGTGAAAGATTCCAGACCTATCTCAGTGCTGTTTCCAAAAGGTTGTTGAGAGGAAGAAATGCCTTTCTGGTATTAGCAATGATCAGGTTGAGTAAGTGGAAGGCAGTAGGTAGTATATCAGAATTCTGAAGAGTAATAGGAAGTCTAATGACACGGGTTGTTTTGACTATGTGCTTCAAGGAAATAAAAGACCAAACAATCTATGAGAGGAATTTAATATGCAGGAGATGTAAAGCACAATGTCTCATCCAGAAGTAGATTTAGGTGACTATGATGAAATTTAGGTATCTGAGGATGGGATTTATCTGCCCTAGTTTAGTGTTTAAACTTCTAAATTAAAGCTCTATCAGTTGTTGGTAGAAGAAATAGGTAATTCAAAGGGCAAATTCTCTAATTACCCACAGAAAGAGTGATGATATCATCTTTAATATCCAAAAGAATCTGATGCAAAGATTTTTTTTATAAAAAGTCCCTGTAGATAAAGGAAATATGTACATAAATATTCATTTTAATACGTAATTCACTAATTTTTAATATCTGAGTTATGCTGGTTTAATTTTTCTTTCCCTTTGCTTTTCACAAATAAAGCAAGACTGTACCAAATGTTCTTAATACAATAAGTGTAAGATGTGGAGAGATCTGGCAACATTCTAAACAGAAGAAATGAGATTTTAAATGTGAAAAAGTCTGTATATGTGTGCATATTGATTTTACTTTACCAAGAATAAAGACATTAGTCACGATACTGTCACACTATCAAAAAAAGTTCAATTGAGAACTCCAAGTCAGTGAAGTATCAGCAAATCTGTACAATTTATTTATTGAGAACATTCACAAATGGAGTAATAATTTTTTTGTTGAAAACGTTTTATATTTGAAAGACAGTAGTACATTATAAAACTAACATTGTTTAGTAACAGCTTTAAAAAATCCTGGAATTTCTTAATAAGACATTGCTGTTGGGCTGTGACAATGTTGTAAATAAGTCCGGCTTCCTCTATAATCTAGATGTGATCCAATGTCATTGTGTGCTTTTGAATTGTCATTTTTCATTGCAGTTACATTAACTGCTCTCATAAGAGCTTTTCAATAAATATTTTTGTGTGTCCAAATGGTTAAAAAACCAATGTATCATGTATATCTACCTTGGCAAGATTATCTATCAAATTCTGAAATGTTTTCTATTGCAAGCAATGTTTAAAAGTAAAATTATACTATTAAATTTGCTTAGAAGCAAATAAAACATTATCCATCAGATATATCACCTACAACTCTTGCAAGTCTCCAATAGTTTTTTACCTTATTGATGCTATTTTCTTTCATGAAAAGACTGGTGAATTTGCTTCTCACTTGTTTCCATGGAACTGGAAAAACACTTTCCACATTGTAATCCACCAATATTTTTAACATACTAGTTTATTTCCAGCCCTGCTGCTGATTACAAAATTCCTTATTCAGAGTATGACTCTTCCTTTCATTGTTTCTCTGTGTTGTGATAGAAATCTTTATTTAAAAGGAATATCCAAACCAGATTTTCTAAATTATAATAAAGCACAGGGGGCTATTTTTCCTACCTGTTACTCCATGTTTATGCTGGTCTAATTCCACTGAAGTCAATGCAATTACTGTAGAGTAAGAGAATAATGTTGTTGCAATTATTTGTATCCAAGCTCTTAGTGTTTCATCTATTTGGACATGTGCAGATCAGAAACTTTTGAATGTCAATTGAGACCGATTAAAACACTCAATGTTATGATCTTTGCAGTGTAGCAGTATCTGTTAGCATTTAAAGTAAGTGACTGAAAACGTTCTAAGTCACATCTCTAAAAAAATAGTTTCGTAAAAGTGCACCACCTCCTAACAGACCAACCAGACCAATTTCAGTCATGTGCATTGGTGTCAATCCGACTGTAGTAATATGCACAATTAGGATCTGAGACGGGATTTTAGCTTTCTAAATGTAAATTGTAAAAGTGTAAATGGACAGGAAGGTATGTCTTCTGTTCTCTGCTAACCCTAGGGTGTTAAACATTATTTTCACATGAGAATGAAGAGGATTTTCCTAAAGTTTTTTAAAAAGTGAGTATATCACATGCCATTAATTCCTGCTCAGAAAGGTCAGGCCAGCAGTTCTTAAGCTTTTACTCCTGCCATATGCATGCACGGGCACACACAGACACGTACACTTTAGAAGGTGGCTTGGAAAGTTTGAACCTCAGCAATATTCTGGCAAGACATATAGCTTCCTGAAAGATTTAAATTCATTAAAAAAATTATATTTCAGTAAAAATGCAATTTCCCAGAAACATTTCAGCCAGCTTCCTGGACAGCCAGAGTGTTTATCTAAAAAAGTATTGTGAGCAATAACTTTGTCGTTGATGTTGTTGCTCTTACTATTATTTGAATTTTTTTCTTCTACAAAAGATGCATCAGGTTAAACAACAAAAGGGACATTTTAATTCATACTATTCATCAAATCTATGATACCACTTCACAAAAACATTCTTTCTTTGGCCTGGAACACTGACTGGCAAACTCCCAGCTTACAGCACCTGTTTCATAGCTCACAGTGAAGATTTTATAAATACCTCGCAGTCATCTTGAGAAATCATTCATTTCATGATATGACTGAAAGTCGTTCTTGGAATTATAGACATCCTATTATACTATTTAACTGTTCCACCGAGTCATTCTATGAAATGCCTAAAAGTGTCAGGCATTTCATGAAATGGCTGGAGTCAATGCTTTACTCATTTTATGAAACTTAGCATTATGACATTCTATTCACTACTGCTGTGAAAAATCAATTTTTTCCGAGGGAAACAATGTCCTATCAAAGTCCCACTGATATAAATAAGCAGACATATTTGTCATATACTCCTCACAATCTCTCAGCTGCTGCAGGCCTGAGGCAGAAGGCCTTTCCTGAGTTTGCTCAGTCAGACAGACCTCCTCCGCTTTTGAATTGTGTCTCTGGGTGGTTATTTATCAGTACTTGTCACTTAGAGAATGAAGAAAACCATAGGGAATTTTTATTTTAGTTTAGTTTAGTTTAGCTTAGTTTAGTTTAGTTTAGTATTTTTTCTACTGCTAACCCACACCCAAGTCTGTATTTAGACTTGCTTAGAGATGTGCAACACTAATGAGATATAGTGGAAAGTAAGAGACAATAAAAACACCCACTTTCCTATAATTGACTCAGGCAGAATGAATCCACAGAACAGTTTAGTATTATAAAAGACATAGATGAAAAGGATCTGAAAGGGATTGGTTTGAAAAGTAAAATCTGTCATGGGAAATATTGTAAGAATTAATTGGGTTTGTGTCCCAAGCAGCTTCTCCAGGAGAGGAAATTATTAATGGCAATCATGGTTCACTGTTTTGAAACTTTACTGATGGAGATTAGGATTTTGTAAATGCTGTGAAGGCTGAAGGAAATCTAAAATAAGAAAAGGCAAATGTTCCAAAGTCAAATTCAATAGCTGATGTCCTGGTTCTGAAAACAAGTAGTTAGTATGTTACAATATGGCTGTAACGTGAAATAAGAAATATTTATAAATAAAATTATTATGGAAATACTTTAAAATATTATTTTAGGTTAATGTTCATAATTAATCAATAATTGTGTATACAATGCCTAAAACTGTTATTCATTACACAAACTACTTTACA
Organism: Cichladusa arquata; assembly: GCA_026413545.1. Classification (NCBI taxonomy): domain Eukaryota; kingdom Metazoa; phylum Chordata; class Aves; order Passeriformes; family Muscicapidae; genus Cichladusa; species Cichladusa arquata. The sequence goes on along the minus strand of JAOTQP010000870.1, from coordinate 16,675,394 downwards.
AGACAACCAATAGCAAGAAAACAAGAATCATAATCTTGAAGTGGATTTGAAGGACTTTGTTGTTGTTAATGACATAATTTGTCACATGGAAGATATTTGAATACTTACAACTTCCTTCTTTTTTGCATGCAGCTATATTTGGCAACCTTTTAGTTTCTCCACAGGTGACAAAAAAATTAAAAAAAAAAATAGAGCAGTCATGAGTCAATTAATGAAGAATAAGTACTAATAAAAATGAAAAAAAAATTTCATGTGGCTGGCTCTTATATTCTACTGAGGGATGGGAAATTAAACTTCTTGCCAATAGACAATAGAATCATCTACACTAACAGTTACTAAAATTGTGAATTACTCATAAAAAAAAAATTCTAGCTCTCATGAGAAATTTATGATTTTTTTTTTTTTTTTTGGTGGGTTTACTGAATCAGGGCTGCAGCTAGCTTACTTGTTTATGAAAATCTTTTCCCTTAATCTTGCTGCTAATAGTTGCTTTTGTTCATTCACAGTAGAAGGAAATTAACATGAGGTGAACAGATTTGCACAGTAGGAAATGTGTGTAAGCAGACACCATCTTATAGTTTGAGTAATTTGGGGACATTTGCAGAAAACATCCAGCTTGACTTTCAGTACTGTTATTTGTGTGCCTTGCATTGAATTTCTCCAATGTGAGCAAGCTAGCTGAAAACCCAGCTCTGCAACTTTTATGATAGAACATTCCATTGCAGTCAACCATTTTTCTTCCACTAGGATAGTAGGATGGGAACCTTTAAGAACTTAGAATTTTCCAGAAGCCAAATTTTCTTTGTCTTTCTGTCTATATCAATCATGCTGTGCAAAACATTGTTACCAAATGGAAGCTTCCTATGGATCAACTTCCACAGTCGGGTGGATTACACCAGAAATCTCAGGGTTTTTATTAAAAGAACTGAAATAGCATAAAGCACATGATGGGTCTTTGCAGCACTTAGATTTCCTCAGATTGCATTCATTACTACATATTTTAATACATTCAAAAAGCGCATGGGAATGACAATGTTCTACCATTTAATTTCAGATATTATGCATCTATTTATGCATCTATTATCTATTTTTTAAGCATCTATTTATTTCAGATATTAAACATCTGTTTACGAGTTTTGTTGTTTCTACTTTGAAAGTAAACTTGGAGTCCTGAGAAAGTACTTGAGAAAGTTGTCCTGGGCTGACTGTCAGAGTGTAAAAGTTCTTTGATGTTCCTGTATTAGCTATCTACTTGGTACTTTTCCCATTTTTCATTCACTTTCTCCAAAAGTAATACAGAATCTAGGAAAATCCACAAAGTTCTTTTCTGCTGCATTACATATGAAAGAGGAAATAATTGATCAAAATTCCTGAGGACATATAGGGGATAGAGCCACCAGCACTCAGCAGCCCAAGGAGATTTTGGAAGTGAAGTGTAGTAACAGCCCTATTCTTGCAACTGCCTTTTTCTCCCCTTGCATACCCCACAGGGCTGCAAGGCTGGGGTGAAAGGCAAATACTGCAAAGGGATTGCTCTATAAATAGAAGCTGCATTTGCTCTTGCCAACAACTTTGTGTATATTCTGCCTACAAATGTCAGGACCACGCATGATGCCTCCAGCTTCATTAGCCACATTTCCCCCTTCTCAGAAAGAGTCTTGGTTAAGCATTAAGATTACCACATTTGAATCATTAAAATAACTCTGTGATGTCATTGGGACTATCAAGGATACTTTTGATCATAATATCCTGACAAACCTTATTAAAATATGTGTATTTATTTAAATGTCATGTTAACATATTTTACCGCTTTTTTTTTCAGCATATATTATATATTCAGAAAAGGCAGACCTTGAGGGAGGCAAAAGAAACCTGAATTTTCAATCCTGTTCAAATAAGATAAAGATAAATCTGGTACTTACGATACTTCTAGTACAAGTATTGTATAAAGTAACAATTGCAAAGGCATAACACTATTCATTATGAGTACAGAGCTGAAATGTTAAGTGAAATTGAATTTTTTCTGTTAAGACTTGGTAATGGGTGCCTGGATAGAAATTATTTTGAAAGCAATAGCTAAAAAGTGGGAAATCTGTTCTTTCTTATTTTACTCAATAGGTACACAATTGCTCCTGCAATGAAAGCAGGTTAGATCTCTAAAGTCTGCAAGATTGAATTCTGTTCCTGAACGTTCTGAGACAAATGGAATTAGACAGATTTCTCTAGAGGATGAAATCAGTCATCATTGTTCTGTATGGATAAATTAAACAGAAGAACAGTATGTCTGAGGAGAAAAAATACATTGTCTTAAATTTTCCATGGTAGAGTACTTGTATTTCATAGCACTGCATTTATGTTCAATAGCAAAGCTTTGGCATTGCTCAATTGTAACAAAGAGCAGAATTGCACTCTGCTCGGTTTTCTCAGAGAATGGGCCACTTAACCAAATAATGCTGTAAGCGAACAGATAAAAGTGGGCTACTAATTTTACAAATTATCCTCTGCTACTGCCAAGTACTTCAGAAAGCTGGCATGAGCTTTCCAGCAGGAAATATCCCTGTGTGCAATAGCTCCCAAAGAATGCCAGCTAATGTAGAACAAAGAGGAGACTGAATTTGTCATGAAGCAGTTTTGAGAACAGAGGGCCAGATATAAGGCTATGGAGTCACACTAGAGATACATTTGGCTCGGAGTTTTTGAACTATGATTTAGCAAATTCTATTAGGAGAGCTGGGCTAGAAAAGCATCTGGTTGTTTTGGAAACAGGAAATAAGAAGTGCCCCAGAAGACATAAGTGAGAAAAGCTTTTGCTCTTAGCAACTTCGTGTTAGCTGAACAAATTTGCGTTTGAGTTCCAGCTGCAAAAGCTGTACACTGGTAAATGGAAATGGTTGAAATAGAACGTATCTACTCTGCATCTGCTTCTTGCACATTTTCTTTCTTCTTTGAAACAACTAACTTTGCCAGGACGCTCTACAAGGTCTATTTGGAGTCAAGCCAATTTCATTAGATATATAGTAAAGACAGAGTTTGCAAACAGTAGTCCAAAGGCTAGCTAGGAGAAAACCAGTGAATAAATGACAGAATATCTTTTGGGAGTGCAGCAGAATTAGAAACAGTACAAAGAAAGAAAGATCCAAGGCAAAAAACAATAAGAGTAAGTGGAGTAACTTTACAAAGTTCTGTAGAAAAGTTTTGATATTTTAAAAACGTTTTTAACTGTCTTTACTTGCTTTACATTTAAAAACGTGCACAGTGCACAGCATTTCTTGCCTAACTCCCTACTTCGATTCACACTTGCTGCCTTCTGAGCTTTTTTACCAAGAATCTCTTTTTTCTACATGTTTTTTTCTGCCTTGTTTGTCCTCTACAGAAAAACTGTGCATCTTCTCAACCTTTTATGTCCTCTTTTTCCAGGATTAAGGCAGCAGTCACAAAGAAGGAGAGATGGCTTTCATTTATTCCAAATTTCTCAGGCCACTGGGGCATCTTTCTTCCTCATCTTAGCAGCACAGCTGAAGGGCATCAGGAGTCAGTGCTCTGACTCCCACTTGGTGATATTTTGCTTGCTCCTTCTCTCTTGCACAAATGAATTGATTGTTCTGCCCATAAGCTGTCAATCAGCCAAAAACAGGAAAAGGGAAGCATATTTGAATGGCTGTTTACAGATATATTAGTGAGCTAAGGAAGATTCATTGCTGTTTGTTTTCTCACCAGAAGAGTTAGTGTTGAAAGAGAAAATAAATCCTTTTCCTTGCTCCTTGGCAATAGCACCTGCATTTTGAAACCAATGCAGAGATTGAATGGAAATAGGACTTTTGTAAGTCTTCTCAAGGTTTATCAGGTATCCTCCATGCATGCACAGAGAAAAGAACCTGAAAGGAAATTAAAATTGGAAGAAAACAATGTATCCTGAGAAGAAAAAAAAGTTTTCTATTATGGTGCATCCTCAACATTAATTGGATCTTCACAAAAACGTTTCCATTTTTTTTTTTTTAACGTGTTTTTCTCCACGTGTTTTTTCTAGTTGATGAAAGAAAAGAGAGTAAGGAAGAATCCAAATTCCTGGAATAAATTCTGATGAATTTGGAATAATATGCTATCTTTGTAGGACTTGTCTGTTGTATTCTGAAGGAAAATCATTAATAAATGAAAGAAAACACATATACACAGCAAGTTTTGGATCAGAGGGTTCTCTGAGTTATACCTTCAATTTAATCCTCAGTTAAGACCCATTTTTGAGACTCACGTGAATCAGAGGCTCTGTTACTGACCCTCCCTGTCATGTAGAATTTCACACCATCATTAATATCTTTCTCATGAGAATTTTTAAATTGATACTTAGAAATCAGTCGGTGAGAGAACATGAGAAATTTCTGACCAGCAATCTTTAACATTATTCAAGGCAGAGTCAGTGAGGCATCACACATTTAAAAAGTTCATCTTTCATTGCTTCTGCTCCACCACAAATTCCACTTTATGTTCAAGCAAAGAGTATGCAGCAGGTTCAGGTACAAACGTGGCTTAGAAACATTGACTACTACTTATGCATTCAAGAAATATTTTTTTCTGTGATTTCAGCCAGGAAAGTTGATTTTCAGAAAGTATAATAGTTACAGCTGATTCAAGTGATAAAGACATAAAAAGCATTATGCAAAGGAGTGTGAAAGCACAAGGATGTCAGAAACAATATAGCAAACTGTTCCAACCCTGCATTTAGATCAAACTCTTCAAAGGAAGTAGAATGAAATTAATGCTTTTATAGCCCTCAACTGGTTACCAGGAGACAGAAATCCCTCTTCTGCAGATTGGGAGGACAAAAATGGCTAATATACAATAATATATGGAGCTATCTGTAACCAAACTATAAAGTTTCAGAGCAATATTTTTGTCTACAATCCAGTAACTTGTGTACCACTAAACACCTTCCAGAAAAGTTCACTCATATCAAGAAGTGATTTTCACCTACATTTTCAGGCTTGAGCTTATTAAAGAAATAAGAGAAAAAATTCAGTCACACACTTGCTATATAGATTTATGTCTTACAATTTTTAGTTGCATTTGATGTCCTATTCTTTGTGGTCCAATAAAGGTACACTGCACTGCCAGAGAAATGTAAATCGGTCTTAAAGTGACACTTTTGGTAACAAGGGATTGATTTTAAAAACCTCTTTGTCTAGTTGTTTTCCCAAATTTAAGTGTACTTAGTCCAGAATTTAAATGTGTTTTTAAGCCCCTGCTAGGTGCATACTTGTTTAAGGACCAATAACACTGCAAATTAGGACAGCCTTACAGGGGCTCATACTTGAGGTAAGTTTGGCTGCTCTGTGAATCTCAGGGCAAGAAGAGAAACTGAGCAATCTTTGCCTTCAGTTGCAGTTCTGCCAAGGCTATGATGCTGTAGAAATTTTACATTTCTAAAATTCTAGGACTAATAATACTTTAAAAATTACCTATATATTTGAGGCATATCACATTACACTTCCAATTTAATATTTAGAAAGACCACAGTGTTTTATTTTAGGTACAGAAAGCATTAACCAGTTAAATTAAATTCTTTGAAAAAAACAAACCATGGAAACTAACAGCAAACAGTACTTTATCAGAATCTATGCCTTTAGGGAACTATTTAGGTACCAAATCTTGATATCAAGAAAGTTTATAATGAACTATTAGGGTATGATTGAGATATGTATTTCAGATCTCTCACCAACTATAGTCTGAGTCATGTATTTAATCTGCTTTACAGAAATTCATCATCATTACAAAGTAAAACAAGAAGAAAAATACTTCCAATGACTTTGATAGTGAAGGACTAAAGCAAATGGAAACTACAGATAGCAATGCTACAAATTTCCTAAATCCTATAGAGCTGCATAAAGGAATATGTGGGAATTTGACGTTTTTCTGGGATCAGACAATGGAAATTCTGAATGTTTTGTTTGAAATTCATTTGTTGAAACTCACAGTAGATAACAGAAGTGGTCACACTTTTTCTCCAAAGAGCTGGTGATCACCATTAGCTCTCTTCATAATTGTGCTAATAACTCACATGCTCCTAGAACAGTGAGGGGGCTCTAAATTCCAACTCACAGATAAGGTGCAAGAGTGTGGATACAGTCTACAGCACTGTGTTTGCCACCTTGGCTGAAGTCTTGTATAGCTGCCAGACCTCCCCCATCAAACTCAGCACAAGGGCTGGACTCAGGGGATTGCCCTGCTTCTAAAGGAGCAGCTGCCACTCTGCTTTTACTCAGGTGAACAGGGGTATTGGACCACAGTCCAGGCTCCAACTGACAGTCTAAAGGCATGCTTAAGTAAATTTACAAGATCAGGGACAACCTGAATAAAACTGAGCAACATCTTGAGCCACAGGTGAAGGCACTCCACAGGAAGTCCTGAGATCTATTTATTATTTTTTCTCCTCTTACTGAATTGCTTTTTATTAGAGAATTTGTTACTATATAATATATATGTGGAGCCTGGAGGAGAGACCAGATAAACTTAATCTTTCCTCCTCCCCCATTAAATTCTTCATCAAATGACATGATGTGAGGATTAATATTCTCAAAATCTGTCAGGAGTTCTGATACTTCAGTGACAAGGCACTATAATTACTGTAAATAATCCTCCATTTCTTGTGAAATTGCTGGATTCTGAAAGGGTAAAATTGGTAACATTAACTAATAAAATTAATTTGTAATGAATTATTTGGCTAATTGTTAGAAAAATAACATTAACAGAGAGTAAATGAGGATCTCCATTAATATTGTTATAGATGGGATTAAAATCCTCCTGATCAGAGCAATAACCTCACTGCTGTATGCATTCTGAGTCCTCCCAGGTGTCCCAGAGTGTTTGATTTAGCTTTTGAATCTCCAGTTGAGCTGCAAGATGTGTGAAAACTCAAGTACCCAGACAGCTTTCTATTAGCTCTACATCTGAGGATACTCAAGAGTATAAATTAATCCTTTCAAAGTCAATTGTAACTTACTTTCATTAAATTGGCTCAAGATCATTCTGCTTGAGATAATAACGTGACTGACTTCAACTTTTTGCTAAACACTGTTTTTTCCCTTACCTCCTCCCTTAAAAATCTGTTTGCTTTTGACATTGACTGTCAGAGCTGAAAGAATTGGTGTATTTTAAACTTTTGATTTCTGAGAGGAGGACAGAGCTCTGATGCACTTAAATGTGTGATATACTACTACACAAATACCTGATCTTGAAGAGTCTGTCATCTGACTGGAAGGAGGGGAATCAATGCAGATGAAACAACAAAGTGGAAACAGCTGTGTGTCCTCTGGTGGATATCTATTTTCTACCCATTTTAAAAGTTTTCCCTAGTATTTAATGCCTTCTCAGTTTCCTAAGACAGTGGCAGAATATAATCACTCACATTTGTCCAAGGGCCAATGCCAGTAGAATGAGTTCTGCCACGGAAGCAGGTGAAAACAAGCTGAGCTGCAGCACTGCAGAGTGCTTTTCATTCTTCCTCCAAACATTCTGAGATCTTCAAGATCTCCTTTACTCAGAGACTTCTTTCTCCAAACAAGCTCGTTTAGAGGGACATCTCTGAAGGGCAATGAACTTTGAGGGGCTGTCCTATAACTACTACTTAGTCTGGATGGATTGCTACACAGCATAAAGGTAACATCAAGCTTTGGAAGCTTGAAGAATTACAGAAGCACAGTTACTGCTGATGCATTTGGATGAATCACCTAATTCAATTCAGTGAAACAAAATGTCAGTTTCCAGTCAGTCTGGTCCATGTAGACATTATAATTTATCATTAAAAATGCCAGTGATGCTCAAATTAAATGAAACAGAATTTAGCACTTTAACTTTCTTAATACCACACATAGATAATCTTCCTGGAGATAACCTATGCTTACCTTATTATTCTCTAGTCTCAAGTATTTCTTGCTTACTGTAGAATTGGCTTTTAAAGAATAGTTCATTTTTCCTTTATTTTCCCTCTTGAAAATATAGCTAATTTTTTTATCAACATCCATTAAGCTTCCAATGTCTATAACTCAGAATGTTATTTGTAAGAAGTATCTATTTGCTTTGAAGTGCTTCTTGGTTCCAAGGATTCTGGAAGAGGACTTTCTGGATCACTTTCTTGAAGACATGATCCTATTTCCAATTAATCCTACCTGAAAGCCTGTTCAGTCTCAAAAAATACTCCAATTTAAACAACTGACATATCTTTCCCATTTTGACAGCTGATCTCAAAACCAAATAGGTTTCAAAAGGAAAAACTTCAATGTTTAGGAAAATGTTTAAATTAATCAAATGCAATCATATCAAGTAAGAAAAGCTTAAGCCAAGTCATTGAATGCAAGATGCAATTGATTTTTTAAATACCTTCATTTATATCTTCCCATCTAAGCTGTAATAGAAAGATGTATGGCTATTGAAGTTCTCACACCATGCCTTTTCCACACTGGAAAGAAAATTACAATGGATTATGAATTTTTGTCCATTACCAGAGTAGAGGGCTCTGGTAGTCGACAAAAGTTCTCCAGAAGTCATGAAGAGTGCCCAGCAATCATGCAACTTTTGACTTGAAAATAGTGTAACCCCAAGTAAAAGCTTCTGATCATAAGACTAATATCACATGAGTGTCTGGGGGGAAAAAGAAGTATCCTTAGAATTTAATGGCAGAGTTGGAGTCCTTATTTTTGCCCTTTTCCTTGGTTGGATTTCTGACTCCACTTCCTGCTGCTCAGTACTGGCTTCAATTATTTCTTATCCTGGTTCCTTGGAATGTCTCTTCCTGATTTCAGCTTTCCAACTTCAGTGTGTCCTGTCCTGACACTGGCTTTCTCAGCTGAGCCTTGATCTAAGTGTGACTCCAATATCCTGTAACCCTGGTTGACTGACACATGCTACCCAAAACTAGAGTGGAGCACCTCAGATATGTCTAATCTCTCTCTTGTGTTGGTAGAACAGGGGACCAGACAAAAAACAAACTTTTTTTTTCATTTAAGCAGCACTTTCTGTTCCCTGAGTATTTAAATGACCCAGTTGCAGGGCATAGGTATTTTATTTATAAAGAAGAGCTCTATTTCCAAATGTAAACCTTTAATAAATTTGGCATCTGAGGTGTGTTGGGATCTGCCTTACTTCTGGATGTCTTCTACTGATAAAAGATATGGAAACTATAAAACCCAAGCTTCTGCAGGAATTTAGAGTTACTTTGAAGGGAGTTTTGTAAATAGGAGTTCAAGTTGTCCTCAATTTTCCTTACACTTTTGAAACAAATAGGAAAAATTATTGATGAAACACTCTGTTAAAGGCTTATAGAACACAAATATTTCAGAGGGAAAACAGCAACAAAAAATGGATTTCTCCTCTAGTAATGTCAGCCCCTTTTTTTTTTTGCTGGATCTTGTAAAGGATTTACTGCTCATATTAAAAAAAAAAAATCCACAAGGATTTTCCCAATTAACTCTCCACAATATGCTTTAATTAGATAAAATAATGTAAGATATTGGTGTTGGCATAATCTATATAAGCATTACAAAGTTCTATATTTCTTGCTCACTCTCTCCAAATTTAAATATCTTCTCATGGTGAAATAAATATTTTAAATGGACTAGAAAGACATAAACATAATTAAAAAGTACTCTTGTACCATCTCCTTATAAATATTTTATAAGTTTTTACATTAAAATAATATGAGTTCTGAACACAGTGAATTAGAAAGGTATTAGAAGCATCTGTTGAATACTTGATAAAGAACAAATTCAATTTCATTGAATGATAACTTTCAAAGCACAATACAAATCCTTGGTTCATAGGGCATATTTCAGTATACTGCATTGTTTTTTAAACCTCAAGGAGATAAGGATGACTGTTTTATTTAATTCTGTAAATTATTTCAAAATTCACTTTGTAGGAAGTTGGCACTTTAAGTTTTATAGGCAAAAATTGTACATCAATAAGAAATTATTAGTGTATAATTTAGGATGGTGTGTTTGCATACAAAACCCTCAAATGACTATGTGTTCGACATTTCATTGGGTAATTCAGTCAAACATACTTTTGTTGTATTATAAGGAGAAAGACATAGCAATATTTACATTGTATTGCACAAAACTCCTGACTGTTGTAAAATCTAAAACCAGAACAGATAGAAAACCTATTAAGACTGATTTTCAAATATTTTGAAACCCTACTTCCCATAAATTAGTGTCAACTTGTGCAAAGATAGCGTGTGAGCATCTTAAACATGAAGAGATTCAAACAACCACTCTGATGCAAATCTAGTTATGCAACTGTATAAACAAATACATGGTTGAAAACACAACAGACACAAAGGAATATGTGATGGGCATGCAATTCTTATACACATGTTCTACTGTTCAAGTCAAGAAATTCATTCAAAAGGGCCAATTTTCTAGTGCTAAGTCCACTTGGTCATTTGTTTCAAACAAACATCAGGAAGAGGTGGTCACCATTTCATGAATAGAATGTATTTCATTTCACTTCCAAATGTAGCCAGAGGACATCTAGCATGCCCATTTCATTTAGGGCATTTGCCCCTGGTGTGATAATGAAGCAGGATCTGTTGGAAGCATGATTTTGGAAAATTTTCTTTCAAGATAAGTTCTTTTTCCAGTATAGTTTAAGTGTACATGTGTCTAAGGTTGTACAGAGCGTACATCAGGGTGTTTCACACAGCTCTTGGCTTTATGTAGGTGTGTTGTTATACTAGTTTAACAGTATCATGTATGTTATAATTTCATGTATGCTGACCACTATCCCTACGAAAAATTTATAACATATATATTAAATTTTCATAGAGGTATAATGATCATTAATTTCTAGCTGCAATAATAGACTTGCAATCCAAATTTTATGCAAAAGATAAAGATATTTTGCTGACGTATTGCATCAGGAACTTTATGGTAACTTATTCAAATATCTTTTGAATTTATTCAAAAATCTCTTGATCAAAGTGGCTTATTAAAAGTTCAGCATATGATGAGACAATCAGTTATCTGTCATAATCTGAAAAAACATGTTGTTGTGAAAAGTAACTTTGACATGGGTTGGGATAAAATGGATGAGTTTAGAGTTGTAGGAGTCTCCAGACAGGATGTGATTGACAGCATCATAATCTGAGTACCTGATGTACAAATTGTTCTAGACCATCCTGATAATAAGAGAAAGATGTATTTAGTTACATGGTTTATAGAGGAAATCTGATGTGCTTTAAAACAAACTTTTTCCCATAGCATAAGAGGAAAATGCTGCATATCAACTGTGAGCAGTTTTAGAGATCCTTATGAAAAACTGCTATAAGAGGTTGACCTGCAGAGACAGAATATTTATCTTAGGTATTATTTTCTTAATTTTATTTTTTTTCTTCTTCATTTTTCTAGCTTTCAGAGAACCTTCGGTGTGCTTTATGGATGTACTTTAATTTTTAGTTGTATCATTTATATCTGTAATTTTATTGAGGGCACACAATTTAAAAAGTTATTAAAAAATTTGGAGCTAATAACTTCTTCAAAATGCTACCAAAATCCTCCAAATGAAAGCAAATTAATCTTATAAATCTATTAAAACTTCCTTATCTTTCAAAATTAAAATGACCTCATGAGCTTTTCAATAAATTCCAGTTCATTCATATAACCTACTTCTATGATTTAACTTTTCTTTGATTTTTATATCCCTAACAAAACAAATCTATGTAATTCTTATTTTTCATATGAAAATTTACAGGAATTTTAACCAATCTGTTTTCTCAAAATGTCTTCCTACTTAAGATGCTATGGTGACAAGGATCTTGGAATGGTCCATCTATTTGTGCGGATATTTCTGTGCAAAGCTTCAGTGACAGAAAGTCACTATATTTATATTTAAAATGAAGGCCATAACAGATTTTACGAAGCATGATAAACTATATTAAACTAGAAGGAAGAACAACAACATTTAATGTTTTGTGATGCAAAACGTGAGATTGGGCACATCTAACACATCACCAGAGATCTGATAGCTAAACAAAGGAGGGAAGGATGGAATAATTTAATTCTAGGTAACAGATTTGAGCTGAAGGAATTCTCTACCTCTTTTTTCCATCAGTTCTGCCATCCCATAGCTTCTGATTAATTGCCATCAGACCTTACTAATTGTACAGTTGCAGCAATATTTGGAAAGAAAATCTCTTAAGCCCAGTCCAGGTGCAGCACACTGCTCTTTTGCAGTCTCTGTCCCTGTTTTCTTTCTTTTGCAAGCTCTCTATACTCTGTTTATACAGCACAGTTTATATCCTTTTCCATCTCAGAACTATTTGTGAATGAGCAGGGTTTCTATTTTAAAACATCACAAGGCCCGTGTGCCAGAAATGATCTGTAGCTTAAAACTTTATGTGCTAAATTTCACTCCTGAGGGAGGTCACTTGATACTGCTGCTTGACACCCTTCAACTGATAAGTCTCTCATTAAATTAGACACCTCCACAGTTGTGAGAATTGCCTTTTATGAAGCTCCACCACGTTTTTAAGTATAAGTGCAGGGAGCAACTATCTGTTAAAAATGATTCTGTAAAACATGACTAAAGTCTGGGACAGGATTTTAGACACTACAGGAGAAAAACTACCTGCTTTATCTGAAGGAGATTTTGTTTAGTAACTACTTGCTACATAATATCTTGTTAGACATTTGATAAATATTTTATTGAATGTCCAGTTCCTAGACTACATGAAGTACAATTACATCAACATGAATAAATGTATTTTCCCTAATAACATATAATATTGAATGTTGGATTATTTTGTTCATATTAACGTCATAAAAATACAATATCAAGTCAAATAAAGTGAGACAATTCTATTGTCTCTCAGTTCTTGAGTTGGTAAAGCAGAATATGTGTTCTGTCTGTCTCCTCTCTAAGGAAGTCAAATATTCTGCTACAAAATTTTGGAAGCAAATTTTACATGTAGACCGAAAGAATCTCCAGAAATTTACATATGAGGGAAAAAAAAAAAGAAAATGAACCATTAACTCCCTACTCAATAAAAAGCCAAGAAAGAGCTTGCATTTAATTAAGGGAAATTAACACTATCTTACAGAACACAAAAGAAAAAATATCAATCCATTCTTTATTTGCATGTATATGTTCTTACAAAATCTGAATTAGAGAGAGCAATGGCCTATATAATTCAGAAAGCTCTGTAAAATATGATAAAGTCTGATGATAAACATTCAGCATTCCATGTCACCTGAGAATCCTGTAAAGGATTGTCTGACACCTGCAAGATCCCTCAACATTTTCAGAATCCTGCTGCAATCCTTCCAGGGACAGCACTTCCATCTGCAAAGATACCCTGCCTTGTCACAGAACTGTATCTCATTGGAACTAATCCATTAAAAATCTGCCTAGAAAATATGGGCAATCTGTGGAGAGTGAGGGTTCAGTGAGATCATAATAAAGTTGGAAATTTAAGCTCTCAAGGCCTGTGATGTCCTCCTGACTTATATCTCCTCAAGATCAGACGAGTAAAGGTAAATATTTTCTTCTGAATCTGAAGTCTCTGGCACGGTCTCTCAGTCACTGATTACCAGTGCTACAATACTTATATTCCTTTCAGTTGTACTCCTTACAGTTCTGAACATTAAGAAGGATTATCTAAATATTTTAAATTTATTATTCAAATTTTATATATGCAAATATAATTACACACTTCTATCCCAGAAAATTAAGACGATCATTACTAAAATTCACTCAAAGACCATTTTTCAAGACGCTCAGTACCTTCCAAAAGTTCAAGAAATTATTTAATTTGTATTGGAAATTATGGTTTCAATCCTTTCAGGGATTTGAACATTGCACAGTACTGTCAGCTTACCATGATTAATATGGGAATTGTGGAATTTCATCAAGGTTGTCCTGGATCCTGAATTGTCCAAAGTGAATAAGAAAAGCAAAAGAACAATTAATCTTACAGTATAGAATTGTTAGGGAAAAAAAATTGTCCAAATATACAGCAGCAGTCTGACAGGAGACAGAATTACATCACTATATTCTTTTCAATTACACAACCACTGAGTAACACCTTGGCTATAGACATAATCTTCATGCTGTTTGTCTTTCCTTAATATATTTTCTTTCCTCTGCACACCTATTTACTAATTCTATTGTTTATCTCTTGTTTTTTACTTTCTCTCTATAAAACATCCTACTTTTCCTAGTAAAAGGGTTCATCTTCTGTAACAGCATCCCTAACCTACAGCTAGGAGAGCAATATAAAATCAAAGGTTTCAAAAATTCCATGCTATAAGATTCAAATCACTATAATGCTTTCAGTCAAATTACAGAAACTTATTTTCTGAATAAAATCTTCTCTCAGGTAATTTGAAGTAAAATACATCTTCCACAGCATCATCTGGACCATTGAGGCAGAATAGTACAGGTTTTCTTAATGTTATGAATATAAATATCTGTTTAGAAATCTTTAAACACTATTTCAGATTGAAAAAAAATTCAAAATAAATACAAATTTCAAAATACAATCTAAAAATACATTTCTGCCTTTCAAAAGATGAATTTACGTGTGCTCTGACTCAAAAATATTGAAAGGTAAAATATATTTCAAACATTTACTAAGTCCATTCCTGAACCTAATTTACTTGTGAGAAGTCAAAAAGATTAAAGATTTGGCTAAAAAATTAAGTAATCTAGGAAATTCCTTTTTTTTGCTTCCTATTCAATCTGTTCTTTCCCTTGTGCCCATGGATTATTTTTATTTTTCTCATGCAAAATAAGATTACAATTTCAAAATCAAATAATCAAGGTATGTCAGACAATAAGCTCTATACAGGATACATGAAGACTATTTGAACCAGCAAACAAGCCACAATTCTTGTAGAGAAATGTGGGTTGTGGTTGGATAAAGCGGAAATTTTTCTATGGAATAAAAAAGACTTGGCAGTGAGAGCTTTCATTTGTTTTTCTACCCTGCACACAGATTGTCACAAGCTGCAGGGACCATCCACCCTGCAATAATATACACTTGG
The DNA here is from genome assembly GCA_026413545.1 of Cichladusa arquata. NCBI lineage: Eukaryota > Metazoa > Chordata > Aves > Passeriformes > Muscicapidae > Cichladusa > Cichladusa arquata. The sequence goes on along the minus strand of JAOTQP010000870.1, from coordinate 16,660,362 downwards.
AGGTGGAATTTACAGTCTTACTGAGTATATTTCCTCATTTTGCATGCTTAATTGCAGAAAACAAATCCTAGGAATGTTGATTTGCAAGCACTATATATCTGATAACATAAAACAGATAAATGCCAAAAACATCCACTAGGAAAACAAACTTTAATCACTTAAAAGTTCATCAGTCATTCTATTTTTCTAAAATGTTTATATCGAATCCTCAATCCCTTTTGTTTTGAAACCTCTAGCAAATGTTTTTTGTTTAAAACATTTTGAAATATTTCCTAGTTTCATGTCATCCTTGTCTTGGTCTCTTCCAAAAATTATAATGCCATCATAAATATTCAAGGACTCTATACACCATGGCATGACTTGTTAATTAAACCTTGATATTTCTCAGGTGCTGACGAAACTTCAAACATCAATCTTCTGTAACATGGTGGTTTTGCATGATTAACAAATAGCATGCTCATTTTATACTTAGACTCAAGCCCAGCTAAAGAGCTCACAAGGAATGTGAAGACTCTACAGACAGTGAAAAGCTGAAGGCCCTGTAATGAAAAACCTGGTACATGGTTGGAGAAGATAGGGAAAATACTGCCATTGTAGCAATCCCTTTCAGCAAAGCATGGAAGTCTGTACACAATCCACCTTTTTTTTCCTATTTTTGGTGGGGGGGGGGATTCTAGCTTGTAATTATCAGAATAATGCCTTTGTGTAGTCAAGAGTGCAGTCAAGTCCCTAGTCTTCCATGTGTTCTGGTTTTAAACTCCTCAGGGTCAAGAAATTCCTCTCAGCAAAGCATATTTTATACAACTGCAAACAAATAGTTCTGCTTTACCAAACCATTCAGTAGGCAGATGAAGGCATTACATTAATTAATGAATTTTAACTATTTATTATATATATGTATATATCTATTCAAATAGGTGAAGCTATGAATCAGTGAATATGAGCAAGAGAGGAGATGATTTGCTTTAGGATTCAGCACTCATTAATTTCCAGCAAATCATTGACAACTGTGGGCTGTGTTCCAGGATAGGTACTACTCTATGACAGAGAGTGTCTTGGTCCTGCTGTTCAAGCCATGTGCAACCTATTAAAATATCCCAAACTGAGAAATTCACTAGTAAACATACACAAAAATTAAAGTACACAGGTTATAGCATATTTACAGTATTCCATCTTGTAGTGATCATTTTCGTATGCAGACAGGGCCTGCAACCCCAGTAATAGGAAAGGAGAATTTATGACAGACTCCATATGTATCTTTCAGAAGTTCTAAATAACAGTTTTTTGTCCTCACAGTGGAAAGGGAAAAGCAGAACTCAGTTTGGAAATATGATCAGTTTATTCCCTGAATACTAGAAAAATTAATTTTTCTCAAAGTTAATTTCACTTGTTGAAATGTATATATGCACACACAGGTATACTGTAAACCCTATTTTACATAGATTATAGCTGCAGTAAAAATTTATTATTTTGATTTGTCTAGTCTGGCTTTCTCAGCTTTTAATTTTAAGTAACTGCAGGACAAGCGAGTAATATTTAGGCTTACATCCAATGCTAGATAAGGAATGATGATAAATCAAAAAAACATGGATGTTTGACAACATGGAAAAAAATTAAGGAGCATGCCAAACATATCTGTAACTAAATGTGCATACCAAACATATCTATAATGAAATATTTTCAGATTATCATTTTGTTGCATGGGATCCATTAGGAAACTGCTTCCACAATACTTCCATTCTTTAATGGATAGACATCTGCAGCTGCTACAGCTGTAATACAACAGAGTTAAATCTTTAACACTATTCATCCAAACTCCATCTCAAAGCACACAGAATGAGAAATTAAAATGCAGTTTTAGAATGAAGTGACTATGAAATGGTTCTGTGGGGTTTTGTGCTTATTGCATGTCACTGATCCCACAACAAATTTGCTTTGCTTAGCTTAGTTTATGGATAGCGTACTGATTTATTTATCAACCACTGTGCTTCAGAATCCACCTAGCCCTGCATATCAAATCAAAGTGAATTATTTCCTGATACACATTCTCAAGATTAATAAAAGCCTTTACAAAGGAAAAATAAATGTGTTCAAAATGTAGGCCCACAACTCAACAGTTGGTCTTTAACAGAGATAAGAAGCAGTGTCTGCATTGTTTCACTCCATGTTTATTTCTGTCTTGATTTAGCCTTTGAAAATTTCCAAAGAGAATTTCCACTTGCTGCAGATTCTTCTAATTAGTCAGAAATTTATTTTCTGCAGAACAATGTTTTTTACATCTCTTCCTTTTTAACATTACTGAGACTTCTTTAATAGGATGTACAAGCCCCTGGAATTTCAGGATAGCAGAAACTGTTTTCACTGAGAAACAGCAAATTTATTATTTTATCAAATACTTAAGCCTAGCAGGTGCTACATAAGTAATATAAAGCAACGCCTACTTTCAAAACCCTTAGAAAATAATTGACAAGGTAGGCAATGAAGGATAGAGATGATATAAGGAATAGCTAGAAAGGACCCTGCTCTAAAAGCTAAAATAATGACAGGGTAGGCACCATCTTTCTGGCAGACAGCATGACAGGTGTGATTGCTCTACAGGTATCTGAGACACCTGAAGACACATATAATTCAAATGTAGATTTTGGCGTGACATGGACAACCTGAAAGAACCATAGGTACGATGGGGAAAGAAACATGAAAAAGGCCCCAAAGATGTTGTCACTAACAGCAGATTCAGACATGACAGAAAGTAGTCTGATCAGTGACAGAACTGGGGCAAGCAGGACTTTTTCGAGAGCAAGACTAGGGTGTCTGAATTAGGTCAACTCTACAAAGTCCATCACATTCCCAGTACTAACTGTTGGCTTTATCACTAACACACAGTGTAAAGTACTTGGGATTTTTATGCCCTTCACAGGTTAGAAATGCAGTCTCAGAAAATTGAAGTTTACGTTCCAAGGATATTAAATAACAAATTGAGGCTGGATCTTTTTTTTTTCCCTCTAACAGAAAAAAAGAGCCAAAGTCAGTCAAGCCAAAGCCAGACAAAGCCAAAATACCTTGAAATAAAGTTTTCAGGTTTGTTCTTCCTGTTAGTTTTGGGATTGTTTGCAGGATTTTTCTTTTCTTTTTCTATTGTTCATTCTGTGTATAGCAAAAATAATTAAGGTACTTATTTTGATTTTGTTAGCTACAACTATAAATGTATTTTCATTTACTGCTATAACAATAAATTTCAAAGGCATTTCCGCAAATAAAAAATTTCCATCCTCTAATCAATCAGCAGAAATTCTACAGAATTCACTCCCATTCAACAAGTCTGCCTTAAGGATTTTAGCGTCTTGACAGCCCCTCAGTCTTCATCTAGAATATTATCAATGACCATATATCTTACTGAGCAGGAGGTGTACAGGAAACAGTGAGAAGAGCTTAGTTGTTCTCTCTATGAGAAAGTGTGGGCTGAGAAGGAATTTCATTAAAGCCCAAAGACTTTTACTGTTATGAAAACTCTCAGAATAGAATCAGGCCTGAAATGCAGAAGTGTGCAAGATTACCCTGAATCAACACGGGCAGGAAAACACATGACTGCTTGCAAGGCAATCTGCTGTTCACTACCTGCCCTGCCAAAAAAAGAAAATTTGATATGAATCAGGTACCATGTGTCCTAAATATTTTAGGAAAGGGCAGTACTGGAATAAGTAACATTCCATAGCAATTCATATTATCACCATACGACACTGTGATACAAGATTAGTGTATAATTTAGCTTCTTGTATTAGATGTCAGTCTTATAAAATTCCTTTCAGTGTTCCACATGAGAATGTATGAATTGTCACAGAAGAACAGACCAACACACCACCAAACAAATCTCACAGAGGGCGAAATGATGTATGAATACATTTGTGAGATTTGACTCAAGATACAGTTCGGGTGCCTGCTTTGTTTTTTGCTTCTTTCTCTCTCTCTTTTTTTTTTTTTTTTCCTGTTTCCTCAAAGTATTTACATCCTCCTGGAAATGTACTTCAGTAGGACAGGGTCTTGTCACTGAATGCATCTAGGAAGAATAATCTAATACCAAATCAAATGGTTTTATTTTCTACACAGTGACAAATTATACCTAATTGTTCTAATTACACTGTGGAATATTAAAGTGCTTCTCATGTTGCTACAAAGATTTTTTGGTTTTGAGATAGTTTTATTCTGTTTGTGGGTTTGATATTTGCTATATTTTATCTTTAGTTTTCTAGTAATGCAGAATTATCATACAGGTTTATGCATTCTGTTTGTTTTATTACTATACATCATTAATGCACAATTAGTTGTAATTAATTATCACTAAATGTAAAATATTAATAAAACTTTATTCCAATCTCTGATACATATGGATTGTGCTGTAGAAGATTTTTTTAAAATGTGCTTGACAGCACTTGGGTATAATCAATAACAATCCGTCCTGATTTTCTGAAGAAGTCACATAGCTTGCTGATGTGCCAGTTACCTCAGAAAGGGACTTGTGTTACTAGCATTGAAAGCCTGGGAGTCACATAGAGCTTTCCTAAATAAGGTACACCACGGAATATTGTGAAGTAGCCAGCATTGTTTTCCTTTTTTATTTTTGCCTGACTCTAGCTTTTGTATCTAGTGTCTTTAGGAAGATGATATCATCGTGGTGGATCATCATATTAGATTTTATAAACAAATAAATAAAGCAAATTATTGAGGAGAAACTTCATAATAATTTCATTGAAGACATTCATTCAATATATGGAAGAAATCAAAAAAGTAACTTGATATGGCATTTAGAGGAAAAGGGGTAATCTTGCCTTTCAGCTGGGTTCCCAGCATTACTTCTGATTATTTTATTCTCCTAGAATAAATAGTTTGAGAAGTGAAACTAGAACACAAGATCTTTCTCAGTGGATTTGGTCACCTGAGTCTTTATTTTCTCCTGTAAATTCTAGAATTTTCTAAACTTGATTGTATTGTTTCCCAGCCTCAGAAAATTTTAGATATGGAAGATATTACCATTTTCTTGACATTCTGCATCCTTGAGGAAGATCTGATTTCACAGGTATCCAAGAGAGAAGGGATACAAATTAGTTCTTTAAGTTCTTTAAGAAGCAAACTCTCTCAGAAGTGGGCAGTGTGATTCCTTGTGAGTTATCTAAATGCTGGTACTGGCCTTTGTTTTAGAGCAGGGAAGAATGCCGCTACCAAATTATGTTCAAAGATCTATTCCAAAATCAATATAACTTCAATTATCACATGATTCCATAGTTAAGTAATTTCAATATGTGTGCACAAGCCCTTTGCAACTTATTGACACAAAATAAGAGTTAAAATTAAACAAGAGTTAAAAGATCTTTTTCATGAGATAAGTGTAAAGAAATTTTTGTATAGAAATGTTGTATATAGCCTGTTGGCTGGATGGAGTCACCCATATCAGAAATAGCATTATTTTTTATCAGAGAATAGTAATTCTTATATTCTTCCTGATAATCAGATGCTGGAGTGTGTGGATACTGATGACTGTTTTTACATGATAATGGGTACAGATATTGGTTGTGTTAGACATCAAAAACCACCTGTAACTGAAGAAAGCTTTTGCAGCATTTCCTGAGCACTAGAGTAATGACTCAGATTCCTATAATGAATCAATTAACTGGGGAACTAAGTGAGTTTTCTTACTATGGCTGTTACCTAGGGGGTTTTTATCTTAAATGAAAATGCAACCTAAATTGGAACTGGATGACCACTTTTCATTTTGTTACAGTTCTGCCCAGAATCTTATGGATGTTCATGATCAGAATGAGTATCATGCTAAACTGGGTTTTACATTTTGCAGTACTGTGCTTATGATTTTAGCTTGGTACTTTCAAAAGCTAAATAGATTGAGAGTTTGAAATTAAAAATACATCTTTATGGAGATGTCTTCCAATGATATTTATTGAGGATGACGCTGCTCACTTTGGCACTGTTGTAGCAACTGAGGTTTTTCCTTATACTCTGAGACAACATGGAAGACCATCAACTCTGTTCTTATCCATCTAATGACTAGACAAAACTCTACTACTCTTTCTTATGAAACTGAAATCCCATCCAAGTATCATGAGAGAACCAGAATATATTTTCACTAACCTGAGATGTACTCATTTATATTTCTCTCCTAGATCATTCTTCAAATCTGTTTTCCATGTCCATAGTTCCATAACATAAGAGTAGATGTTATTAAATGATTAAAAGCAAAGAGAGCTGACCGTTACAGGAATGCACTGCAGCTTGTCATTTTAAAGTCTTCCCCAGAGGAGTGTATTCTTTATTTGACATTCATTTCTTCCATCTCCTTAGATTATCATGTACAGTCTAATAAAAAATACCTTATAGCATTTTAAGCTGCTTTAAAAGTACGGTGTACAAAACATTATTTTCTATCATGGAACCATAACATAACTGTGTACTCCTGCTTTCCTACTCTTATCTGTAATGTAACCAGGCCTCTTGCCGAGTTACATTCAGCAGTTTCATTTTGTACCCTTAGTGGAAGAGAGGTACGAGTGAAGATATCGGATAGAGGCACTACAATAAGGTATGGAAGAACTTATAATGAGGTTCAGTCTTTTGTTCTAGTAATTTCTACCTCAGTCTCTATTTATAATGTCAGGGATGGCTCAGCTTTTGTCATCTGACCAACTACAACTTCCAACAAGAGAAAAGGAGACTGGGGAGTGACTTTATCCTCCTCTGCAGCTACCCGAAAAGTGGTTGTAGTCAGGTGGGGGTTGGTGTGTTCTCCCAAATAACAAGTGAGAGGAAAAGAGAAAACATCCTCAAGTTGAACAAGATGAAGTTTAAATAGGATATTAGGAAAAAAAATTTTCAGTGAAAGGGTTGTCAAGCATTGGAACAGGCTAATCAAAGAAATTATTGAGTCACCATTCTGGAGGTATTGAAAAGATGTGTAGATGAGGACTCAGCGAAATGGTTTAATGGTGAATTTGGCAGTGATGGGTTAATGGTTACAGTCAATGATCTCAAAGGTATTTTCCAATAAATAATTCTACAATTTTAATCCACTGATCGTAATTGTCTTGTCTCATATGAGATATTTTTCCTATTTAATCACTCACAAGGTACCTGTTTAGATTATAGGCAACAGAGATTTTGTAGTATGCATTAGTATGTAGTATTTTGATGCACTGGTTTATTTCACAAGTTTTAATCCTCTGAAATTCACAATGAAAAATGGTAAGCCATTTCTGTCTTACTCCTACTGAAAGAGAAAACTGTAAGTAACAACAAGGTGTGGTACTTTATCACATTGTGATTGAATTTATAAAAGGAAAGAGGTCTTTTTTTTTTTTCTTACATTCATGAGATCAGTTCAAAAAAATTTGAAGAAAATGCAACTAGGATCTTGGTCTCTGATTCAGTATTGGTAACAAATGGAGAGAGGGGGAGAAAATGCTACTGAGGAAATGGGGTATGGATAGGAATGAACAATACAGCATAAGCAATAGGGAAAGCAGCTCGGTAAAGAAGGACCTGGAGATCCTGGTGGACAGCAAGCTGTCTGTGAGCCAGCAGTGTGTCCTTGTAGCTAGGGAGGCCAAGAGAATCCTGGGATGCACTAGGAAGAGCATTGCCAGCAGGTCAAGGGAGCTGATCCTGTGCCTCTGCTCAGCCCTGGTGAGGCCACATTTGATGAACTGCCCCCATCCTGGGCTCCTCAGTACAAGGAGATATGGTGCTTCTGGAGCAGGTCCAGCGCAGAGATACCAAGATGGTCAAGGGTCTGGAGAATCCCTCTTAGGAGGAAAGGCAGAGGGAGCTGAGCCTGTTCAGCCTCAAAAAGAGGTGACTGAGAGGGGACATCATTAATGTCTATAAATGTCTAAAGGATGGGTACCAAGAGAATGGAGCCAGGCTCTTCTTGATTGTGCCAAGCCATAGGACAAGAGGCAATGGACATAAAATGATACAGAGGAAGTTCCATCTGAACGTGAGGAAACACTTTTGTTGTGTGAGTGACCAAGCACTGGGACACGTTGTCCAGAGATGTGGAGACCAAGAAAGGTGTTCCCAACTAGGGAATGCAATGTTCCCTGGGTCAACCCTCTCCCTGTCGGTCAGCCTTTCGGTCACTCCCACTCTGTTCCCCTGTTGGCCTTTTCACCCTAACCCCACCCTTGAACACCCCCTGTCCCTTGGCAATTGGTCCCTAAGAATTTCCCCGCCTGCTTATCCCATGACAAAACCTGGACCCCTTCCCAAGCCTCTTCGCCTTTGTTCCCTGAACTCTGGGCAATGCAGACCTGTGGCTGAAATAAACATCTTTGTAAAACCCCCACAAAAGCCTTTCCTGCTCCTTTACTCGCCTTCACCCCAAGCAACAACTAGATGCAACACATGGGGATCTAATGGTCTTTTGAGAAGTGTGCTGAGGCGATACGGCCCCCTTTAAAATATATTTTTACTAATATATTCTTACACTTCATATGACACAACCCCACTATTTTGAGTATCACTTTGCAGGATAGAAAGCTGTGTTTTATATTCATACAGAGACCTACACGGTAGGTGGGCTGGGATGATTGTCCTTCCTGAACAGTGATGTCTCTTACTGTCTGGTACAGGCAGCTCTGCTCACTGCTGCTCTTCTGTGTGTGCACATGAAGTCCCTTGTGATAAAGATTCTCTTTTTCTTATTCTTCTGCATAGTAGCCAGCCCTCTAGCCAGCCAGCTAGGATGTGAGGTGATGCAAAGCCTTATGTTTTCTAGATCTGATGGGAATGGATCCACAGCCTTGGTGCAATCACACGCAGGTCTGAGTTGTTTAAATGCTGAATTATGGATGAATTATTGCAAATCAAGAGGGGAAGGCATTGCAGATCATCTGTGAAAGACTGTGACTGGCATGAAGCCACTGGATTTGTAAACTGGATAGGGCTGGAGGCATATCCTCCTGACACTAGGCATTCAGGCAGAAAGCTTTAAAGCAACTTAGTAAAAACAGTGAATGACATCATCAAATAATTCTTAAGATTTACCAAAAACATTTGTAATTTTTAGGACAAAAATAAGAAATTTGCGCATTACTGGCCAAAGCAAGTGAACTATTGCTGCTATCCTGCCCTTCTCGTTTCTTACTTCATTCATCTCCTTTGTCTTCTGTTTAACTAGAGTCCATGATTACGTCTTCCTGTTAAAATGGGAATAAGACAGACATTCCAGTGAATTTAGTAGATGTTTAGAAAGAACTTTGGAGCAAGAAGAAAGATCAGGATTTTGAAAGAACTGCAAATAAATTTATCCTGGCACATAACTCCAACTACTTTCCACTGAGAAACCACTGGGTCACTTTCCCATTGTCCTTCTTGCACTATTCAAGGCAATGCTTGCAAAGGATAACTGCTAAATTCATCTCGATTTTGTAAAGCTTAACTGTGTGTCTTGGTAATACTCCTCCCTAAAAGTCTATATGGTAGCTTTATACTGACAATGAAAGGAAAAGTCACTTAAGGCAAACTGGATAGGGAGCAACAGAATAAAATGCACATATATGGCTTAGCTGCATTTTTTTACCATTATCATCTCTTGTTGCTATGGAGAGACAGATTTTATATATGTGCCAGCAAAACTGGGTTATTCACTGCCAAGCTACCAACTATTGCAGAGATTTCAAAGATGAGTGGCAGAAGTTTCTCTGCTACATGGGAGGTTTCGAAGGATAGAGGACATTCATCTCCATTTGTCATTTAAAGGTTTGCTCAGTCATTTGAAACCACTAGATTTTTGGCACACCTAACATAATGAACTCCATCTGGAGTAACTATAATGAAGTCAACACAATACAGAACTCTCACGTTTATGATATAATGTAGCTATTGTGGTGCTGATTTTTTTTTAAATTTAATAACATATTTCAGCAGATGCCAAATGTTAGAGCCCTTTTTTTCTCTCTTATGGCACTGTTTAAGACAACAAAAATGAAAACAACAAAAAACAACAACAGCAAACAACCAACAACAACAAAATACAACATAGAAGACTACCACAGGAAAAAAGTGAAAAGAAGTAAAAGATTACCTAATAAAAGTAACAGTCAGAGTATTAAGAAGCCACTGATCACATCCTCTGATCTGATGAAATTTTATGTGGCATTTCTTAAAATGTGGGTTTCAGACTTAAGGTTCATATTTTCAAACTTCCTTCATACCTTTAGAATAGAAGAAGTTATTTCTGAAAACAAAACAAAACAAAACAAAACAAAACAAAACAAAAACTTCTTTAAAGAGATACACAATGCAGAAATAAAAAATAAATCTAAAAAGACCTCAAGTGCTACTATCCTCCCAAGAGTTATGGTAGCTGGCAACCCTCCTACAAGGAGGGTCACAATAGCTGCTAAAGATGAAGCACCTGGCAAATACCATCAACAGAAACAAAAAGTGGTGTTACCACAGATCCAGTGTCAAGTATTCCCTGGATTTCATGAGGTTGGCAAGAAATGAACTCAGGTACACTGGAGTTTGTGGAGAGAACAGATTTCCAGAAGCACACAAGCCTGTTTTGTAGGCAGCGTTACTTCAAAAGATGTTAGCAAAAGCAAAGAATAGCACATTCTACCTTTTTCTCTGCCTCAACCCTAAAATGCAGATTTATTTTTAACCGCATTTTCCTTTATCAGTACAGCTTTGATTTGATGTCACTTAGGAAAATGCTTTTAACAACAGGCACAAAAAATGTTATTCAGCATTTCACCAAGCAGCACTGTGATCTAATCTCCTGCCAGAGTCTGGCTCCAACAAAGCCACCCTGTTCACAGCCTTCTGTCTTCTAACCCTGCATCTTGTGATGGCATCTGCTATCAGCCTTGGGACACACCATAGCTTGCTAAAAGCTCGTGCTGGCCCAATGAGCTGTCTAGAATGCAGAAGAAATCCTACCAAGCACATAACACTCTTGATTAAGCACAAAGGAGTTCAGACACCTGCACCATATCCACAAAGGCTCCACCAAGATCCTTGGAAGTCTGAGTGGATGGGGTGAAGCACTGCTGTTGCACCAGGACAGTTGAAGTATCCACAGCAGTTCCTTGCTCATCAAAACCAAAATTTACCTTTTTTTTTTTTTTCTTATATTTTGTCTTGATCTCACTTTTTGTTTTCTCCAGAGCAAACACCCCTCCTGGGGAAGAGCTTGGCATCACCAGAAGAAACCAAGGAGCACTTGACAGCAAAGGAAGTTGTGCTCATTCCTGTTTTCCAGAAACAATGGCAATCGCCATTTTGGTTAATACCAAGGCTGAACCAAGACATTTAAATAAAAAGAAAACTTGATTTGGAAAAAAGACAGACCTGAAACCAGATGTAGGAGCTGGAAGTATGCTTTTGATAGATATCAGATTAAAGTGTTATATTTTCCTTATCAGTCTATCTGACTGACTACTGAGTTAAATATACCTGTTGTTTTTCTGACATGCGTGTGAGCTGTTGTGTTGGTTTCACGTGCTCAGGGGAGGGGTGGATTCCGCCTCAGGGAAAGCTCCATGAGGCTGAGGAGTGGGAGGCACTCTCTCATCGATGGGAGCTTCCCCTGTGAGCTGCTGGCACCAATCAGAGAGCTGATTTGGTGATGGACAGCTCGGGAAACCAATGAAA
>JAOTQP010000870.1:16596911-16638320 GCA_026413545.1 Cichladusa arquata | reverse complement strand
AGGGCCACTCCATACCGTGGGATGTCAGCTCAGGTATGAAAGCTAAGAGAGGGAGGAGTGGAGGAGTGTCTGTTATCTACAGTGTTTTTCTTCTGGAGTGGCTGCTCCATGTGCTGAAGCCCTGCTGCCTGGGAAGTGGACAGACAACACTCACTGATGGGAAGTAGAGAATAAACCATTTTCTTCTCTTTGTTTATGCAAGTGCAAACTTTTGCTTTTTTGTTTTAGTGAGCTGCCTCAACCTACAAGTTGTTTTCCACCTTATTTTCTCTCCCCTGGCCTGCTAGGAAGGGGAGTGATAGAGTGGTTGGCAGGCACTTGGCATCCAGGCAAGGTCCACCTATAATGCATTTCAGCTCGGATAGACAAGTATTAGCACAAGTTTCCTTGTTTCAAACAGCTGAATTCCTAATAAAACATTATGTGCATTTTATTCAGCAATATGACTCGAATTTCTCTGATTTTGTACCGTATGTACATCAAGAACACAAAATCTTAAAAATACTTCAGTATTTTTAGACTTTCTTTTTTACTTTTGCCTTCAGTCTCACAAAGCAAAATGACAAAGACCAAATACATGTGGCAAATACATTTCACTTAAATCTGGACAAATCAGTCAGAATTCCCCTCCCCCATTCTAGTTTTAATTCTGCATTTTTGTGGTCTTCATATTTTCTTTTGTGCAGAAAACTTGCATGTATTTCTATATTCCACTAAAATTCAGAACAATTTTTATCAAAGTCTCCTTTGAAATACTATTTGTCAAAATGAGGCAGTTTTCTAGTTTTCTATTTTTTGCAAGTTTCTAGGTGAACAGGGAGCATTGTTGAAGTTGCTTGGTATACCTTGGAAACAGAATGTGGTACAAAAGAGAAAATTAAGAAAACATATTTACTTCAAGTAACAGGAAGTGCTTTTTTATTTTCTGAGCACAGACAAAGATGTCAGGAATTCTGATTATATTTTCGTGAAGTATTCTTAACAAACAAGTTACTTCCTCTGAATAAGTTGACCAAAATAGAGATTTTTTTTTTGCCTTGTAGAAACCAACAGGGAATCAGGGGCCTCAGGCATTCCATAAAACTATCCTCTTGTTATGGAGATAGATTGACTTAACTTAGCAGAAATTTGAACAGCTTGCAAATCTGCTACAGGGCAAACTCCCATTTAACGAAAGTTTTCCAGAGTCATTGGACCAAGTTTTTCTTGTACAGTTTTGCTGAAGATGCACCAATACCAATGAAGTAATATTCTGTCTCTGTGTTTGATTTCTAATGAAAACACTAACTACAGGAAAATGAAGAGCATGAGAGAAATAAAGCATATGAAAATAAGTCTCATAGAACAGCAAAGAATTATTTCTTCCCAAATCAAAATCTGCCGAGATTATTTATGCTATCATTTTCTTCCTATCTACTTCAGCATATAAGAACAGAGCTCATTCTCTGCAGAGATGTCCTAGAGATAGCATCTTAACAACTGTCTAGTGCAGTGAAGTATTGTGAGAGAATAAATTAACCCATTAATTACCAGGATGATTCCATGATGTCCTTAAGCTACCCCACCTGGCTACTCCAGCTTTAATACTTTAGCAAGAGCCACTACCTTTCATTTGCCCGAGCCCTAAGAGCAACAGAATGACAATTCACAGTATCTCTACAAACAAAAAATTTGAGTTTGATGCTTCCATGCAACAGTATGAGCTTTTATTTGCAGTAATGAGTGGAGTAACAGTCCTCCATCCTCCAGCAGGGAGACTATTGGCAGTAAACTATAAATGAGTATTTCTTCTATCTAGTGAACCAGACCTCCAAGGAAGCAAAGAAGTCAGGCTATGTTCTTTGTCTATTTCCTCCACCAAAACCAATTAAGTAGATCAGTTTTTTCAATCCAATGAGTTAAGCTGGGCTCCTAAAACTGTTGTTACTTACCTATATGAAAGTGCATCCCAAAAAATCTATCTTGAAAATACATTATTGAAGCTGCAAAAGTAAGTGTTCAAGTGCTAAGAGCCAGAAGATTCCTGCTCCCTGTAGAAACTAAATTCAAGCTTCTAGCACATTTCTCCTACACAGTGAGTAAAATAACCTCTTTATGGAAGTAGTACAAGTGTAGTCAAGTGTAACCATGTAGTCAAGAATGCGCTTGAGTGAAAGTGATGGCTCGAACTGCAGCTCTTGTGCATACCTAAACACACGCGCATGCTGCTCCCTCCTTTCCCAGGCTTCTTGTGTGCAGACTCCTCACATACAAGCCCCAACACTCAGGGTGAGGCAGTAGTCGGTGTGTCCTAACTCTGACAACTCATTACAGACTGGGTAAAAAAGCAGTATTTTACTAGTGTCCTGGACAATTATCAAGGCAAAAATCACAAATAATTGATTTCACTCTGAAACTCTACATTAGAGATTCTAGATCCTACCCAGTGTCAGATATTATATTGAGGTAACTAGATACTGGCTTTGCAAAAAACCCCAAACAAAACAGTGTTGCCCTTTTTTTTCGTCACAGCCGTGGGTAGGAGATGATTCTGTGTCTATTGTCAAAACTATCTTAATGGTTCAGAGTTCATCATATTTTGTAACCCATTATTTCTTCTGTATTAATGCAGTGGCTTAACCTTTTGCACATTATCAGTTATGAAGATATCTTAAAAGACTGAATCTCCATTTAATGTGAAAGTTAATTACAGTTTGGAACAGCTAGGAAAAAAAGAGAAGAAAATTGGATTACTTGTGACAATGCTGTGACAGGCTTTTTACATATGAAGAATTGAAATAGCCTTTGAGTTCTGGGTGCATCTAGATGATAGTAATATCAAAACTGTCTTGAATATGCAAATGTGAATATCTATGAAATCTGTGACAAAACTTTTTTTTGTTTTTTATTTTTTTTTAATAGGTGCAAACAGCAGGTATAAAACAATTCCCTGGAGTTTTCATATCTCTGATAATGATCCCAGATATTTCAAATTCTGAACTCAAGTATCTTCAATATTTCTAGGGCAGCTTTTTATGCATTTACAATTCCTTTGTAAAAAAAAATTAATCCTATTAAAATTCAGACAGAAATATTGCTTTTTTTCTTATGTTTTGCTTTAGAATATATTGAAAATAACATATATGAGAATATTGTGCACAAGAAATTTATATGACAATTTTTAAAGAAAATTACTTTTATAACATATAAGGAAGTTTTTTTTCTGACATAAATTTTCTGTTTTAGCTAAATTTAAAATATTTAAACGGTATACATTTGCATTAATTTTATTGCCAAAGGTAAAACGAAATCAACACAAAATTCCATTTCATATTCAACTTAGTGAATATTTTTATTAAGAATATATCAGGGAAAGGTCAATTTTTACACATGAATAACTTGAATTTGTATTTCAAATTCTTATGCTTTAATCCCTGCAGCAAAACTTTCAACTGAGCAGAAAATATTTTTTCAATGAGCCATTTACTAAAACAATCACATAAATGTACTTCTAACACTGAATGAACTACCACTGTGACAATTTGCCATGATTTAACTTTCAAATTTGAAATTGCTGACATGATGACAAAAAAGACAAATAATGGGAGCAAACACATTACAGGCAAGGGCACAATTTTTTTTGGTAATTGTCACAGAATTGTGTCAAAAGGACATATAGCTCCTGTTGTGGAAAATAATCTCGTATCTTTGTTCGATTCCTGTTTCATACTGAGTATAATAATTTACAGCTCTTGGGGAGCAAGTGTCACCTACCCAAAACAGTGCATTTCCAGTCTTAAAAGCTTCTTCATGTTGTTGCTTAAAGTCTTCATTCTCAATGTTACGTTTTGCATGTCACTTGGTTTTCCCAATATTTTTCCTCTTTATACTTATAGTGTATTTCTAAATGAAACAGCCTTTTATATCCTCAAAGTATTAGCAATTTCTCAGCTTTTTTTAAAATATTATTTTGAAAATGAAGGAATAAAATGAAGGAATAAAAAAAACTATATCTTGTTATTTATAATTATTTAATGACATCTTAGTATTAATTTGTTTTAGTCAGTAAAAGAAACTATTGACTTAAGATACTTTTCCACCAATATAATGAAAATTGAACAATGTGTGTAGCTTGCCCAGAAACAGATATTCTTACTCTTGTGAGGTACAATTTTGCTTTTGCAATGAAATATCTTTTTTTATAGAACTGTAGATACATCAATAGAGGATCTAAAGACATGACATGCATTATAAACTACTGAAAAGCAATTGTTTGTCTGCTATTAACTCTTATTTTAAATACTTTAAATACTTAAAAGCTGCACAAGTTTATTGGTAAGTGTAGATTTTTTCTTCATGGGAGACTCTACATCCTGAAAAGAATTTACATTATTTTTTTCCATTTTCCAAGTCATATGATAATCAAAAAATTTTTAAATAGTCATAAAATAAAATTTATGAAAACTGCCTCGTACTGAGGCTTATGAAAACAAACAAAACTGATCAAAGAAGTTGGTTCATTCCTTAAAAGCGAATTTGGAATGCACCCAACTCGAAAAAAGAAAAAAAATAGAACCTTACAGCACTGAATGTGAACATGTGCTTGAATCTGGCAATTTTAAATTTTAAAATTCTTAAAATTTTGTATTTTATTGATATTTTGCATAGGATAAAAAAAGAAAGGTTTTTTTTTAATAAATTTATTTACACACAGATATTATCCTTGATATAAAGGAACATGATATAACTATTCTTGACTTAATTAACATGCATATAAAAATTTGATCTGAATTAAATATTTGAAAATATTAATTGCTAGATAATTTTTTTTAAATTTCCTCTTTATTTACTTATATATGGTAAAAGTTATTGTCAAGATATTCTTTCATGCAGTTTGCTAAACACTAAAAACATGAGAACTTGATTTTGTTATTCATGAAACTAGCTGGAAATAAACTTTTAAAGAAATTGATCTTACTGTGATATTCACCTTTTTGCAGTTTATGACAATATAATGATGAATTGTCTTGCAGTAACACTCACTGAAGTCATGAAAGGTTAATAACTCATTTAAACATTCATTACATGTCCCTATCAAAGTCATCTTAATTTCACAAAGACATCTAAGTTTCTCTTTAGGGAAACACTCTCTCAGGATTCAAGTGTGATTCTTTATTAACAAAATGGCAAGTGCAAAGTTACATGTCAAAACCCTGACTGATGATGCTGCAAATTGGTTCTTCCACCAAAGCAGAAGACTTTAAATTACTGCTTTTTAAAGGTGTGCTCCCTCAAAGGCAATTAATGTGTCAGTTGTCAGTCAGGATTATTTAATTTCCCAGTGAGGGCTAAGAAAATGGGTACAGCAGATTGATGAACAGAATGTGGTGGTGCCCACAAGAGAATTCTAATAATGCTGCTGGTTTTCCACCTTTATTTGGTCTCAGATTTAAATATTGAAAGTTCACTTTGTCAAGTAGGATTTGGAAATTTCTTTTAATACATTCAAAACAAAAGTAAACAAAAGAAAACAAAAAAAAAAAGCCGAAACAACTAGAAAACCCACATAAGAAACCAAAACCATGAGCTTCCAAGGAACATAATGTTCCTAGGCACTCATAACTTTCCCCATGCAAGTCATAAAGAAGCATGATAAAATTTCTATTTCCAGTATATCTGTTTTGTTATTTATCTTGTTGACAAGCTATGTCCTACACAGCCCTATCTCAGAATGAACAATAGTTCACCTAAAAGTTGTAACAAGATTTTAAATACTCTTTATTCTGTGATTCAGGACAGTGATTTTTAACTGAAGTCCTCTGACGTAGGAATGTCATTGTGTTCAGAATTCAGGACTCCTTGAATCTGCATTACTAATTTTTCCTGGTTCAAATCAAAAGTGTTCTCCAAAAGTGAATCTTGAAGTTAAATACACTTATATATTGTTTGGTCCACATTGTGGACCATTCTTAGACTACATCATCTGAATTTCTTACACAAGAAATTAAATTGGAAAATGCAATTAATCCAGGATTTTAAATCAGTCAGCCCATGAGTCTGCAGCCTGAAGTATACTCTCAGAAATGACATGGACATGAGATTCTCAGCACCAAACATTCCAGTGCATAAATCCATTTCAACCACATCATTTGCTGAGGCTCAGATCTCTCCTGCTTTCCACTTGTCATCATGTAGTCAAACTTCCAAAATATAAATATTTCTGTAGGAAGGCAAAGAACACTTGGATTGAAAAAAAATCGGAGAATTTGAGAAACAGAGGCCATGCAGTAGAACTTCAGTGTGGAAATAGTCATCCCAGTTATGTTTTGCTCTTTGCAAGTCCTGATGCCTCAAAAAACAAACAGCATAAAAAGCATCACCCTGCCTTTCAATAAGATAAATGTTTGCTGTGTACACAGATGGGATTTGATAAACCCAGAGGGGTAACATACAGATAAATACATTACTAAGTTTTCTGGAAAAAATGAGGCCATATGCAGTAGATTTCCATTCTCTGAATAAGCACGATCATCAAAATTGCTGTCCAGACATTTGTCACATTAAAACTTGCAGTATATGATATTACTTACACCTATTGTTTGTCATTTTATTGATTCAGAATTCAATTTTTCAGTCTTCCAGTAACAAAATGCAGTATTTCTAAAGATAGCATATTTAAGTAATTTCCCTTTAAGCATGTAATCATGCTGAGTTGCTTGAGAAATTATTATCAGAAGAGCAGAGTGTTCCCTTAAAATTGAGGCTGCTGTATAATGGAGTGTAAAAAATAAGATCTCTTCATGTATTCTGCTCAAAAGAGATTTTATATTAGAGCAGGGACCAGAAAATCCTACATGCAGGTTTTTTTTTATGGCAAGTTTCTACCAGAGAAATTACATAAAACAATTAAATAAATACAGTATTATTTTACTTATTTAATAAATATATAACATTTACTGAAATAAAAAATATATATTAATTTCCTTTATTAAGATATTTTAAATGCGTTTTTGAGTGTGAACAACAGAAATGGATACAAGACACAATTCATTAGAAAAATATTCAACTGAAGAGGAATACTATTCCTGTTTCATTAATTCCAACAGTTTTTTTTTTTCTGAAAAATTCTCTGATTTACAGATTTGATTGATAATTTTTAACATTAAAATTAAATCTAGCTGCATAATCTTATATTGTATTGTATTAATATTAATATTTAGAATATCTATTGTTATGAGCATGTGAGAGTTCTTTGATAGCCTTTGTATTTCTTTTCTAAGACATGGTTGACAGGGACTCAAAGCCACTCTCAATAAACTTAGCCATATGTATTAAAATATTTAATAACATTTTGCTACTGGAAGATATGTCTGAGGAAGTACTATATTCTGAATCATCTAAATTGTGGCATCTGGCTCATTTTAAAATTCATTTTTATCTGAGTCATCCTTTTTTGAAACTTGACAGAATAGCTTGACTCATTTTTAAAGACACAAAATGTAGTTTTAATTCCTCAGCATGTGAAAAGCTCCTTGACTGATAATGTTTTCCCTCGTTCTTTTTTTCCAATATTAAAAATTATCTTGTTTTCACTGCACTAGTCTCTACAAATTTACTTTAAAAATCAGATTTAAAGATCTTAGAAAAGAAAAATTTTTCAAAATCCCTGATTTCTGCACTTGACAGGCCTCTTTCTTGTGGATAGCCTTTGTGCTGTTCCCTTTCTGAAGTGTTAAATTTGCTTCATGGATCACCAAGAGGAGAAAACTGTCTTTGCATAAAGATGGAGCTGAAGCAGACATCAACTGCAGCCTAAAATCTAATGGATGGAAGGATCCTTCCTCTGTTTCATGACTCTGTAAAAGATTTACATATCTTTAGAATAGAAATCATCACAAGCCAACCAGAAGTTTTGGGGAAAAAAAGTTTACTCTGAAGAGGGTTATGCAACATCCTTGGGCTGGGGTGATAATCTGCCAGCGATTCTCTAGAATGACAAGAATGATGACAATTTTTATCCTGTTCCAGGGAAGGAACTTGAAGGCTTGATACAGCTTTTACACTTAACAGCATTCCTGAAATTCTACCTGTTGGGTCAACTTATACCAAAGATGATGTCATTCATGAACAAGTTGTTCTTTATCTTAAAATACATGCTTAAGGAGAAAGCTGGCAGCTGGCATAGAAGAACAAGGCAACAGGAAAAATAAAAGTTAATATATTTGTATGAACTGAGTCTCATATATATACATATATATATATATTTAATACTTGTGGTTGTCCTTTGAAAAAAAATGGAATGTTCTCCAACACACTGGCAAATAGATGACTGAGGTCTCCACACTTTTGCACTTCTGCTTAGGAAGCAAGTCTTGTTTCTGGACATTGGGATTAAGGATGCTGTAATCTTACGAAGTTTTTCATGCCACCAAAGATCAGACAAAGATGACCTTCATTATATCCTTTCTGGTGTGACTTCTCTGACTTTTTGTCTGTCTTCTCAGGACTAATATTAATCTTTATTATTTCCGAAATGGACAGAGCAATCATTCACATAACATAGGTATATATGGAGCAGTAAGTCAATTTTCTTCCAGCACTGTAAATACTTTGTGTATTTCATTATTTTGTGCATTTCATTCCATATTTTATTCAAAAGTAGAAAAAAGTTCTGATCCCACTTAAACCATAAAATTATGTTTCATTAGGTTCCAAGAGAGAAGAAACAGCAGGAGACAAGACATGGAAAGGGGAAAGGAAGGGAAATTATTTTGTAACTATTCAGACACAAATATTAAATGAAAACTGTGAATATTCCAGAGGGAAGCTACTGCTGCGAAATCAGAAACTATGCAGGTTAAAATGTATTTGCTTAAATTGCCTAATTTCCTTGGTATTTTTTGAAGGAGAGCTAAATCTTATTCTGAGAATACAAACAGGACAGCCCTCATGGATTTAATAATGAAGCACACTTTTCCCTCAAAAAATGTTTTGTGTCGCATGTTAAAAGCTTGCAGTAATGTAAAATGTATATTTGGCTAAGTTTTAATATATTGCAAATAGGGATGACAGAAATGCCAAAATCTACAAATACGAAGGGCTGTTCATTTACTGGAAATAATTCTCTGTGGACCAAAGATGAAGGAAATAATCAATTTTGTAACTGGCTTGCCCCTTTCCATTAGCATCAGCAAGGCCAAGAAATGGTAATATGCATAAGAAAACACATAATATGTTTCTCTTTTCTTCTTTTCCCCTGTCTGGGAAGCGATAGGTCCTTACAAATATTTTTAAAAGGAATCCACAACTTTAGCTGTCATACATATGATCATTAATCTGATTATTGCCTTTTCACCCAAATACTTGTTGCTTAGTTCTGTGCCTTTACTAGCTGGTGAGATTCTTTTTTAAAACCAAAACTACCTAGCAGTGACCTTGAAATTTAAGAAATCTTAGCAGCTCTGAAAACAGCCTCCACAAGCCCAAGGAACTGGAAGAGCAGCTGTTACCAGAGAACTGTACCATTAAATTGCTAGAGCAGATAAATAGATGCATAGCTGCAGAGCAGAAGAGAATCAGAATCACTGAATGGTTTGGGTAGGAAGGGAGCTCAAAGATCATTCAGTTTCAAATCCCCTGACACAGCAAGGGACATCTTTCACTGGAACTGGTGGCTCAAAGCCCCATTCAACCTGGCTTTGAACCCTTCCTGGGAGGGGCGTCTGCAGCTATAAATATCTCAAAGCTGGGTGCCAAGAAGATGGTGCCAGACTCTTTTGGGGTCAGAACAAGGAGTAATGGGTAGAAACTAAAATACAGGAAGTTCCACCTCAACATTAGGAAGAGGCTGGCAGAGCACTGGAAAAGGCTGCCCATGGAGGTCATGTTGTCTCCCTCTCTAAAGACATTCAAAATCCACCTGGACACATTCCTGTGTCAACTGATCAAAACCCACCTGTCCTCTTCCTTAGCAGGGGATTTTATTACTCGATTATTTCTAGAAGTCCCTTCTATCAATAACAGTTCTGTGATTCTCTCGGTGACCTGTTCCAGTAACTGACCACTCTAACAAATTTCTTCTTATCCAATGTTCTTCTTGAATATGTCATCTAAACCTACTCTCTTTCAGTTTGAAGTACTTTCCATTATCCTGAGATCACATACCCTTGTAAACAGTCTCTCTTCAGGTTTCTTGGAGGCTCTCTGGAAGGCTGTTGTACAATCTCCCTGGAGTAAGGATCTTCTCTTACGTGGGTGGAGTAGAGGGCAAGAATCACCTCCCTCGACCTGCTGGCCACACTTCTTTTGATGCAGCCCAGAATACAGCTGGCTTTCTGGGCTGCAAGTGCACATTTCTGGGTCATGTTAAGCTGCTTGTTAATCAACAGCCCCAAATCCTTTTCCTCAGGAAAAGCATTCTCCACCCAACCTGTATTTGTGCTTGGGACTACTCTGGCCTACATGCACAACTTTCCACTTGACCTTCTTGAACTTCATGAGGTTTGCACAGGCACAAATTCCAAGCCTATTACAGTCCCTCTGGATACCATACCTCCCCTCTAGCCCATTGACTGCTCCATAAAGCTTGACTGCTCCATATAGTTTGCTTGTCAGCAAACTTGCTGAAGGTGCCCTCAATTCCACTGTTATGTGGGAGGAAGTATGTCATGAAGGAGAAAGCAAGTAATGAGAATGATGCAGAGACATGAGTTGAGTGGCTGACAGCCTTAAGAAGTGTTCAAACACTGGGTTATTAGGTATTGTGATGTGAGACTTCCTTAATTCTTCTTGCAAAACAGTTCTGCTAATAAAATACATAATGACCCTTTCTTACTAGTACTTAGCCAGACCACTGTAGTATGATAAGTATTATAGATTTTCACTGAATATAGATAATGAGCTAAATAGACCCTTTATAGATTTATGCCTAAAATTCATCTAAACCAAACTTCTTCCCTAGTCCTGTTTAAAAAAATAACAGGAAAACCTGCTCCCATTCTGAAGTACTTCTTCTCCTCATAAACAATATAGTAAGCTTAAATATTTAACTTTATCGTGAAGGTTCAGCTAGGAGGTGAAGTACCTCATTCAAGTTTTACATAAATATTACCCATGCCTTAAGTATTGCATTGCACCAAAACGTGTATGCATATTTCACAATTCGCTTCATAACCCAAACCAGAGCTTCAGTGCAGTGTAAGCTACATGTGTTCCTATTCTTTGCACAGCACAAAATCATTGACAGAGTGAACAGACACAAGTATTTAACAGAAAATATCAAAAGAAGTACATAAAATGAGCCATTATACAGGGTTTCTTTTAAAAGGTAGATTGAGAGGAATCTGATAACATTTTATGACACATGTCTCAAGTATAAGCCTCTAAAGCTATCAGCCATGTAGATCACTCCTTCACATTCATTATGCATAGTGCCTTAGTGTCTGTGTCTCTTAAGCTGTAGAATGCAAGATGGCTGGAGGTTAATGCCAGGTTTCCTATGCATACTATCTTTGAAACCAGCATGCCGTATCCATTTAGGATTCAAGCAAATTGAACAGAGCACAAAAGTGCTTTACATACATTAACTCAGCAACTCTACAACAAAATTCACTTGTAATGTAAGAGGAGACAAATATCTGCATAATGTTTCAAGTGAAAGCTCATGCAGGCTTTAAAACTGAAACAGGAAGGATGGTTTAAGGAATGGAGTCTGAAGAAAAAAGGATTTAAGGAGGATAAAGTGTGCTTACAAATGAAAAGTAGTTCAAGTAAGACTGAAAGCAGAATGTGCTACAGGGATTGTCAAGCAAAAACCAGAGACAAGAGTAGACAACAGCAAAGAAGGAACATTAAATTTGTGTATAACGCATATATATCTGTATATTTGTAAATACAGGTAGACAATAATGGGTAGGGTCAAAATACCCACATGATGTGTGTGTTGTACATCCAGCACTGGCCTTCATAACAAGGGATCACAGTTCCTTCTTCCAGACATGGCACAGATGCCTTCAAAGCCTAATGTCCTGAATTTCCAGCTCCTTCAAAGCCCATATATAATCCAGCCACAGGATGTTCCCCTCTGCACTCTCTCATCCCTGGTACACACATGTAAAGACAGAAAAAGTTGAAGGATGCCTTGACAGAAGAGGAACATCTAGGGCCAGAGACAGGCAGGAATTAAACGCAAACACAGGGTCAGGTTGGGAGGAAATAAGTGAATTTACAGTGTGCTTGGCTGTACTTTGAGGTGAGGTATCTGAGTGGGAGAGATGTGAGGCAAGAAATTTCCTGGAATCCCTCCCTTCATCCACCCACACTATGCCTGATTGGGACAAGAGTTTTCATGAAGAAGCACAGTCTACTGAAAAGAACATATCCAGGGATGCACAGGAAGAAGCCTAAAATTTTTTTTAAAAGATAAAGGCAGAAAATGCTCTAAAAAATCAGAACGTTTTTGAATTGTATTTCTTTACAAGCAAAATCACCCCAATTTAGTGGAGCATGTATTTGACACAAAATCCAATACATTTTAGTCAGATGGACTACTAGATAAGAGCTATATATTTGGTGATTATAACTAATTTATAACATTGATCATCAGGGGTATTAGAGGAAAGTAATTTTTTTGGTATCTACTAAAATATAATAGTAACAAACATTTTCTAAAATGTGGTTAAGTTTAGCAGTACGTTTTTAAAAAGCATATTCTTTATTAGGTAGAATATTAGACATATAGTCCTGCAGCATACGTGAAAGACTAAATATTTCAAAAGTGTTTTTTTAAATTCATTCTCTTACCCAGAGTAATTTTTTTACATTTTTTTTTCAATGCAGTGTAGTCTTTAATTGGTTTGAATTTTTATTGTCTGAAACACCTTTTCATGGAAAATTTGAATGACGTGTATTTCAGTAATTTCAATTATGACATCAGTTCAGCTGACACAACTTCAGTTGTATTTATATTTATATACAAATAATTTAGAAAACTCACAGCCTGCAACAGTTTAGAAAACAGTAAATAATAAAGTGTGACCATGCATGTGAGACATCAAAAATTTCCTATTACCCTCTGTTTTTGCAGGCAAGTTTTTCTGTGGTTTTTTTGCTATGTGTAATTGTGAATTGTGAACAGAGAATTCAACTCTGTTTCAGATGTTGACTCTGAATTAAATTGGAATATGGTGTGGTCTAATTGAAATGTTTTCCATGTATGCAACTACTTATTTCCTCAGCCTAAATAAAGATATTTAACTGGCATCAGTTGTGCAAACTTGATATATGTAATTTATATGAAACTACATAGAAATTCCCTAACAGCTTTTTCAGTAAGATGGAGACAAGATTATCCCAAGATGATACACAAGGGAAACATAATACACAAGAAAAGAACATATCATTAATGTTAAAGAAATTAACACAAAGAGGAAAGAAGAATATGATAAAAATTGGGTTGAAATATGTTTTTTTTTTATGATTATTAAAATAGATACTTACCTTAAAATGCTTAAACAGATCAAATGAAAATCCAGGGTAATAAAAAAGGAAATGAGACAATACATAACATATCTAAAGAATGGATTAGACCTGAATTTAAATGATTCATTCATATTCATCTTATGAATGTAAAATAAAAAATGTTGAATAGTGCAACATGAATGCTAAGCAGATTTTATTTAGACTAATTGACTCATGCAAAGTGAAGCAATAGTGTAGGTTATAATGATATGAATGTATGCATGTATGAACACCCATTTAAAGATGTTTCCTTAAATGAAAATGCAGTTTTTCTACTCATTTTCTCCATGTCAGAGAAGTAAATTTCATGTAAAACTACAGACAACACAAATGGCTATTTATGCTTTCACATTTGAAATACCAATGACCTAGAATAAGATCAGCTGGGGCACATATAGATACAGTATTGCTGATTTCCTTATGAAATTATTTCATTTCTGTTAAAATATTTTAACAGAGAATACACTGATGTTATTTCAGAACAACTTTCTGACGCCAATTCCCAGCTTCACTATATATTCAACACAGTTATCAGCAGAGTCATTTAACCCCTGCTGTCAGGAGGCTGGGTTTATTAATAACAATGAAGATGATAATATGTGATATAAACCTGAGCAATACCAAAATAGAAAGGGTTTCCCTGACAAAACAGAGGGGAGTAAAGAGGCTCTAAAACATTATTAGCTTTTAATGAGGAATACACTACAGCATCAGGATAAAAGGATAAAGCTTTTAGAACAGACATTATGTCCAGTTAACTGGAAAAAAAACCAAACCAAACTACATTAATTAGTAAAGAGAAAACCTCTAGGGCATGTTACAAAGAGCTTAATACTGGGGTGTTAAAGAGAAAAGGATGCATAGTTTTCAGAATCAGACACATTCTGATTCACAACCAATATAAAAATCTTTCCTTGCATAACTTTTTCACAGAATCCACTGGAACTTTCATATTTAGAGTCCGTTTTTGATTTAGATTCTATTGCATTTACATTTACATTTCATAGACTGTAAAAGAAGAACTAAATCGAGCAAAATTATATACCAAATCCTGCACTAAATTTAGCCTCAAAATTGAATGTTTCTCTTCTTTAGCCAATTATCTTGTAAGAAAAAAAATATTGTTTCAATGTTTTTTCTAATAATTCAGCTTTAGGTAAATGTTGCTAATAGTAGCACCACTTTCTCCCTCATAAAACATAGTACAATATTATGAAGCTAGTAGGATAGCAAGACTTTGTTCATTTTTTAAAATAGATGGATAATTGCTTTCCTATTGAAGCTCTTTTTGGACTTAGTGTGTGTTCCCACCTTTCATTGAAGGCAGTAGTAAATCAGGAAAGACATGGGAGACAAGACCATGCATCAGCAGTTACTGTGCTTTTCCTCAATTCCATTTTCTCTCTTGTTTATAGATTGGGTAGTGAATGAAGAAGATAGAAAAAAAAAAACAGGACAGAATAAGGATTCTTCTAAATGACCTGCACACATGGTAGAAATCAAACAATAAAAGAAAACAAATGAAAAAAAAATGAGTGAATGAAACAAAAAAAATCATCCAAAGAAACCTCCCAAACAACCAAGCTAAAGAAGATTTAAAAGCAGAAAACCCAAATTACTCTTTTTTTTTTTAATAATCACATCATTTCTTTTTCCATTGCTACAGTATTTGCTTGTTTCTCTGTTTATTGAAAATTATATTATTGTCTATATTTATTAAGATACTAACAGATTTACTTCTTCAACTCAATTGCAAAGTATTTCAAAAGTGATAGATTATTAAGGAAAAAATAGATGAAAGTGCATAAAGTTCCAGACCCAGGAATCCTTCAAACATTCAAAGCCCCAAAGGCTCTTTAATACAGAGTAAGAAAAAAAAAACATTAGGAACACAGTAACTAGTGGTGGTCTTATCTTTCAGATATTTCTTTTATTTCTGTGAACTGCTGCAGCTCAGAATTCTACCTGTGACCCACTGCTTGTCCAAAACAACCCAAATAATTTTTCTGGAAATAGCTGCAGTTTTTAACAAATTGTGATATTTCTTAGACTTTTATGGCATGCTATTTATGAATTTTTTTTTCTATGCTTCTTCTTGAGTTATCTATGCATCATTTTTAAGAAAATGAAAATCACAGAGTCACAGAGTGGGTAAGGTTGGAAGGGATCACTGAAGGTCATACAGTCCAGCCTCCCTTCTAAGGAGAGTCAACCTAGAGCTTGTTACTCCAGCTTTTGAATATCTCTAGTGAGGAAGACCCCATAACCTCTCTGGGCAATCTGTTCTAGTGCTGAATCAAACACGTAGTAAAATTCCTCCCCATGTTCAGTTGGAGCTCCCTGTATTTCAGTTTCTGCCTGTGGTCTCCTGTCCTTGGCACAAGTAAGTAGAGCCTGGCTCCGTGCTCTTGGTACTCTCCCTTCAAACATAGACATTGGTGAATTTGCCTCTCAGTCATCTCTTCTCAAGGCTGAGCAGCCCCTACTCTCTCAGCCTTTCCTCATAAGAGAGATTTTCCATTCCCCTACTCTTTCTTTTCCCCTGGACCTGCTCCTCAATCTCCATGTCTCTCATGTCCTGAGGAGCCCAGAACTGGACACAGCACCCCCAGGTGCTGAGTAGGAAGGCAGGGTCTCATCCCCGACCTGCTGGCAGTGCTCTTCCTAATACATCCCAATGGCTTTCTTGGACACCAGGACACGCTGCTGACTCATGGAGAGCTTGTTATCCACCAGGACCCCCAGGTTTTTCTCTTCAGAGCTGATTTCTAGAATAATGAAAGAAATAAATTATCTACATTCCTCAACCAGCTTTTTTTTAATATCATGTCTTGCTTTACTTAATTCCAAATTTTTGAATTCCATTTTTTATTAAAATATAATGAATAAAATACAATAAAATATAATAAATAAAATACAAATAATGACAAATTCAAAGGCAGCAAGGCACCTTATGCAGCAGTACCAAAATCTGCATGAACTTTATGCTGACCTGTAAGTAGAAGTGTCAATATTGAGTCTTGCTGCAGTTTACTTGGTAACAAAGTACTTCAGATTTTTAGCCCTTAAGTCAAAAGGTCCAGAGAGGCTTTTATTGCTACTTTTTGAAAAATTAAAAGTATTGCCCCACAGAATTTAATTTGTGCAATTTCTCCAGGGACACTTTAAGTGTAGAATGTAAAGGAGTAGAAGAGATCTCCAGAGTGCTGTTAGCCTGGGCTAGAGCTCTATTCTTGTGCCAAAGGGTTTATTTCCAAGCAGTAAGATTTTTCTCAGAGGCCCTAAACACTCTTGTCTCCAAATGTACTCTGTGCCAGAACCTTTCATAAAGGTTTCTCATGTGACATATTTGCTGTAAGCGCTGTCATAAAAATCATGTGAGAAATAACACAGTAGAAGAGCTAGAGGACTTCCTGAGACCCACTTTCAATGCTGATCTTTTTTTAAAAGCCAATCAGTGTGAACAAATGAACAAAGATTTTCTCAAGGACATTCGGCAAGTGTTTTCCTGAGGTCTAGAGACTAATCCACAACAGAATACTTGACAATACTTAATTTAACCTGAGATTCAGGTCTAGATACGTGACATGGAATCTGCAACTGCTTTTTCTGATGTTTATGATGGCGTTATCTCACTTTATATCAATTTCCAGTTTTATATTAGGTCTTTTTGCAGGACTCATGACTGGGAAAGTTAGGCCTCTTAAAAGAGCTAATAAATTCACACTCATACTTTAAAAATTTATCAATGTAAACTGAAAACACCTTTCTATTTGTGAAGAGACCATTAGTTATATCAACCTTTTCTGATGAAAACAAGCAAAGTATAATAACCTCATACTATTTTCTCCTTTCCTCCTATGTTCAGATTGCCATTTGCTTCTTAACCTGAATTCTCTCTTTACTGTAACATTCCTTAAAAAAAAAAAAATTGTTCTAAAAGTGATTCATCTGCTCCTTTAATCTTCTTACTCATAATTTTTGCTAAACCTTGATTACCACTGACATTTTCTTCAAGGTTTTGTATTTGCTCTCTGATGTAGTTTGCTCTCATCTGGTTGGATGCAGGTACCCACCAAGACACTCTATCAGTCCCCTTCCCAAAGTAGACTCTCATTGTTTGAGCTTGCCCTTGTAAAAAAAAAAAAAAAATAAAATAAATTTAATCTCATATTTTGTCACATAGCAATGTGAAGCTGTGATAGTGCAGTAGGTATTGCCTACAAGTTAGACATTCAAACATGATTTTTTCATACTATTTCCACCAATACCCAATCTGTGCACAGGGAACAATACTGAAAATCCCATAGCCATGGTATTGGTTAGTAGTGCCAATTTAATGTCTAAGTTAGCCATAGTTTATAATAACATAAACTTCTTGAAAACATAGGAAAAAAAATTCCTTAAAGATTTAAACTATTTTTCAACCTTAAATTTAAAAAGAATTCTTACCTTCCGCCATAGAAAGCAATTCTTTCACACACGTTGGCATGCAATCAAATCAAATCATACATATATGAAATAGGCTGCACCATGACAGATTCTTGATGTTAGTGATAATTTGATGGAATTTCTCTCATTTATCTTAGACTTGTACGTCTGTTTAACAGTGGAGATCAAAAGGCTTTCTTTTCAAAGGAGCATTTCTCAGATGTAATTCAGATATTCTCTCTGGGATGATGGGAACCGGATCTGGATCTCTAAAGGGAGTCCAAACAACTATCTCTGATTTATAATAAAGACACCCAATGAATCTTTTCATTAATCCAGAAAGCCTCTTAGAAATTTGCATTCATTTTTTCTCAAGTGTTTTTTAATGTCAACAGCCTAATAAAGCTATGTAAATTTAGCATCCTTTGGTCTTAACACCCATCTCTTCCAACAACTCAAAACATAAGGAAATTCTTGTTTCCAACTATGTACTTTTTTTATTTTGTGCTGTAACACAAGAACCTTAACAGATAAATCTTGGATGTAGTTTAAAGTTGAGCTTATAGATGAGTACAACTAGAAATAGCTTCTGCTGCTTTTCAAGGTTCTTATGAGCGGTCATTCCCAATAGGAGCAAAAAGAGCAGACACTGTATCAATAAAAAGAGGTTCAGGTTTGGGATGCTGGATTTTTCTTTACTTTTACTTTAAGCCAGAAGCCCAACAACACTTTACTCAGCTGATCAGAATTAGTTTGGCTTCTTTGTGGGGTGGTGTTTAGCTTTTCTTGAATCCAGGTCTCCTCAGAAATATAGAATCATTTGATTTCAAATCATGGTATACCTAGGAAATAATATTGTATGCATAAAATTAAAACCCTAAATTATTTTTGAAGTAGATGTACATTAAAATTTAAAACTTCTCCTTGTTATACATACCAAACTTTCCTCAGCCAGCAGACACTTCATCTGTTTGTTTCTCTTATCATCATGAGAGATAAAATATTAATGGTCAATGTCTCAAAGAATCAGCCATTTGGCAAAGCAGTGGGCGCTGATGGAGTTAAAGGTCACAGCCCAGGTGTAGAGGGGGTGCATACCCACCACCAAAGGCTACAAGCTGGGTTTTGGCCCAGATAAGGGAAAAGGCCAATAAGAAACAGCTCTTCAATGTCAGATAAAGCTTTTCGTCATTCCAATTTCTGCCTTTACACAACTGGCTCAGTTGTGAAAACTCCTCTCTGAGGGACGTGTTGAGACATTCACCTGAAGGTATTCAACCCTCCTGTGGGGCATGATTGTCTCAACTGTGCTGACCTAAGAGGCAGCTGTCATGTGTTAGAAGGTGTAATAAACCATCAAAGACCCCTGAAGTGCCCCATGATCCAGAGTGCTATAACAGTGTAAACCTCTCTATCCCAGGGAAGGCACCTGGGTGTTCCCACTTAACAGAAGTGTAAGTTAAATCATTGAACTCTGTGTTTTGTGGGCTTTTTCCACCCCTGATGGATCAAGTCTACAGCCATCGCTTTGACAAACAGACATTAAAATTGCAACAGTCAAATCTCATTGCTAGATCCTGGGTGATGAGTACATTTCTGTCTCCTTTTCCTCTCTCTTTCTTCTCCTAACTTCCTCTCAAAATATATTGTAAGCAAGGCTGAAAAATTCCAGTCAATGCCTTGGTAAGTGCCTTGTTCTTTGGGTAAGTTAAAGTTGGCGAAGTATAAATTTGCTAACTTAAAGTATGTGAAATGTCTTATTTTGTCTGGGTGTTGTTTTAAAATTTGCCAAGTGACTTATTCTACCATAATGTTCTAAAGTTTGCAAGTAAAAGTGCATTTTTTTAACCTCCCAAGAATTTTGTTATTTCTTCTGTGCACAGCCTAGAATAAATCAACCAACCTTCCCCTAAACCCACCAAGCAGGCTGGGGCTTATCATTCACCCAGAACACTATACTGTTTTACAAATTGTTTGCTAGTGACTTTTTCTGTTTTCCAGATAATTTCTTTCTCATCTTAGCTGTAATCATTAGCAAGTAAATTATGTATCCCAAGGTTTATTTGGAATAAAACTCCAGATTTTACTTGCCAACTCTATATATGAGTAAAATTGGTATAGAAAGAAGAGCTGTGCTGGATGGATTGTAACTCATTTTTTCCCTTCCTGATAAGATCTTGGCTGTATTCTTAGGTTTTTATAACAGACCAATAAAAAAGCTATCTTCACCAGCTACTAAGTGATAAACATTTTATAACAAATCTACATTCTAACTCTGCTATTAGCTATTTCAATTGCATCTTCTAACATTTCAAGAAAACTTCTTACAGAGTGCTTAAAAATGTACGTTGATAGCAAGCATAAGCTAAGTGTTGAATATGCATACACTTATGAGTTACCACTGTTAATGTTCTCTGTGTTATCCACAAAACACACAGAATTGTAGGCAAACCACATTAACAGAGAGGATCTAGTTATACATTTCTCCAGTTTCCACTCTGAATTCTCATTTTTTCTGAAATGGAACTTGGTTATCTTATCTACAACTATGCAATACCATAACCTGGTATATTAAGAGTTTTATACTGAAGTGCTGAATTTCAAGGAAAAGGACTAGATCAATTAAATGCCTCTGTAGAAATATTTCACACTGTAAACATTAGTGTTAAATTTATAACAAAATTCAGACATTTTTAACTGCCATTACTCATTCAAATACTCCTTCAGCTGCCTCGTTGCAGCTCATTCTGCAAGACTTGAAATTCATATGTAAATGCATACATTTTATTTCCACCACCTACTTTCACAGCTTCAAATTATTCAAGGTAGAGTAACCTCTTGAGCGAAAAGTAATTTCTTTCTATTTTCTATCTCTTGATGTGTTTTCCTTCCAAGAACTTCCCCAAAAGCAATAATAGAAAAGTCAGATTTGAGATATTGGGTATTTATCCCTTTGATGACTCTGTATAAACAATATTTATTAATTTTAAAAGTAATTCTACACACTAATTTTGTACTAGAGGCCAAAGAACTCAGAAGCATTCTTCATGGTCACAGTAAAGAACGATGCCACAATCTTTTCTCTGGATCTTTTGTTTTGCATATCTTATTAAAATAAACATAAAATTATGGTTTTCACCTAGGAATTTACATTCCACTGAAATATAAGGAACTCAACAGATTTTCTTAATGCAGTTCTAATTCTTCCATGTAGTTTGAAATTACCAAATTCTACTGATTCCAGGAAAATTAAGACAATTATTCCATTGAAAAAAGGTAACTAATCTGAGACTAAGTATGATTGACCAAGATTCCTACTCTACTTCTGCAGTCTCCTCCACAAGGCAATACAGAGAAGGAGTTTATCTGTGTTGTTCCAAATTACCCTGTAGAGGAGCCAATTTCTGAAATTGGAAAACTCAGAAAAGAACATCATAACAGTTAGAAAATAACATCATAACACAGACTCGTAAATTAGATGTCTTATTTTAAAAAGCCTCATACAGATGAACGCATTGCCAGAAAACATTTTAAAAACAGGTAATCTTTCAAAGGAGGACAGCAAGGGAAAACACATGATCACAAATTTTATTTTTTAAACTTTACATTAAAAGTAAGCATAGTGAAATATTGGCACGCATGGCAGAGCAAGCAGGTAGTCTACTTTATTCTAGGAAATGTGTTCACATACACCCATGTCTACATATTGGAAGAGGAACAGAATGTAAACACAGAAGGATTATTTGGACCAGGTAGAAAAAAAGGATGAATATCTGCACAGCAAGCTGCCACTGAGAATGACAAAGATTAGCAGAATGCAGTTTTTAATTGAGTTTGACAGACGTTTGAGATTGGGAAGCATCAACACTATAGCTGTCACCATGTTCAGGGACCATAGCCAAGAAAGAATAATCTCTGAAATGCATTAGCATTTTCTGAGGCTCTCCAGTTTTGTGACTTTAGATACAACTGAGCATCTCTCATGATTCTGAGGAAGTGCATCCACTCTGCTACCTAATAATGAAAATGTATCTGGAATGGAAGCCAGGGATGTGTTTTATTACTTTTATTCTAGGGAAGCTGTTTTTCTATCAAAATTTACAGTACTGCAAATTCATTAATCTCAGCATAATGAAGGATTGGGAATGCAATCACAAAACATACTGCTATATGAAATCTCTGTTAAAAGGTCAATCTTAGTGATGAGCACCTGGTTTTCCCAGTGTAGCTCTAGCTTGATACTAAATTTGTATGGCCACCTTAAGATGGTTGTCTATTTAATTTTATGAAACTGTACATAGAGAACAACATAATAAATTAAGTGAAAACTCTGGAGACAAAATATTTTTCCCTGTCTTTCTGAACATGACATTTAAAAGAGCTGTTGCCTGGGACGAAGGAGGTTTTTTGCCATGTCATTTGCATGTATTCAGCCAGAGAAGCATTCTAAAATGACACTAGAGAGTTTGGGACATAAAAATATTAATTCCCTTGACAGTTAACTACTTAAAACTTCTTAATCACTGGTCAAATTTGGAAACCTTTATTCATTTTCACTTGGGCTTGTGAACGCTGAGAAATCAAGGCTTAACTGTAAGTCGTCTGAATGTTCATCTGTTCTTCAGCACAGTGTGTAGGACCCAAGCAGTATAACCAGGTACAGAACCTAAGAGGGGAGAAAAAAGGAAAAAACGTCTCTGTGTTATTTACATGCCTCAGAGGGAGTATGAGAGGCCTTGTGGATGGGACTAAAGCTCAGCAGCTTTCATGACTGGTTGTTTGAGTTTTTTTCCTCAGGATATGAAATTTTCACACCTACTGGGTTAGGAAGATGCTATTTAACTACCTATATAGACTTTTGAAACCAATTTATTTTAATAATTCAATTTTGAACAGCAAGTTCATATAGCCAGTCCCTCTGATAGTTAGGAAATACAAATCTATGAGAACAATGCAGCATCCTTTGTGATCTACAACTGTTCCAAAACCAAATGCTAGATCTTTTAAATTATCTACTTATTCTGACATAGCTGCAGTCTCCTGAAACTCTCTTTGTTGTAATTGGCTTAAAAGCAAACACTTCCAAAAAAAATATGAATAACACAATCTATTCACCAAAAAGCAGAGAATAAAATGTGAAAAATTCAAGAAATAAATACCTTTAATATTTTTCCCTTTTTTGTTTTATTTTGAACCCCCAAAAATATATAAATAACGTAAGGAGTTATTTTCTCCAGTTGAGTATAAATCCTGAATGTTATCTTTATATTTCCTCAGTCGCATCTTAAAAATGGTCCACAGAGCTCAACAGTGGAGCAGTGAAGCAGCAGGCATCTTCACAAAACCATGTGACTATCCTTGTAAAAGTTCTGTGTTCATTTGCACACAGTGAAGAGAATCATCATTATTGTCACAAATGATGAGAAAAAAAGTATTTCAAAGTAAAAAGAAAATTAGTTTATTAATATAGAATGCCTCATTTCCCACTGCTGGTTATTAGTGCTCTTCTGCTATTGCCTATAGCTTGTCTTTATTCACTTTCACCACAGAAATTTTATCATCCTTTCATCCTACTCTAATTTTTCTTCTTACTGCTCCTCTTCAGAAGATTGTAGTCAGACTACACTGTGTTTTAACACCTAAGAGACATTTACAGAACAGAACTGACAGAAAGATTACTTGGCAAAGAAAGCACGCATACACAATTTTAAAGATATTTCTTGCTTTCATTTACTTTTCTCATAAACAATGTGTTAATATTCATGTTTCAAACTTTTAATCTGGTAAATTGCTGGAATTTTTGTCTCTAATCAAACCAAAGATACAAGCTCATGCTTAACTAGAAAGTTGTACATCCATTTCTTAGAATTCACTAACCCTACAGAATTCTAAAATGAAACAGACTTAAATACTTGGATGAAAAGAGAGCAGAAACAAATTTGCAGTTCTGATTTCTAGAAGTCAGAAGACAAAGTGCCTTCTAAATGTCATACCTCTGCTCTTGCTTGCATGTATATAAATTAGATATAGATATCATCCTATTAAACCTGGTAGCTTGATACAAAGAAAACACAATGGCATACAATTTTAAAGCGATTTTGTTTTGTTGGTTTCAGGACTTTTTGATGGGTTGGTTGGTTGGTTGTTTTTTTCCATGTGATAACTCTCCTGACAATTTCAATTATCCTTCTTTAGAGTCTCATCAACATCATTACTCATCATGTGAAAATTTACCCACGACTTCACAGAGTTTGAAAAGCAAGCAGTGCATTGTGGAGAGTCACTGCATTATGCTGACTTAGGCTGACACGTACAGCAAGTTACAAGATTATTTTTATGTATTCCTGTAGAAAAATAGGAGTAAACAGTGCTGTAGATTTCAAACACTGTGTTTTCCAGGAGTCAGGAATATTCATAATGACTACAGTTGTTTTCTTCTTCAGTGTGAAGGACATAAAAGAAGAAGACTATGCCCATTAAGTATAGGCAAGGCTTTCATGCTGGATGTATTTGTTGAGGATATAAAACAGTAACTGATAAAAATATAAGATACAAAATTGTGGCTTTTAACAATGGAACCAGGGATAACATAATAATGTTTCATGTTGCACATTTGCTTATGCTTTGGTTTCTAAATCATAAGTCTCACAATTTTATTAATGCTGCATCTAGATATTTGTTAGCATACACTTATTTTAAAAAGTTAGGTTTTTTTAGCTACTCTTACCTCTTTCTTACACTTTCTTACTCAATTAGTTTTCAGAAAGATGCTAATAAAATACACATAAACAACAGGCAAATAATTTTCCAAACTAACTAGTATTTTATATATATATATGTATGTGTGTCTGTGTGTGTGTGTGTGTGTGTGTGTATACAATTCTATTAATTCTAAGGACATATTTACAGTCTTTAAAAGTGAATTTTGAAGAAATAATTGTTTATATCTGGGGTAGGAATTTCATTCTAAGGTAGATATGGTGAAACATCCCTGTTATTCCAGTACACACAAGAACATTAGAATAATTTTTTAGATCAGGTGCCTTTGAAGAAAGACACTTCCTAGGAGTAAGTCTCGTCCCATATAATTTGAATTCTTTATCTATTTTATATATCTAGCCCACATTAGGATGAATTGCCTCATGCAGTCCAATGACCAGACAAGTATCTTGGAGTACCCAGAAAGTCAATTATTCTGAGCTAGATCTTAAGCCAGAAAAAGATATGAAAATGTTGTTTTTCTTACTTCCACCCCTTATCCATTCTTGTTTATTACAGTGGTAGGAATCTTGGTCAACAATAAATATTTACACAAACAACAATAAACACACCTACACAAAGTTTCCAAGTAGAGAAAGATATTTAAGCTAAGTGACCAACTCATTCAGTTTTCTGTCATTTGCAAAATGCCTGCCCACATGAAATGTCAATTCTAATCCATTTTCAGATGTGTCAACTATTCAGTCTAAGTTCTGTTGTCCTAATATGGCACATTACAGAAATTAACTAATGTCTGTTAAGATCATAATAGTATTTGTATGGTCTACAGAAGTATAACAATTTACCACTATTCAATGTAATTCCCCTTCCAAATGAATGTACACTGCCCTGAGCTTCAAATCACAACAGGGAAAGGGAAAGGGGAAAAAGAGAAAAGGAAAAGGCAAAAGGGAAAGGGGAAGGAAAAGGAAAAGGAAAAAGGGGTAAGGGGAAAAGGGGAAGGGGAAAAGGGGAAGGGGAAAAGAGAAAGGAAAAGGAAAGGATTTGAAACACATTAATACTTGGATATCCTTCGCCTCTGACTACAAGCAATTATTTAGCACATTTTTGAAATTTCAGTTTAGCACTGCTTGGTGTTTAAAAACAAAAGCCAAATTTCCAAAAATCAGTCAGAAGTGTACAGAATAAACATACAGCTTTTCTTTCTCATTGTATGTGAGTTAATTCAGCTGGATCTCATATTCCAATGAGATAATCATTTTTGGTCACAATGAGAAAAGTCACACCTTTTACAGAATAATTTAGGCATGAACCGTCTAAAAGTTTTATAAAGCATTTTTTTGGATTTCATCTTCTGTCCTTTTAATGCAGAACAGCAATAACAAAAAAAAAATTAAAAGTTTTTCCTCTGAGATCACGCAAGCATGCCTAGCTTTAAGCCAAAAGAAAGATGTCATTACAGACTAGTAATGTTTCCAGAGAGGATGCATTAGCATTAAAAATAAATATTATGCATTCACATAAAAGCAGAGATCAGTCTACACAGTAAATCACACTTTTAGATTCATGATATTCAACAAAGTGCAAGAAAATGGTAAGAAAAAAGCTTTTACCATATATATATGTATGAGTACACAATTCACTTAGTACTTTTAGGAAAAAAAGATGCTAATGCTCTTTAGCAAACCTGGATGCAATTAATTTCGAGGAATATAGTTCTTTCACTAATGTGGAGTGTGGCTAACAGACCACCAATTAATTTACTGAATCAAGTCCATGCAAAAGACAGCTTAGTAGTATGTGTTCATCTGTTCCAGGAAACTCATCATTTAGATATATTTTAATACAAACTATCACATTGATGAAAGTTTTTTTTTATAATAGGACTTTTTGCAAGAGTGTAAGATGTGGCTTTGCACATATTTGTTGTAAAAGTAGATGAGGAGGACAAAAAAAACCCAAACAAGCTAAAAAACCACAAAACCAAATAACAGTTTCATCTGTGGCCAGAATTGTAACACAGAAAATTCTACCTTTTTTGCCATTTCTAGTAAAAGGCTTTAGGCTAATCTCTGAGCTCAGAGCACCAGTCTCAGGGCTGGCTTGGGCTCACCTTGGCCAGAGTTGGGCTGGGCTGCTTTCAGCTCCTATCTCGGGTCCAAGTGTCTGTTGCCTCCCTTGCCTGAGCCTGAACTGTGCCAGGCACTCCTCCATGTCTGAGCATAGGGAAATGGTGAGGGTTATGCTCATCCCTCCTCTAGGATCAGCCAGGAAGCATCAGCCCGAGGTAAGGAAGCATTTAAAAAAAATCCAAGCATAACAAACTGAAGAGGAAAGATGCACCCCACCTTCACACACAAATCTCACATGCACTGTTCCTCCCAGTGAGACCTTGATGTTCCAAACCCACTAAAACCTTTCCATCCTGCAGCTCATGAGGCATAAGGAAGTCCTGACCATAGATCCCAAAGACATACTTGAAAGGATGAGTATTAGGGCAGGTAAAAGGGGTATATCTTAGCCAGTTCACATACAAGGATTTTAAGAGTATTATTGCTACTTTTTAGATTATTGGACTGTTAAATAGTTGATTGGATTAACAATGAGTACATACTAAATGTATATTATATTACTTATTGTCTTTACAAGACTTTGAGTGTAATAGATAAACTGCTTGAGAACAAAGCTGGGGTTTTTTTACTGTTTTCATACTTTGATTAAAAATAATCTGCAACCATCACATGAAAAATGAAAATCTTGAAACAGAAAAATTAATTTAAGTCATAGTTAGTAATAGTGCAGCTGTTTTCCTTATCTCTTCTCTCACGCACTCAATTTTTTTCTTTGCCAAGGAGAGGAAGGCAGACAACTAAGACATCTAGGTCAACAGAATATGCACGTGGCATCACAGGAGCAAATGAACCTGACTATCTGCTATCTGTGAATGAACTTGACTATCTGCTTGTCCTTTAATACAGGCAAGAGGAATCTGTCTGTCATTAATAGCTTTGCAGAGATTTCTTTGACATGGAAGGAAAGAAGGGAGGAAGGAAAAATGGGAGCTTTGTGCAGCATGTGATGATTTACACACATAGTATTTGGAATTGTGATTTTATATATCACAAACTAAGAAGAGTTTGTCTAGGTCAATGCTTTGTTGAAAAAGATTTTTAAGGAGCAACCAGAGGTTGAGGGACTGTAGGTGTTCTGCAGTAATACACCAAATGGCACAATGGAGCTCCAGTGACAGGCCTTCAGCTGAAGCAAAGGAAATATTGGAATAAATTTTCAGTCTTAAACATTATGTGTAATGTTGGTGAGAGAGATAAAGAAGGAGTAGATGAATTAAATTATGAGTATTACTCAAAAGGGAGAAGTGAATACCTCATTTCTTTCCTGAAGTGTACAAGAATACTGCACAGAAAAACACTTTGGAGGAAAGCTGCTTTCCAGCAATAGCAAAGTGATCTTCTGCCTTATTAATAATTTTGAAACTTTCAACAGGATTTTTATGTTGGGACTGCTTTACAAATTACCATGTGCTTTAGAGGCAAAAAAAACAACAACATAAGAATATATTATTATCATATTTTTAAACTTTTGAAATACATTAATGTACATTATGGACAAGCTGAAAACAAATTCACCAAATTTTAAAAATTAGTATAGTTTGCTATTCATATTCAATTGAGTGTTCCTCACTTACCTAGTTGTGATATAATTTTTATATCAGCTGCCAAGATCTTTTTATGAAGGAATAGAAGGATATCTCACTTTCGCAGGTTTTCAAAAAATCATTACACAAGGTAAGAACGAGTACAATAATAATATAAACAATGGGCATCATTGTATCTGAGGAGATGATAGCACATATGCAGTTTGATAACTACAGTGATGGTTGTTTGGAGTGCAGGAAAAGTTAAATTTGGAAAGCAGAGTTCACACAGTTTATTATAGAACTCTTTTTCAGAACAAGAGTGATTAGAAAATGTTTGGACAGGAAGGAAGCCTTGTAAATATTCATAATATATCTATGAAGGGATTTAATTTGCTTGAATATTGGTCAGAATACAAATTTCAAAATCAGTCAAAGAAAAGTGCATGGGAAAGTACTAGGCATTGCATGGTAATTTACATGGCAAGCCCCAAAATCATAAACTCTTTTGAATTATATCTCATGAAATAAACCTTATACTGGTAGTCTGAATGTACTAAAAACCAGAGATATTGACCTTTGATCCCACAGCAGAGAAGGGCATGAAGTTTTTACATTTCCATTCTGTGCCTTTATCTACGTTTTCACCTTTGAGTTGTGGGCAGTTGTTCAACACATTTTCTCATTCAGGATAGAGGAAGTAGGAAAGAATAAAACATGAAAAAGGTGAAAGAAATATTGAATGTTCTGAACAAAGTTGCTTGTTCCTTTCCTCCTCTCAAAGGTATCTTTCTTCACCTTCAGTGTCCTCAGCTGGTGTATAAACCCCATTAGAATTAGGTTGTCGTATCTGTGTGCACCGTTACCATTTATCCAATACATATTCTTTGTCCAGAAATTATTAATTTCTTACTATTTTTATGCAGTCTAGGTACAGTTGTCTTACTCCATTAATAGTCTTGCTAAGGCAGAGGTCTCTTGGTTAGTATGCTCTAGTGATGATAACAATAAGGTTTAAAAGTACTTCTCTGACATACCTATACAAGATTAGTCATCTGTATTGCAGGATATTCAGTTGTGGAGTCTAACAACAATGAACTTTATATGTCACAAGGGACCTGCATAAACCTACTTCAGCATGAATTAAACCCACAGTTTTTATTCTAGTCTTAAATAATACTGTAATACTTTTAACCTAGAGTGCTCTAATTCCAATAAAAAGCACGAGAAGTCGTGTTTTGAGAGGGGTGAGGGTTTTATTGTATTTGCTTTAAATGAAATGTGTGAATACAAGATATGAATAGACATAATTATCTTACTTATTATTTTTCTCCCACTGAATGCATAAATTCACCTTTTATCCTCTTATTTTTTGTGAATAGGTGTACCCTCTCAAAAGCCCCTCTTTACAAACTATTCCCAGTGGAAACTCATGAGTGAAAAAAGAGCTACAGACTGAAACAGCTGTATTTGCTTTAATTAGACTGGAATAAATCCATTACTATTTAGCTGTTTATTAATGTCATAGAGGTGAGCTCTGTTATCATTTAATACTTGTCATTATAATGGGACTTCATGGAAAATCAGTTGAACATTCAAGTCAGTTTTTTAGAGTGATACTCACACAGAAGATAGGCTTTGACAGAATGACAAACAATTATAGATAAAATTTCACAGGTTTTGGGAAAATATTTATCTGTCCTGCTGTTTTGCTTCCTTCATTTCATGAGTTTGATTATTTAAAGCCAGAATTTTTATCATAAAAATTCTTTAAAAGAAAAATAAATTAGAAAGATAAAATTTTCCCAGTTGTTTTATGATTTATGATACAACCTGTAACTTAATTGCATTTACTGCTGCTGTCAGTGTGTAATGGACAATGTCCATTAAATCAGTATTTATGTTATCTGTTTGTTATTCACTGCCTCTCCCTGTCCCAACTAGATTTAGATATCTATATTCAAAACCAGGTTTGAAGAGACAATTCTTAATATATATATTAATATATTAATATATATATGTGGACATATTTTTGCCACATATCAAGATAAATTCTCTTTGGTTTTAAGTGACTTTATTTCATTGCTGTCTTATGAGAAGAATGTATGTTATTTCAATTTTTAAGATGTAGAATGGATATATATGGAAGTTAAGGTTTACATATTTATAAATGACACATCTGGTAAGGTAAATGACATGCATGAGTATATATTTCCAATTACTAACATGCAAATTATTGTAACTGCTGTATGCCAAACCCTGCTATCAGTCTCTTATCTGGCTTTTTGCCAGCGTAAATGCTTACTTTCTAATAAGGAATTCAGTCTACACTGACACTTAGGATATTTCAAATAGCTCGATTAGAGTTGCATGTGCTGTGAAGTAGCAAATAGAAATAATATATTAATTACATTATATTTATATTAATAAAACCATTAATTAGTTTTGTAATTTCTGTAGGTAACACACTGTAGCATGTGGCTGTATTGAGCCTTGCATAAGAGATCCTTATTCTCAATGCAGATCCCACACTCTGTGGAAATACAAATAATTATATCATGTATGAAGGCCCAGAGGTTGCACAGATAAGAATACATACCCAAAAATGAATGAATTAAGCATGAAAAATTCAAGGAGTTGAACCATTTCAGAGCAGTCCAAAAAATCAAAAGAAAACAAGCAGGGGTAAATCTAATGCTGGGTTCAACAGGGAGATGAAGAAAATCTCAGTTCAAATTCTGTTTATGTTTTACAGTGAACACTAATTGGATTTTAAAGAAAATTAGGACTAAAGCCTAGAACCTGGATTATTTCTCAGCTAGTGACGGCTCTAAAAGCAAGTCATCAAGTCAGAAGACTATATTTATTCTTCAATCATTTTCCAGTCTTGTAAAGTCCTGTGTCAAGGGATGTGCAAATGAGCTGAAAGCACCAGCTCACCTCTGGTAAATAGGAAATTTTCACAGAATATGAGATATACAGATCAGATCCCCTGACATGGCTGTGTGAATTTATTAACCACTGGGTTCAGGGGATAAATGTCTCCTTCGGCTGCATGTCAGAGGCAGATCTGTAGCTCCTCCTGCTAGAACAGTCATTGGCTTTTGCCTTCAGCAAAGGGTTCTGTGTGCTCATCTCTTACACAACTTACTGAAACTTTACACCTTGCATCAGGACAGGGGATGAGAGTTAGACTCAATGTAAGGCACTTAATTCATGTCATACAAGAATCCTAAAGTCTAACACTCCTCTTTGGTTTCCTGTTTTAAGTCTTTATTGCTACCTAGTCTACAACTGAAGCCAACAATTCTCTGCTGATGGGCATATTGCCAAGAGATATATAACCCCAGTCATAGGCTTTCTCAAGAATTTTCATCAGTTTCAAAAATTTGGGCTAATTCTGTTTAGAAATCATTTTCAATGGGATATACAAGTCTCCATAAGACCCTGATTGCACAGTGGTCTGAAATTCCTAAATGCAAAACTTGTTTGAAACATCCCGTCAGAAGTTCATATTCTGTACGTCACGTAATAAATAGTAGCGTCGTGAAAAAAAACTTAAAAATGGGGCAGGGAAGGGAGAAAAAATGGAAAAAATAAAAGAGAAAAGAAAAAAGAAAAAAGAAACAACTTTGTTCGTATAAATATCATGAGCTACTGCTTTAATTGACTTTACCTGTAATATTTTCAATCCTGGTATGGAGAGCATTCTAAAGGAGAAAGAGATTTCTTAAGAACTTAGGGCCAGATTCCAAATGTTTTTTATTTCATAAAGTCATTTGTAATTCTCCAAAGGGCAGAAATATGCTCAAATTTTAGAGGTAGTGCCTTATTTAATTTTATATTGCCTAAATATTATAGATATGTATAGTCAAATAGAAAATAAATATTAAAGCCGAACTTCTCATCTTTTCCAGAATTCAAGTGTCATTGCCACAATATTTCAGAACTAATTCTTTGAGGGTCATGCAAAATAACTTAATGAAACTAGGTCCTTTTTATCCACTCTTTATGAGATTATTTTTTCCACCAGGAAAAACTATTTCTCATTAGCAAGCTAAGTAATAAACAGTGTCCAGATTAAGAGGAAACCGTGTAAAAGGTTTTCTACATTTCTCACTTCATCTTTTTTTTTTTCTGTTGGTAATTTCAGTTTAATGATACATTGTGATAAGTCATGGGGCAAAAAATGTTGGATCTGAAAAACAGCAGGAAGTATTAATGGGCCTGCTATTTAGTTGCAGCAGCAATGTACTATTCTGTATAAATGACCTTTTTTTTACATGTTGGGAATTGAGCGCTCAGTATGTCCTTGACAGATGAAAAATACCTCTGGCATGAGGAGACCAACA
This sequence comes from Cichladusa arquata, assembly GCA_026413545.1. Taxonomy (NCBI): domain Eukaryota; kingdom Metazoa; phylum Chordata; class Aves; order Passeriformes; family Muscicapidae; genus Cichladusa; species Cichladusa arquata. Next base: position 16,605,665 of record JAOTQP010000870.1, on the reverse strand, counting down.
GGCAGTGCCTCAGATATTTTAAATTATAATTGCCACAGCAGGCCATCTTACAACAGAATGATGACCAAAATCTGTTATCAGTTTTATAAATATGTTTTAAGTGTATTTGAAAACTACTTTTATTTTAGCACTTCATAAGAATCATTTACCTTTACTAGATAGCTGCCTTCATGGGAAAAAAAAGGAAAGTCCATGTCTACAACGCCATCATTCTTCTTTTGAAGCCACTTTTGATTAACAGGACCCTGGTGATTTCATATAATTTACCAGCCAGCCACTGGTAACTTCATAAGAACTTTTCCCTGGGGGGCTGCTGGATGCTGAGTTGCTGAGTCTGATCACTAACAGTACATTACTAAGTGGATGAAATGGTAGAATTAGATGAGAGCATTTACAACACCGTTTGGTCCTTGCTGTTTTGCAACAAGAATCCCTGTTGTGTCCAGTGTGTGAGATCGTGGAGAGAGAAGATACATATTTACAGAGTTACCTGTTCGTTCATGAGCCAGTGTACTGCCTGCATTCCCATCTGAAGAAAAACTCTCATCAACTGTAACATTTTAGGCTTGCAAAAGCATGAAAAAGTGGTGAAAGAGCAGAATGGATTTTAACTTTCTGACTTTCATGGCAAGAAAATAATAAAATAAAAGAAGACTGAGAAATTTTTATAACTTATATGTATATATTTTATAACTTATATGTTGTATAACTATATGAATATAATAATTCAGACACAAATTTGATAGTAGTGGGTATTTCAAGGAGTATGATGCGTGACTCTTGGAATTAATTATTTTTTTAAATGCTATTTTTTGTTTGAATTGCAGCAAGAAATTTAGGCAGTGATATTCTAATTTTAACTAGACCACAATTTAATTTTTGGTCTTCAATCAGAAAGTAATCAAGGAGCACTTGATGGGAGGGAAATCCTCTTTGATTTTGAGGTCCCTTCATCATCCCTTTGCAATATAGACTAAAGAATGCTGTCATACATATGTCACAGCCAAAACATATGTATACCTCTTTATATGAGTGCAGAATGCAATGTCAGACATCATATAGAATAAGAAGGGACCACTGAGTGTTCATGTATTTCATAAAATATAATACAAATCCAAATAAAACAGTATCTTTAAACCTGTTAGTTTATAAAATATCACCTTCGGGATAATAGTTGATATTAAAATCAACTATTGGGATCCTTGCCTTTCTAATGCAGAATCATTAGCTTCAATATTATATCGAAAAAGACAAAAGAAGCTTGTTTAAGCAACAGTGGCAAATTATTGAGTGTGGGGTTTTTTATAAATATTTTCTGTGAGCTGTATCGTTGACCTCAGTCATTAGACTTGTAAATGTTAATTATATTATTACTGTGAAATAATTATGCTCAAATCAAGACTTTTATACTTGACTTCCCTAAATTTTGAACTTTTTTGGGGGGGGTCTACAAAATTTAAAACTCTTACAAAAACCACAACAGTTATATTATACCATAGGTCTGACTGCAGCCCTATGTCATATTTCTCATTAATCTTCCCATCCCTTGATACCATGAGAAATGATCCATGCTGCTATTTGATTGGGAATTTTTCCCAACATCTGTGATGAAAATTCTACAGCATGTGACCTTTTATTTTTTAATCTTATGTCCGTAAGTTAATGTTGGAAGTCCCTGAAGCAGGACAAAGAAGAACCTTGTGGAACACATGATATAAGCACATGCAGGTTAGAAATGGAAAGAAGTTCACCTGAGCTTATTGACCAGAAGTCTCTGCCACCATGATATATAGCTTTAGAATTGAACTCTATAGATCATCTCAATTTCTGTCACTGTGCAGTTCAAAGTTTTGCAGGTCTCTTGTGGAAAGAAACACATAACCCCTTAAATCTATGTAGCCGAGACATTGATGTTTCTCATTCAGAAAAATGACCCTGGGATGAAGATGAAAATGCGATGAAACTGCTCCTCTCAAGAGGTTATTTCAGGGCCTACAATGTGAAATAGATTTTTTTTAAAGATTTGCTTTGCTAAAAAAACCTAATAAATTTATTGGTGTACATATTTTAATGAATTTGTATCATATGTCCTACTACAAACAACATTAAGGGGCAAAGTGTTGCAAGAAGCCTTCTCATTCAGGTTAGGGGAAAAAGCAGCTGTGATACTGCCTTTAAAAACCTTATCACAACACTGGTCTCACAAGCTCAAGCTTTGTGTCTGCACAGAAATATCTTGTGATAAAAGTTTACAAATAGTAGGAATTTGAGAGCTGCTCACATTCTTTATTGCGGGACCATTATCCAACACATTTTTAGAACCAGGTTTCATTTTTGCTGATTTGTTGTTTTAATAAAGATACAAAAAAACTGGGAAGAACTTATCTCTTTGATACATCATGGATCCATATATGTGAGTTACAGACATACATTTTACCACCGACAAATTAATTATTTTGTCTGGTAAGCCTTGGTAACGTAACATAAGGTTTTCTGATACTAGCTTTCAATTGGATATGGTAAATATGAAGAATTCATTTGCTCTCCACAACTGCTATATTTCACGTAGAATCCAGGAACCCCATGATTTACATACATGCTCTAATTTCTGAGTAGTGACTTTAATTTGAATTATTAACTCAAAGCCAGTGCTAAAAGGGATAGTGTAGCTTTCCCCTCTTTGTGCTCTTTGGGTTAGTCCTACTTGCACTAATATCAACATCAAAACTGTTGATTTTCCTGAGAGAGAGATGGACCTCGTTTACTGCATACTCAAGACCCTAAAGGATATTTCAAACCCTTCAATAAACCAAGCCCTGTTGTACTGTGGCTGTTTAATTCCGTTAGAATTATTCCCTGAGTAGCACTACACTGCAAAGCATTTTTTTTTTTCATTTCGATTTCTTTTTTCTCATACCATTTTATTGCTTTTAAACTTAAATTCCCTTTTCTTCATTTTTCATAATCAGCTCCAATGTCTTAGGCTAGCACTCAAATTTACTGACAGGGCAAGCAGCAGGCAGTGAAACAAGGGCAAACAAAGGAGTAGAACATGGGAATTACATGCTAATTCAAATAGTTTTAAGTTATTCAAATGCATCTACTTTCATTTTTATATGGCTCTTGACACTAAGTACTTGAGTTAGCTGAATCTTATGGTCGTCTCACTTTCAGTATTTTAATATACCTTAACAGTGATATCATTTCCCCTGAGAGGCACAAAGCAAAACCACACAGAAATAAATCACTGAAGTTTGGAAATCATTAAATTTTTTAATTCTTTCACAAAACAAAATCAATCTTCAAATATACACATTTTGTCAAGTAAAATAAATATTTCTTTATATTAACCAAATAGTATTTCCTCAGCTATATTGATCAGTAGCAAAGATAACAAAGAACTCAGATATACCCAGGCACATAACTGTATAAACACAGATGTGCATTCATTGAAGCATGTGTGTTGTGTATGTATATATGTTCTCTCCCCATAATGCTCCTTCCTTTGCAGTTTATAGCACCATCTGCAAATTGTCCTCCAAATGCACAGTATGTGGCATGACATTACTGTCAATTCTCTTCTCCAGATGCTCTGAAAAGGGCAATGAATACTGGAGAGAGAGTTAACTTGAAATGCCTAAGTACTTTTGAAGGAATATATCTGAAAGGACTTGACAGTACATTCCTGATTAGACCTTTCCACCTGAGCCCATTCTTCATTCTCTTTCTGCTAGCATTGGCTTTTATTGCAAGGGGCTAGCTTTGTGCCAGCTACTTTGTAGGGCTAGTGAGCAGCTAAGGCAAGCTGTGCAGCTACTGTGAAGTGCACAGAATTTTAGTCTATTAAATGATGTCTCCATATGGGATTAGCTGGATGATAATTAAGCCTTCCCTGCTTCTAGATGACAAAAACCTGTCAGCAGCTCTGGTTCACTATTTTTAAAGAGGCAATGTTTGTAGTGTGTGGAGTTGCAGAGCTCCATCTTTTTGTGAGATGCATTCATTTCCTGTCTGGATCAGGGTTCAGGGACCTGGGTCACTTGCACTGAAACACACACTGTATTGACACTTGCAATATTTATTTTCAGAGACAGGGTAAGACCTGGAGAGATGGTTAGTAAAAGAGAGCACAAAACAAAGCCACACAGCAGGAATGGTTCAAAGTACTCCACAACTGCATGAAATACAGCTGTGCTTACAGATGCAGTCTGGCAGGACCAGACTGCATGTTACTACGGGAGTATTTCAGAAGGTATATATCAGTCCTGTGTTCTTAGGTCATCTGCACTTTCTCATACACTGTGCTCCATAAAGAGTGTTCCAAAGGGGAGTCAAAGGTGTATTTTTTAAATACTACAAACTACAAATGCAGGGAATGGCAAATACCTGTGTGCCACTGCTCCAGCTGAGGTATTTAACCTGGAGCCACTGTCACTGACAAGGGGTGAAACTATCAGGGCAAAATCCTCAAAAAGATTCACCAAGTCCTGAAATCTGTCTCTGACAAAAGCTAGTGCATTAACCACTGGCTTAATTTTGTTAAGTTCATGAACAAGAGAAGTCATTGCCTTGAATATTTTCTTTGACATCACAGGATATAAGAATACATGTCTTAGGAGCTGAAAGACTGGTTTATAGTTTCAGCTGTGATAAACTTCAGTAATGCCATAAGAAGTTGTTAGGTTTTTGGCATTTTTTTCCCTTCAAAGCATTTTATTTTCTTGAAATGTCTGCTAAATTTTTTTTTCTCCGTTTCATCTAGCTACACTTCAAATTAAATTCTACTTTAAAGGAAACTGCTTCTAAAAAGTAAACCATATTTTATGAAATAAGCCCTGATATCACTCATTTACATCACTTAAAAAAGCCTTATACAGTTGGAGCCACTGGGTCTGAGAGGAAAATCCAAGTCAATGTCAATGATTCTCTTTCTACTATGAGGCTTCAACAATTATCTGACTTCCTGTAAATACAAAGCTGTCTTGCTCTTCATCATTTAATGTCCAAGTACTACCTTCAAAGATTAAGAATAAAATGTCCTGAAACTACCAGCAATCTTCACAAGTCTATTTCATATGATAGGTCTATTGCATATGATGATATGGTGGGTCAGTATACAGGTTTGACAGTTTTATTACAGTTTACAAGAATATTGTCACCTACTGTAAGTTGTCTAAGTTTCTTGAATATTTGAAAGCGTGTTGACATTTTCTGCACAATACATATTACTGTTTTTATTCTCTAAAGTCTTGAGAAATAATTATCTTCATTTTATGGTGGTATTTATTTGAAAGTTTGTGATAACAAAGGAACAGTAAACCAAAGTGGTTTTGCATAACAGGTGAAAACACACAGTAAAAACAATATGATGATTCTTTTGGGATTGGTGTGATGGTAATCACACCCCCACAAGTTTAATTTTAGGAATCTTCTCAGTCACTGCAATTCACTTTAGCAAGTTCATTCATTCAGTCTTAAATGTTCCAGAGCTCAATGCCCTGTGATTAGCTCTGCTTTCTTTGCCTATGTTAAGGGGAAGAACAGTCAAATAATTTGAAGCAGGCTACAAGACTAATGACATATGCTTTGATGTTACCCATGGCAGGACAGGCCCTAGTGATGGTAATCCACAGAGGCCAGCACACAGCACTGAGAAACATAAGCCCCACTAAACTGAAAACAGTGCTAGAATTCAAACCAACCTAATTGAAACAAATACAGCTGTGCTACAGACTGTCCATAGACCATGGAAGACTCATTAGAAACAAACCAAATTACAGTGATCATGTTTTTTATTGAATGTTTGATTCTGTCAGTATTCATATTATGAATCAATTATGTATATTATATAGTCTTTAATAAAAATATAATGCCAAGAACACCTGAGGGAAGTAGAAAACTACATGTTGCTTTTTGCAATATATGTAACAAAGTGCTGTTTCAAGCTGTGAATACTCAAGGTGGACTTCAGGACTGTTTTTAAGAATTTGAAAACTTAAAAAACTGGAATGCCTTACTGTGAAGGAAGAGAGGGAGAGAGAGAGAGAGAGAGAGAGAGAGAGAGAGGAAAGAAGGAACAGACAATTTTTCTCCTTTCTTGTATGAGAAATGTTCCCATCTACCAATGACAGATATGTACATTATGGAGAAACCCATAGCACATGACCTGCTCCCAAGTGTTGCAGTCAAATAGAATTCAGTATTATATTCCCATTATTGACCTTAACTGAAGGTGCATCCTTGAGGATGCAGTATGACATTGATGGTAGTGATAGAGAATGGGGAGTCTTAAAAAGATTTGTTAAGATGATTTGGTCATGCTTGTCAAATCTCAGGCATGTCTGACTCATTTCATTATTTTTATATTTTGCATTGAATACTGGGATATTTTATAGTGAATGCTAGGATGGAAGACTGAGTACTACAATACAAATTTAACCTTGTGCAAGATGGCCCAGCCCTGCGGAGGTTGGCAATGTTTCCTGAGCCATGAATGTCTACATGTGGTTGGTACTCACATTGCCTCATGTTGCTGTCAGTTCTCCAGTGCTGCTCAAGTGTGACTGCAAAATCTGTCCTAAAATTTTGGAGAAATAATCTGTGCATGCAAAAATATTGGGAATATCAAGAACGAAACCAAATTGTAAGCCCTTGGAACCTTGCCACCAGCAATAAATCTTTGGTAATTCATATGAGAAGGGAATTCTTTTGTTTTGGCAGTTAATTTGCACAGTAGTAGGAGAAATTGCATAATTGCATCCAATGTCTCCCATATTATTTACTGTTGAAACATATTTTTTTCCAAATATCAATGTTTTTAGATGCTACCATAAATTAAGAGTTTAATAACACAAAAAGAAATCAAATGTTAAATCTGTTTAATATAAGCTTTAGTATATTAATTCAATAGAATATTCATCACCCAGTATTTCCAAAAGAAAAGAAAATCCTGTCAAATATAAGCAGTATAGGGAAAGATACACTTATACAGAAACAATTTTCATATACCTGTCTTTAACATTCTTTACCTTTCCCTATGAGTCTGTCTTTACTACAGCAAAATGGATCATAAACAGACTCTATTTCAGCCTTACTCAAAAATCATAAAAAATGGGTTTAATCAAAATCAGCCTTCCATAACTAAAGAAGGAATATGAATCAGTGTGGTGGATTGACCTTGCTGACTGCCAGTTGCCAAATCATCCATTCTCTCACTCCCTTTATCAGCAGGACAGGAGGGGAAAAAAATATGAAAAGGGTCATGGGTTGAGATAAGGACAGGGAGATTGCTCACAAATTACTGGCATAGGCAAAACAGACTTGGGGAAATGTATTTAATTTACTGTAAATTAAAAATAGAGTAGAATAGTGAGAAATGAAAACAAAATTAAAAACACCTACTCCCAGACTGCTCTTCTGCTCAGACTCAAGTGCATTCCTAACTCTTCTAAGTCTTCCCCCTGAGTGGCAAAGACAGGCAGGTAATAGGGGTTCTAGTCAGTTCATAACCTTTTCATTCTGTCACTCCTTCCTTGTCACACTCTTCTAATCTAGTGTCGGTTCCTCAACAATGGGATAGAGCCCTTCATTAATTTCTTCAGTGTGGATCCTTCCCACCAGTTCATGAGCTGCTCCAGCAAGGTGCTTTCCATGGCATACTGTTCTTCAGGAACGGTTTGGGCTCCCTACATGACCACAGCACCTGACAGAAGACCTGCTGCTGTGTTTCTCCACGGGTACTTGAAGCACTTCCTCCTTGTTCACTAACCTTGGTGTCTGTAGGGCTTTTCACTTCTTTTTCCTCTCTCTCATACTTGCCACACAACATTCTTTTAGCCTTTCTTAATTATGTTATCACAGACGGGTCATCAGTTTGGATCATGGGCTCAGTTTGGTCCAGTTTTGGGGCCATTCAAAGCTGGCTGGAACCAGCTGTGTCCAGCATGAAGCAGCCCAGGCTTCCTCTCACAGAAGCCACTCCTTCAGCACACTGTGCTACCAAATCCTTGCCATGTCAACCCTATACAATGAGTTTAACAGCAAAAGACAATGCAAGGCATTTTACTGAATCCTGTGTGACCTTCTACAGGCTTTTTAACTCAGCAGTTTTAGAGCTTCACTGTAAAGCAATAGCAAAAGTGGCAGTGGCAACAGCAGTAGTGAAATTTTCTGTGGAAAAGATTGTCCAAAATGGTATTAGGAAAACCAAAATTATTATTCGGAAAGTATTTCCTTACTCTATTCTTCTTTAGAAAGACAAAAAAAAAGACAAAAAAAGAGATGTAAATTTCTTTCCTGGAATGAGCATGCATCACATCTTTTACTTCTCTTGTGGCAATATAAAAAATATGGAAAATTCAATGTCAAAAAAAGCCCAAACCAAACATGTAGTAAAAAATATATAAGCGACAAATAAAGAATGAAACTGTCTTACATGTCACAATAGATATAAGAGAATCAGCCACCTAATATAAATGCTGTTTTAGTATGTTGTGGGTTTGGCGTAAGTCAAAGGTTATACAAACCACCACATTAGAATGCTCAGCATCTTTGGAGTAGTTATTTAAAGATAAAAGATTGTAAAAAAAAGGATGTCTTGTCAGATTTCACAGGAGCACAGATACACAACCAATGTTTATCTGAATACTAAAGAATCAATACTCAAATCTGTCACTTACTTTTCTGCTTTCCTTCAGTAAGTCATACTCCTGTTGTTGGCTCTAGCAAAGAATAACCTTCTTGAGATAATTTCTG
>JAOTQP010000870.1:16571978-16593252 GCA_026413545.1 Cichladusa arquata | reverse complement strand
TGCCAGAGAGGCTCGAGAATGGTCAGACTGGGAAATTTCCTTGACAATTTAAAATTTCAATTTTAATTTCATTTTAATTGTAAATGTTTCATGTATTCACACATATGTTAGGAGATACATTTTCCCAAATCCATAAAAAAAAGAACCACCATAATAGAAGGGCAATACACATAAATATACACATAGCTAACCCCACAGAAAAAGCTCAAGGTTATTGCCAAGGTCTCTGCTACAGTGGTAAAACTAATTCATGCCAAATTTTGTACTGACCCCAACAAGTGGACCACGTTCTCTGCTACAGAGAAATGGCATATTGTATGGAATGTCACTTTTGGTGAGTTAGAGGCAGCTGTCCTGACTATCTCACCTACCAGCTTCTCCAACCCAATGGAGATGGGCAGCCCAATGGGCAATGTTGGTGAGACAGTGGTGATGCTGTGCCAGCATTGCTCAGCAGCAGCCAAAATGCTGGTGTGTTATCAACACCGTTCCAGCTACTAATACAAAGAACAACACTGTGGCTGTTATGTTGAATATCTTAGACTTAATCTCAACCAGACCAAACTCACACCTCCTGTCCCAAAATCTTAGGATAAATTATTACTCTCCCATTCTTCCCACACTGAGTTGAATTCACCAGCTCTCTTTTGATATGACTGTAATTCATTTTTTTGGGACATAGAGGATACTGCTCAGACTTTTACTGAATCAGCATGCTGGGCTCATTTACCTCTTGCATTACGAGCAGCATGGATTTAATTTAATTTTTTACCCTGAAAACTTTTGCTAATTTTTATTAAAATATTAAAGCTACCACTGCCTGGCAACTGTGTCTGGCTTCTGCAGTACATGAACATGAATAGCAACTTTTTTTTATATCAGAAGTGAGTGGAAAAAATAAATATATAAAATCCACTCTTCTCTATGAAAAACAGCCAGAATGTTTATAGAGTTAAATCTCTCACTGTAAAAATGTAAGACCTTGGCTCACTCTCTATATGGCAAACATCCAGAAGTCAACACGCTCTTTGGAGGTGAACCCTTCAAGCTTAGCTCCTTGGTATTGATTGTGACATTTTCTTGTCAGCATGAACATCCAATATCCAACGCAGGCAATATTTCTCATTAAGTTGTATAGACTATGGACAGCATAAACCTAAACAAATGTGCATTGTCAGAGCACAGGCAAAGTGTAGCACCTAGTTTTAATAAACTCAAAACAATCTAGCTGACAATATTCCCTAATTTTACCTTTGACTTGGTTTATGTTTGGTTCCACCCAGCATTCCTTTTTTTATCATTACGTTAGCTTCTGCTTTTGTAATCTTTCTTTTTTCCCTAAGTGAGTGGTTTCATAGAAGGCTGCTTCACTGAACTCAGCAATAATCCGCTCATTGGCAACAACGGTTTGGTATCAAGCTCATCTGTAGCAAAGTAGATTTTTTATTGCTATTGCTCTGTTAAGTGCTGAATACTCTTCTCTAGCCATATTATTCAAGCATTAATTCTTCCCTAGATACACAGATTTTAAAGCATGAAGAAATCATCACAATCAGCTAATCTAGTATCTTGCGTAGCATAAAGCATATAATTTTGCTTCATTTTTGTAATGCATTCATTACTTTCAGCTGTACTATCTCTTTCCAAAAGTCAGTTCTCTTGAATGAATGACATCACATAAAGTAGAATGTGCCTGGTCTTTCATAAATTATTGCAATGGCTCATTAAATCGCAAACCAGTTATACTTCAATTTTCACTATGTTTCATTTATGATGAAGCCACCTCTGAAACTTCTCTTGGATAAGCCAAAAAGCATGTCTCTGTTTGGGTCACTGTTAAACCATGAATACTTTTACCTGTGTTTTATGAAGCTGTTTCAATCTGCCATCTTTGCTCTAAAGAGCTTTACACAGTATTCGGGTAATGACCTCACTAATGTGGCAGTACAGTTTCCATCTTTCTACTCAATAGTGTTTTCCTTATTGAGACTCAGTAGTCTGAAGATATTGTCTGCCTTAGTTACCTTGCTAAACCATTTACCTGAATTGTAGCCTGAGTGGTGTGGTACTGTTGTGAATTGTAGCCCCAGAGGATCGGTATCATTGTTATTGCACTTTCGGGAAAAAAAGCCCAGTAGAAGCCAATTTACATCAGAGCCAGGATGGAAACTTACTGCTGACAGAAGTTATCATCTTGGGAGCACAGGAGGCTGTGCCACCCCATCCCTCTGAGTAAGACACCTCTCAGAGCTCTCTGAGTCATTTGTATTTGGAGGCCTGGGCTGATGGTCCCCACCCTCATCTCCACGCTCCTTGATGTCCCCAACTTGTCTGTGGGGAAGCACGAACAGATTTGAGTGAGGTGGGTGTTTCTCTAAACTTGAGGGGAATTTTTGGTAGATACCTTTTCCGCACATAGAAATAGCTATAAGGATCATTTTACCTCTGTGTGTTTGAATTGATTATTGTATGAATGTGTGCTGGTTTTGTCTGGGTTAGAGCTAACATTCTTCCCGGTGTCTGGTATTCGTCTGTGTTTTGGATTTGTGCTGAAGACAGGGTTGATAACACAGAGTTGTTTTTGTTATTGCTGAGCAGGGCTTGCACAGAGACGAGGCCTTTTCTGTCTTTCATACGGCCAAGCTGGTGAGGAATTTGGGGTTGCATGAGAGACTGGGAGGAGACACAGCCAGGGCAGGTAACTCAAACTGATCAAAGGGGTATTCCAGATTATATAAAGGGAGAGGAAGAAGGAACAAAAGAGGGAATGTTTTGAGTGATGACATATGTCTCCCCAAGTCACCATCATGTGTGATGGGACCCTGCTGTCCTGGGGATGGCTGAATACATGCCTGCCCACTGGAAATAGTGAATTAATTCCTTGTTTTGCTTTTTTTGTGTGCATGGCTTTTGCTTTCCATATTGAACTGTCTTTATCTCAACCCACAAGTTTTCTCTTACCCTCTTGATTCTCTCCCCAGTCTCAGTGGTGGGGGAGTGAGCAAGCAGCTGCCTGAGGCTGGTTTGACAGCAAAGGTTGAAACATGACAGAATGTTACTATTTCAAACCTGTAGTTAAGTCATTGTTGTAACTGTAGTGAAATCTATCAAATCACTTTGTAAACACTTTTGCACCCTTATCTTTCCAACGAAATCCTTTTCTATCTTACTTTTGCATTCCTGGCTTCCATACAAATAATTCAAAATTGCTTCTAATTTGATCTTCCTTTGTATTAATATTTGTAGCTAGCAATAGAGTGAACCTTGCCACTGAACTCTGTAAAATTGTATTTTTGCAAATTCATAATAAACTCTGTTTTTGACAGTTCCACTGATAATGTTTCTTAAAGTGGCCAAGCAAATCATCGACAATGTTTCAAAACAAGTTGTTTGTTTGTTTGTTTGTTTTTACTTTTGTATATAACTATTTATAATAAAGTTATCAGATTAGATCTTGCAGAAAGCAGAATTTGATCTATTTCACATACTAGCTTTGAGGTATTAAACATAACTAAATTTCAGTAATCCTGTGTGTTCCCTGCACAGAGTTAATCTGCCTTTTCAAAGACATAGAAAATTAGGCATGTAATCAGAGTTTACCTAACAGAGTCATGGAATTATTTTCATATCCATAAATAAGTTTCCAATATATATATACATATATATATACATGGAGGAAAAAAAAAAAAAAAAAAGATGAGTAGAAGTAGAATNNNAAACCCTAAAAAACAGAGAAGTAATTTGTATTACAGCATTGGAAATGAGGGAATAACTTTACGATTTTGTGGAAAAGCTCGACATTGTAGTTGGATGAGATTTAGATTGTAAAAGGCTTTCCATATTAATGAGAAATAACAAGGTTGCTAAATAACAGGATGATAGATGTTAAATCAGCAGGTCCAGATAATTTTGCCTGCAAGTGCTGTAAAGAGTCAGCTGAGCAGATCTCTTGATCATCAGTGATGATTTTCAATAAGTCTTGGAGCACTGGAGCATTTCCAAAGGGTTGGAATGAAGCTAATGTTATGCCAATATTTTAAAAGTGTAAATGGGACATCTAATTATAGGCCTGTCATCCTGACATTGATCCCAGACAAATTATGGAACAAGAGATATGGGATTTGATGAATAACCTATTAAAAGAGGATAATATAATTAATGGCAATCAGCATGGGCTTATAGGAAAGGCATACTTTTGAACTTGCTTGTACGCTGATCAGGAAAAGCTATCACTGAACTTGTACAAGGATGATGCTGATGATCTTGTTTTACTTCTATAGGTCATTTAGTTTCATACTGAACATGCTGATTAACAAAGAAGAAATTGCAAACACCAACACTATACATACCCAACTGAATAAAATGTTCTAACATGTAGATTTTAATATACTGTATTTAAAGAACTATCAATGAGCACATGTCCTAAAAAAATGCCAGAGAGCTTATTTTTGGCCTTATTTGTAGCCTCAGTATAACAGCATTATTGCTGGGGAAAATAATAATAGATAACACAGCAACTGGAGGAGGGATAAATGAGGAAAAAGAAAGTGCTGACAAGCAGTTGGAATCCACCAGATATCAGGTATAAAAAATCATTTATTATAGACATTGAAAATTATGTATCTGGGGACAACAGTGTAAAGAACACTCATAAAATGGGAGACTGTCCTAAGAATTAAAAGTCTAAATCCTTGGGGATGACAAACAGCAACCTACTATGCCTGGAAGAGCCTAATACAATCCTGGCCTGTGCAGGATTCAGCCTCTCTTTCTTGGAATATGAAGGCTACCTCTGTACTCCACAATTGAAGAAAAACACTCCTATATTGAAAATAAAGTACCAAGAAACATTGCAAATGTATTTAAGCATGAGGAAATACATCTTACACCTAACCTTAAGGAACTGTCTTAAAAATTTTCTGGTACAGCAGTTAGTTCCTTTGCCTCTTTCAGCACAGACAGCACAGCAACAATTCTATTCAGCTTTTCGTGACTATTCCCAAGTTCAATTTGCTTAAGAATTACAAAAGAAGGTAAAAGATTCATTTGACTATAAGATGTCTGTACTTATACTCAGAGCAGAAATATGCCTGTGGAAATATATGGTAACCAGAATCCATTTACCAGGCAGTGAAGCTTCTCTTTTTTTTTTTTTCCTCTAAAATCACACACTAATTCTAACAGAAAGTGTAGTTATGTCATTAGTTGTGGGCTTGTTTGACTACAATAATTTCCCCTACTAATTGACTTCAACAAGTTGACACTGATACACCATTCCCACAGATTTTGCTTTAGCTAGATGCTGTCCTGGGTCTTATTTAATTCAGTAACATTGTTCCACTGCTGTCCTTTGATTTTGAAAACAACAGCAATCTAAAATCTGAACTGAAGATATCTTGAAAAATAAAAATATTTTGAAATATTTTGAAAATCAAGCTTAGCACAAAACTGAATTTGGTTTGGAGCTCCAGTGCTACCAAATTGCACCAGTATCAGTAATGACAAGTGAAGTTCATGCAAATATTTAGAGGCTTTCCATGTAAGGAGAGCCATTGTGAAAAAGAGTAATTAATAAAAGTATTATTTTATGAAATGCTGTATAAAACTCTCTAAATACTCTGAAAATGTGGTAGAGCATTTAAGGAGAAGAAACACATGTAATAATACACTTTTCCAAATATGCAATGCCAGAGTTAAATTTTCACTGGAGAATGATTTTATAACAAGCAAACAATACTTTATCCTGCTATTAATTGATCGGCAAAAAACAGCATAATGACTATGAATATAACAAATTACGTGGTTCTTAAGTGTTTCACAGATGCACACTGCCAAGGTACTGGAGTGTGAAATTAGTGAAGCACTTATGCAATATACAGGCATTGTGAATATGATAATATCTAAGAGATTATTCTAGTAACGATAACTTAAAGTTCCCGCTAGAGCAATTACTCATTTTCACCAGGTGATAAGGGTGACAATTTTAATGTTTAAGGTGTCTGTCTTGATCCCTCCAGTATCTGTATGGATGTAGCCAATGCAGCCATGCAGTAGTGTGGAAACAGTTTATTTTCTGTCGAGAGGGCTTATTTTATCTCAATTTTGTGTGTTGTTCTTATGGCTAGAGAAATTTCAGTGTGGCATGCAGAACACTAAGCCATGAATTATATTTAAAGAATAGGATAGAATAGAATAGTTCTGTTTGAAGGGACCTACAAAAGTTATTTAATCCACCTGCAATATTTTGCTCATAGATGTCACAGGCCAAAAGCTACTATTTTGTAGTAGCTGACTGAAAAATTATAAAGTGGGTCAAAATTATACATGACCTAAAATGACACAGTAAAGAGTATGAAATGAGAGGAAAACATCTGGCTAAAGCAAGATCCTGATCACAAAGTGTCTGTGTGGATCCTTAGGATCAGCTGCTCATGAGCAAAGACAGATTGTGACCATACTTCAATTCATGGAAATGTCACTGTTGATCAGTAATAAACCAAAACCAGATGTATTCAGGAAGGAGTTCAGTTAGGTTTCTTTCTCTTTTCCAAGGAGATCATTCTGGAAGATGCAGACTCTCCACCTGTCACGAAAAGCACAGCAAGAAAACCTATATGGACATTGGTCTCAGGTGCATGGTGTGGCTCCTGGGGTGTCCTGAAGAGGGCCAGAAGCTGGAGTCAATGATCCTGCTGGATCCCTTCCAGCTCAGCATATCCTATGGTTCTGTGAACTCAGAACTAGATTAAAAAGAAACAGCATACGTATGAAGAAATATCTTGAATTGTACAGAGTTTTGACCTTTGCAACAATCTCCAGTATATCTCAAATATGTATTCAGTATGAACTGACAGTTCCCTGTGCAGTGAACATGCCATCAATCATTCCTAGAGCTCCAGTAGACAAAGTCTGAGCTTTAAAAGAATCCCATTCTCTATCTATAAATCTAGAAATCATGACAACGCACAATCACAGTATTTAAAGTTATTTTTATACAGTGACTAAATTGACATAATCTCTTATTCTGTCACTGAAGCCAACTTGCATAGAGCTTTTCTAGCACTAATGTTTGAAAGGAAGAAAACCTCCACCATTTCTTTAAATATGGGCCAGAAAATGTCTTGTTTTTCAGGCAAATGCAATCACAAATACACAGAGGTGGTTGTCCTAGTCATCTTTAATTTTCTACTCCTTTGTATTGATGTCCTCAAGCAAGAATTCTTAATTTCATTTTTGAGCATATTACTTACTGAATTATAAATCTAGAAACACTGACAACTAGCCTGAAGTCAATTTATTTTAATATAATCTAAAACTTTTATTTGGATCCTGTCTTCCTCCAATGGCAATATAATCACCAAGATAATTTGCATGATTAGCTGGAAAACTCTTTTTCAATACTAAACATGAGTACATGAAAACCCATGCTGGTTTATGTTTTTTCTGTATTTGAAAATGAAACTGAAGACAGTCCTTTCTTGTTGAACCTAAGATTCAGGAGTCTACAGAGTAATACCATTTTAAAGAAACATTTGGTGGAGCAGATGGCTCAGGTGTTCCTATAGCTTTCACCTTTCCTCATAATTTTAATAGTAAAAATGGGTGTGATCAGTAAAGTTCTCATTCTAATAACGTTTCAACAACTTGCCTTTAATATGAGCCACAGAATTAATATCTGGGATGGTAATGCATTGTTTCATTTTAAGCTGACCATGAACTAATACAGCTCCAAGAACTCTAAGAGTTCCAGCTGATAGAACTGAAGGTCCTTGTCATCCAGTTAAAGATTCAGGCTTTAATGCAAATTGTATCATATACTGGAAATTGTTAGTTTCTTACTGTAGCTTTTATAAGAATATGTGTGCAAAAATCCACAAGAACACATGTTCAAAAATCCAGAATATATCTAGAAATATGACATTCATATTCCCAGATTTCCTCACTGACCTGACACAGAAGGTGTAATAATTTGTAGCAAGACTTTAAACAAGGCAGAAGAAAAGCAAACAATCTCTAAAAAAGAAGAAAGACTTGTCTTGCCCTCAGGAGACCAGTATTCGTTTCCTGATTCAATAAGAGATTCATTACATAATACTGAGCATATCTGTGTCTCCATCTCCTGTTTTCAGAGTAAAGATAATGCTGTTTAACACACTAACCACAACATCCCAAAACCTGCTTTGAATTGCTGAAGCTTTCTAATGATTTTATATTCACAGCTTTGTCCATACAGTCTCTCTTAGGAAGATGTTGAAAGGAAGGAATAAATCAGGATTTCCTTTTTCACCAAAAATTTCCTTCTCCTGTGATCATCTAACATGACTGGTTTTGTTATCATCCACATAGTCTCTCTGTATTGTCCTTATATCTTCTTGGTAACCCATAGTCAAACTCCAAGGACATTTCCACTTCGGAGAAGTCCTTCAGCTTAAGTATTGTCTTGTTTATTCTTGCTCCTACCAAGGGTATCACATTCTCTTTGGCTGTAAATTCTAGCTTCAAGGAAAGTCAGGGATGTAGGCAAATGCATGTAGCTACATCCTTAGAAACATTTTGGAGCTGAATAAAAACCCACCAGAAATCTACAGAAAAGGTTTGATAGTAAGGTGTGGACAAAACAATATTTGGTGCTCAGCACCCAGTTCACCTCTGCCCGACACCCTCCCATAATTCATAGCAACTCTTGTTACTTACTGCAATTTGTGCTAGAATAACATTCCATTTGAGCCTTTGATCAGAAAAAAAAAAATGAAGTATTAGTTAGTGACATCTTAAAGCACAGAAATATTTTTTTAAAAAATGTTGCTTCTAAAAAAATAATTTTTTATCTTATTTAAGCAACATTGCAAAAAGATCATTTCTACCCTAAATTATCCCAGCTGGGTGTCTAACGTGTTCTTGTTTTGAAAAAGTGATGCTCCACTGAGGCTATAAATTTCACATAAATGTTCCAGCTATTTACCAAATGATTAAAATCAAATATATTATTGTCATATTACAGATCTTTATTTTTATTTTTTTATGGAATCTTAAAAATGCTGCTTCAGACATGCCATTTACTGCTATTCATCAATCCTGAAAATGTTTTATTCTCATATGGCAATGATGGAAAGCGTGACCTGGGTTGCATCAGGCGCAGCATCAGCAGCTGGGCAAGAGAGGGGATTGTCCTGCTCTGTTCTGCTCTGGGGCAGCCTCACCTCGAGTCATCAGGGCAGTTTGGGGTTCCACGATGCAAGAAAGGCATTAAACAATTAGAGAGTGTCCAAAGGAGGGCAACAAGGATGGTGAAGAGTCTTGAGGAGAAGCTGTGTGAGCAGTGGCTGAGGTCACTTGGTCTGTTCAGCCTGGAGGAGACTGAGGGGAGACCTCACTGTTAGAGCTTCCTCATGGGGGGAAGAGGAGGGGCAGACACTGATCTCTGCTCTGTGGGGACAGTGACAGGACCTGAGGGCGTGGCCTGAAGTTGTGGCAGAGAAGGTTGATATTAAAAAAAGGTTTTTCCCCTAAAGGGTGGTTGGGCACTGAACAGACTCCCCAGGGAAGCAGTCACAGTACCAGCCTACAGAGTTCTAGAAGCATTTGGACAATGCTCTCAGGTACAGGGTGTGACTCTTGGGACAGTGCTGTGCAGGGCAGGGAGTTGAAAAATGTTCTGAAACTGTATTCACTTTAATAATTTAACAATAATACTGATCATGTAATGTTTTAAGTGACTACTTCAAAAGCATTTTAGATTTTTTTTTTATATTGCAGATTTTTATTCTGGAGTTTTCTGAGGTGAGGAGATTATTTTTTCCGCTCAATCTGTTTTAAATTAATAAATGAAATTATATTGATTGAAAAAATTTAATTGCAGCCAAACTCACAATGTCACATAATTAGTGTTGAATTCCTTTCTTTCTTCAGTTGGATAAGCTCTCCAAAATTAACAAAGCAAGTTTGAATGTAGTTCTTTTCTTCTGTCTCAGATATCTGACTTTGGGTGAGAATACTTTTCTTTGGGAAGTACCTGACTTTTTCATTTGAGTTTAGGGTTTGTGTAAGCAGACAAGGAGTCCCTTGTCAGTGTTGTGAGTCAGAAATGGGAGCCAGAAATTGTGAGGCCATAGAAGTGGGTGCTTTTTTAAGTACTCTGTCTCTGAGATACTCCCTCCCTTACTTTAGGACACATCAGATGGGATGATCTATTATCTAAACAAATACCAATAATCTAAACAAATAAATAATCTTAATAAATTAAAATTTATATAATGGGACCTTTTTATATTTGTGTATTTCAAATATCTTGAGGAATCAACCTTCTGTTGCCTGATCCAAATCAAACACAGTGAAGTGTGAGTTCTTCCATTAAATTTCAAAGCATAATCACCAAGCTACTGTTTTCAGGTGGCACACAACCTCTCTTTTGTGAACTGATTATTATCTTAATGCACCATTGATGTATTTTACTCAGAAACACAGGAGAAATTTTTTTCTCTTCCCAGAATGCCAGTAAGTACTAAAAGTACTTCCCAGCACTAAGAAAAGCCGGCAAATTCTTCTCAGTAATTTCCTTCTTTATTCACTCTTTCGAAATGCCAATATGGAAAAAAAAGTTAAAATCAAAGAATGTATCATTATATGCATTTTAAGAAAAAACACAAGTGCCAAGATGGTAAGAAATCCAATACTTGTAAGAGAGGCTTTTCTAGTCTTGCTGTTGTCATTTGTTTATATCTGAGTTGCAGTAATTCTTAAATCCTAATCTTAATTTAGGCCAATACTAGACTGACAGGTACTGCATTCTCTAAGTGCGTGCACTTGCTTCAAATTGACATCACATTGACTGGACATGCAGAATCAATTCTTTCTCTAGGATTAAGTGACAAGCAATAGAGGCGAGTATAGAAGCACCTATCTACATTAGGTTCAAAGGATGGGAAAGGTGGCACTTTCATACCTCCATCAAATTGTACTGAAAGTCTGCAAACCTGATCAGAGCATTGCAGCTCAAATAATCTCAGTGCCAAGAACTGATCCTATTAAGAATTCCAGTTTGAACATTTTTCTAATTAAATCTGTTACACATCTGTGTGAATGGGGGTGTGGGGAGGTGGCTGGTGATTTTTCTGCTGAAGGCTCCCTGAACTTTTCTTCCTGGATCTTTTTCTCTAATTATTTTAGGCTTTCATAAAGCTACATCTTTCATTGCAGTGTTGGTCTCTACAGCTTTAGAAAGTCTAAACTTCAAGTAGATGATTAAAAAAAATCTAGAACCAACCAAGCTAATTAAAGTCTCAAATGCTCTCTCTCTAGGTAGCAAAACTAAACAAACAAAGCAAAGCAAAAGCAAAAAAAAATCTTAAAAAACAGGCTGCCCTGCCCTAAATAAAGCATAAGTACTTTTCTCTTGTAGAAGTGCTGACACACTGCATTATTTGTTAACCTGATCCTTCCTAACTCAGTGGGGCACAAAAGTGTAATCAGTGAGGCAGAGATGTACAACCAGATGAAGTGTGGGGCAGAGAAGTCTAATGTTACGAGCTGTAGGCTGCCGAGAAGCCACCATAAATGCTCACTACTGTCAGGAAAAGAAGTGTATGTTGAGCTGATCAGCAAGGTGAAGGGAGAATTTTACTTTTTCTTTTCGCCCAGCATCAGGGTGGGTTTATATTGTCAGAATAACTGAACACAGGTAGTGTCCAGAGGAAAGCACCTTCAGACTTCTTCATACTGACCCCAAAGGATGAAGGTGCTTTACTTGAACTCAGGTGTACCTTCCACTCACACTTGAGCTAGAGTGCACTGCTCAAAGGATTCCAGTGTCAAGGCTTTTCCACAAAAGCTGGAAAATAATCTGAAGGATTCATATGTTTTAGCTGAAAATGCTACTGCATGATAAACTGCTACTTCTGTTCCTTTCAGACAAACAAAAATATGTAATGGCACATCTATATCTATCTATATCTATATCAACATCAGTATAATCTATATCTAATCTATATCTATATAATCTAAATGATCTATATATGTGTGTCTTAAAGAAAATATTCCCCTTTTATTTACATTTGTTTTAACATGAAGGGAATACATATCTGCTTCTTTCCAAACAATATTTCAGATAACAGTATTTTGGTCAAATAGTCTATGGATTTATTATTTCTCTATGAAAAGTAATTTCTTGGTCACTATGGACACATTAACTGTCCATCTGTGCCAGAAATACCTAAGCAAATTTCACCCATTGTGTTTTCCAACATTCCAGAACCCTCTGTTGTGGAAATGGATCAAAAATAAAAATTTTAAATGTATTAGGACTGAGCAGAAAATGAAAATCTGCTATGGAAAAATTACTGAAGTTTGCAATTTACTCAGTAACTGCACAAAATTGAGATATTTCAATTTGTTAATTAAGAAATTCATGTGAAGATATGCATATTAATAAAATACATCGTCGAACTTTAACTGTTCTAACTGAAGCTATTGAATGCTTGAGGGTTGAGGTGCTATCTATAATTCTCATTTATTTTAGCTAAAAAATGCTTTCTTAAAAAGAGAAAGAAACTTGAATTTTATATGCTTCCACTAACTTTTTCAGTCTGGATTAATAGATGTGTTTTGACAAAATTTATTTCATCACAAATTCCAGTCTGTTCTTTCTCCTGTGTTCTCAAATTTCAGTGATTTAGATAAAACTGGATGTAAATCTAGACAATATGCATTTCAAAGGCTAATCCACATAAACCAGTGTTGACCAGAGTGGAAAGAAAAGCAGAATACAATATCTTTATTGAACTGTGGTCATTATAGGTTTAATTACATCAGAAGGTTGAACTTAGAATTCTACTTCTTGATTTGTAGAGTTGGTGCATTCTAGAAACTGAAACTTAATTATAGACCCTGGCCACTCATACAGTTAAGACAGATGAGACTAATAACAGTGATTTTTTGCTTGATAGTCTGCTAATGAGACTGCATGTACCATCATGATTTTCCCATTGCCTCTTTGAGAGAGAGGATACTTGATTTGTTTTATTTGTATTATATCCCACTTTTAAAACAGAGATTAAATCAATTTAATTTTAATAAAAGAACACAGATGAATGGAAAGCTATTTTATCACACGGAATAATTTGATTGGTATTGATTCAAGAGGTAAAAAAATATACAATTCAAATATTATATGATTTTTAAAAAAAGAAATCAGAGAGCAAAACTCACGTCTCACATGAGATTTTGATCCAATAAACATACGGTACCATATCACATACAATTACCAAGAAACTTTTATTGCCGGAAACATATAGAAAGAACACATAGAGTCACGAGCCTAAAAGACACAATCATTCAAACATGAGCACAGCAAGCCTGAAATAATGCACAGATCTCAGGGGATCAAAGCAGACAATCTGTTTCCAGTGTTCCCATCCAAGGGATTCCAGTTTTTCTTTCAACATAGTGGCACATGTGGCACATGATTTTTTTAAATGGAGATCTTGTCAAGTACTTAAAATAAATAGATTCATACAACTCTTTCTCTTGACATGTTACTCTCTCCTCAGAGGATGAGCTTTTATTCGTGAATGCTTTGTTTTAATTAACCCTTTCCATGCCACATTATAACATAGAGATAAAATCACTTGAATTTTGAAAATTATGTAATGTGATACATAGTCTAATACTTTCAATTATATTTAAAACTAGGCCTCTGACTGCAATGCCTAGACATTATCTCACTTTAATAAATCATTAAAAATTGGATATTTTGTTGAATACAAATAGTTATTAAAGACTACTTTAAATATATAAACCCTACTGAATGTGATTGAGAAAGATTGGACACATGTAAAATCAGCTTATGTGCTGTTAAGCTCAAGAACAAAAAAAGTTATACCAGGCCCAAAGGTTCAGAATTTAGGATATGTTCCTATAATGAGGTGTTGGGAATGAGGGAAGCCTTGGTATGATGTTTGATAACATTCATGGCTACAGTCAAGGTTTTGACACAATAAACAGAAGCATTACACAGCATAAGGAATTTGTTTATACAAGTCAAGAACAGCTTACATGCAGGACTGAGGTAGTTATCAATGAAAGCTGGTGTCTGAACTGCAGGATGAAAGAAACCGTAGTAAAAGCTTAGCATTAAAGTTCAGTGTCATTTATGGCTCTGCAAGCTTATTCTAACACACCATTTATGGATGCACTGCTGAGCATTTGGATGTAGGCAAGAAAAGACAGTGCAGTCCACACAGTGAGGAATGACTCTGAGACAATGGATATTGCCAGCAGGACAATTCTGGGCATAAAGGAAAAATAAAAATAAAACAACCACTAAAACAGATTTGTAAAGAGAGATTATATAGGAAATTTCTTTCTTCTTATGATCAGTGTCTGAATTTTCTACTCTAAAGGTTTTGACCACCACATATGAAAAGAGGTGACCTTCGACTTCACCTCCTACAGTAGAGAAATATGATCAACTTTTGTTTTGGCAGTCACAGGTAAAAACACTTTCCAGAGCAAATACATCATATGGTCACAATTGGAATTTTCTCTGCATACACTTATCTCCATGAGTTATAGTATGCCTGCACACCCTCATTTGACTATGATTTCAGGGAGGCTAAAAACTACCCAGGAAACCTTTTGAAAGAGGGTCTGCCGAATATAGCAACTCCTATATCTTCTATAAGGATTGTCTGGGTTTAACCCTAAGCAGCCACCTGCTCATTTTCCCCTTGTGCATGGGAGAGTTACAAGAATAAAAGTAGCTCCATCCAGCAGTTCCAATCATTACCTAGTCAGGGTTTGAAACCAGTAAGATGGGAGGGGAAAACAGTATACTACATAGTGAAACCAAAAAAAAATTCATTTGGGATATGAAAAAGGTATATTTCTGGTTTAAATAGATTGAGCTTTTTATCATCTACATATGCACTGATTCTTTCCTTTGGCAAAAAAAAAATACTATCAAGCATGAGAAAGACCAGTGTGGGAGAAAAACATCAATAAATACAAATTCTTCATACTTTAAACTGCTGGGAATATGTAATAAACACTTATTGATATGTTTCTCAAATACGTACACAAATAGCTGAATCTTATAGTTCTATGGCTCCTGAAAGAAGTTGCAGAAGAACAGCTCCTGAACTTGCATATTCCAAACTAATATCAAGTCACTCCTACTGAATAGAAGAAAAACAATGTAAGATTCAAATCATGCAAGTTATGCAGCACCTTTTATGCTTTAACAACATTTCACAGTCGTTCACCAATGAAATTAGTCAGTTTGGTTTCTGCAGTGATGACGAAGGTTTCAACTTCAATTTCATAGTCAAAATAGGAATGCAAAACAAAAACCTTAGGCTTTAGTGGTTTATAAATTAAAATCTTAGATGGCACTCTGGTTGCATCTCTGAAACTGCATGTTCTTAGTTGTTCTAAATGAAGACAGGATGACAAGGGGTAGAGGGAACAAAACTTTGTAAGAGGTGATTGTTTATTTTTTTATCACCTAAAGAGAGAATGATAAGATAGTCTTACAGACATTGGTATGTTAAAAACAGCATTGCAATACACAATTTATGTTAATGAAACTACAACAGTTACAAAAGGTCATGAAATCTTCATTGCTTGACATGACTCTTCTCCCTCATATATTCCTGTGGGTCTCCAGCACATGGTGTAAATAATTTCATGTCAATCCAGCATTTACTGCTGAAGCTGTGGTCAAACACTTGACATCTATCCAATATATCCCTCTTCAGTGTCTGTGTTAGGTGTACTTCCTATTATAATTAACAGGGTTAATCACATCAATATCACTCATATTGTCCTCTTGCAATGTTTACTATTGACCTTATAGCTTAAATGTAAGAGGTCAAGATCCTGAAGATAATATATACTCGCTAAAAAAAAAAAGTAGCTTTGCTATTCAATATATCCTGTATATTACCATTACGATTTCCTATACCTTACATTTACAATTATGCTTGAGATTTCAATTATTAAGAGCCTTTCTATCTCAAAAATTTATCATAAAATTATGAAGTTTATATGTAAAATGTTATTCATATATGTTCTTTGAATAACTGTGAATGAGCAAAACTGCTAGCATACAGATGATATAATTTTTAAGATGTTCTACTTTAATTTCCCCTTGATTAAATTTTGTGAAGGTTGTATTCTAAGATCTGTGATGAGAAGGTATCAGTTCACATCTAAGTAGTTAATGGGGAATTGTAAAACAGAGTGCTGAGATAATTAAATAAGTACTAAGTGGATTAGTTGGTCACATCCCAAAGCTCTGAAAGGCCTTTTCAGCATAAAATCACGCAAAATTGCTACAAAATCTGATGACAAAATTTCAGTCATGAATTTAGCTATCTTTGTGAGAATGAGCTTTTACTTTCTGTCATAATTTCTCCTTGTCACCTTACAACAACCATCAGAGTCATTACCATATTATAATTATTTGCTACTTTCAGTATTAGTTTATATGAAAGAGAAAGGGTCTAGAATAAAAATTTAACTCCTTGCAATTCCCAGATGGATTTCATAAAATATGGAAAATATGGGACTCCTTATTTCTACTCTCGAAGAAAATAAGAGTGTCATACTACTGGAATCAATATGTCTTTAAGTTCTGGCTATTTGTTATTTATAGGAATTCAGATAATGACCATTTTTTCAGGTGAAAATTTTCTTAAATTGTTCATATTTCACATTAAATTGTGTTTATTTTTTTGTTTTTATTTCTATTTTGAATTAGTACTTATAGCAGGACATAAAGGTTTCAACTTGAATGGTATCTCAGAATACAAATAATATTTCTCAAGAAGTAAACATACAGAAAGGAGAAGACATTGGATAAATACAGAATTTATTTTTAAAGAGAGTGACCAGACTTGTCTAAGTAAGTCACTTTAGGATTATAAGTAATAGCGTTCTCATTCTGCTTTGGAAATTTGAATTATTTTGCATCCTGTCCACTGACAGAGTTCCACTGGTAGCCAACTGAGGTGACCATGGCACGGCAGACTGAAGTGAATATTCCATTTCAAAATTAAAAGCTACGAGCAGCAACAAGCTTCTCTAAGATTTCACTTCAAAAAAAGTTGGTGTCCTTTCCTCAAAACTGTGTTCCAATTTTCTCTCTCTTTTTTTTAATTTTTTTTTTTTTAATCTGGCCTGGAGAAAGGTATTTAAGCAAACACATGGGAACTGTTTCATCATAGAGATTTAAATGTATGTTAATTAAATCAAAATTCCGTCTAATAGTTCTTCAAAGTGAAACTGTACAAAAAATATTTGTCTTCCTTAGAATTTCCTGGGTTAAAAATGTGATTAATTAGTTTTTAATTTCATCTCTAATTTCTTGGAAATCATATTTCTTTGACTTATGAGCCTCATCCTTTTCTGGGTCCTCTATCATGAGTAACACTGCTATATTTTTATTCTGTGCTGCGTATATTTTGCAATATCTTTTCATGTCAGGCCACATCTTCCTGACAAACCCTCCCATTTTGTTTCAAGTATTGACATTTGATGGATTTTGCTGTAGGTATCTGAAGAGAAATTTTCTTTTGTCACTCAGTTTAAATACTCAATAAGATAATATTAATCTTCCCCAAGGTGTTTCACTGGAGAGTTTTTCTTTGTTAATATCCCTGGCTGCAGCTTTTTAAATACAGGCACATCCTAAATGTTGAAAGTATTATGAAAAGAACTTTGCTTGAATAAGCCGAAGGTTTGTTGACAATGATTTACAATTTTCTTAAAAAATATAAAAAAGACAGAAGTCAGAGCCATAACTAGCAGACAATAGACAGCAGTGTAAAATCAGCAGATAATTATTATTAGTTATTTACTTCCACACTTTCCAGGTCACTTCAGTCAGCAGAAAGAATTTGTTAGCAACAAGCCTATGCATTATCATAGCTCTGCATAATACAACAAACTATATATCTTCATGACAAATTTTGAAATAAGAAGATTCCAGACCTTTCCAATTTTATACACTTATTGATTTGAACACAATTTTCCTAAAGTAGATGGCCAGTTATCTGTATACAGACTATAGAATGTTTTGAAAGAATAATCTTCTTTTTTTCCAGAAAATATTAAAATTGGTTTCAGAAAAAAACTTGCTTAAAGTGCTATATATGTTGCAAAATAAATTTTAATGTTTGTCTATAAATATGCAAGCATTCAGGTAAAAGTAAAGTCAAACAACAGAGTAATAATTATTGCCAAAAATATTATAATTTTGCCTATTTGGCTTCAAATTTTTCAAGTCTGGAAATTCTGGTAGAAACTGTACATAGAGAGAGAGGTTTCATTGCAAAAACTCTATCAATTAGAAGGTCCTTAAAACTGGGAGGAAAACTGAGATGTAAAAATATCTTTTGGAAGGCCAGAATCTCCCGGTATTGGAAAA
This sequence comes from Cichladusa arquata, assembly GCA_026413545.1. Lineage (NCBI taxonomy): Eukaryota > Metazoa > Chordata > Aves > Passeriformes > Muscicapidae > Cichladusa > Cichladusa arquata. The sequence goes on along the minus strand of JAOTQP010000870.1, from coordinate 16,574,828 downwards.
AAAAATAAATAAAAAAATTATCCATTAGAAAGGTAGTGGAAAAGAGTGTGGAGAAGATATAGGGAAAAACCCTGAGTCATAGTAGAGGGAATACTTATAGTGCATGTCATTCATCACCAGTTCAGAGGTATTTTCTTTTCACTACTGTTTTAAATTACCTCTCTTCAGGCTGAGAAAATTAGTAAACTGAATATAAAGTTTTCCACTGAAGTGACTTTATGCAAATGATTCATTAATGCAGTCTCAAGGATGTTGTCAGCCCAATCTGTTTCTATCTTAGCATTAACTTCATAACATATGTTTGCATCTATTTTATGATACTGGTAACACTTCTATCATGTGAACCAGGAATTGGCCCCAAAACTTCAGAGTAGTAGCAGCTTGCTGCACAATACAGGAAACTGTTGTGCAGATCCATTAAAAAATGATTTAAAACACTCCCAATACATCACTTAAATAGATTGCTCCTTTAAAGAATTATAGAATAAATAGATAAATTGGTTCTATCCATTACACATGCTGGTGAGTTTCCTCCTTTGTTTCCTTACTACTTCAAATTTGACATGCTGTTACTGTGACTAATGCAACCTCACAGGGCCCAAAGTAACATATATGCCAGGAATCAAAAATAAAGGGTATCTCTGCTTTGGTTTGCACACCTTTATTTATTTAAAACAATTAAATACCTTTTTCTTAGTAACAGAGACAATACTTACTAGGTGCTATTGGCTACTTTTAAAATAACCAAGAGTACAAAAAGTTAATAACTATTCTAAATAATATATAAATGAAAATGTTTTTCTGATTGCACAATCTTTTAAAAAATGCTTCTTAAACTGACAAAAACAGAGATTTGTACATAAATAATCCACAGTAAGCTGATATTGTGTCTCTTCTGCTCTCAATAAAAATGAAAATTATAGCCCCAAAAAGCTTTCTTTTTTTGGCATTATGAAAATTTTGATAGCTGCCGTTACACTTCAGTTTGAAACGCCGTCTGAATTATTTCAAATGAATTTTTGAGAGTAGCAGGTTGCAAGAGCTCAGACATTTTAAACTGTTGCCAGTATTAAAGGCATTAACATCCCACTGAGCAGGGACTGAAATGCTGGATGACTTCTTAAGCTGTCTCATGAGTTTTTGAATGAAGTGTAATTTTTCTACCGCAAGAAAAAAGAGCAGAGGCTGGGCCAGTTATGCCATAGAAAGGACACAGTGGATGCACAAAGCTCAGCGTTTCCACATCACAGCTGGGGGGAGCAGGAGGAAGAGAGAACTGACACCTTCAGGCAGAAGGATCTTCTCCCTCTGCAGAAGCTGTTCCAGCTTTTCCTTTCGGAGCTGGCAGCAAAGGGAGCCCAGGTTGTCACAGCTTTGACACAGCAGGGCATGAAATGGTGCAATAACTGGCTATCTGGGCCCAGCCAGAAACTGGCTTGGAAAACTGTACAATCAGAAGCTGCTCAGCCTTCTTCCTAAGTTATCATTCCTAACAATTGCACTTCAGCTACGCTTTCACTTTGTTCTTTTTTGTCCTGGTCTCATGAATCATACACTTTGATTTGCACAGTGATGCAGCTTTGTTATATAATTAGCCTATAACAAGTGGTCATGGTGAGATATGGATCTGAAACTGCTGGACTGAAATGGATATTTTATCTTTATCACCAATTTCTTGCATGATTCATAAAACTCTCTATAAAAAGTTGGCAGGAAATAGTGGCCCATGGGCAGTAATTTATTATAAATGCTTAGATAGTCTACAGTCATTTCTTTTTAATTTGATGAGCATATCTACCTGCAGATATGTCAGTCCTGAGACTAAAAAGCAATGGGATTGCAGGTAGTAACTCTCTGGTCCTCCATATTTCCTGAATCTCTAATAAACACATGAGTATTTTGAAGTATCTAATTCCTTTGTGCAATGCACAGGCTTTCCCACTCACATATTTGATTTCTATACAAATAAAAAGGAGGATCTAATATACAATTTCTAAAAAAGTGGCAGCTCAGGAATAACTGTGGGAAAATTTCCATTCTAACCTCACTGCATGATCACAGTGGAAGCTAATAAGAGCTTGTTTTATCCTAATTTCTTTCAACCTACAAATTTGCATCTGAATATTTCAATATTCAATATTTGGGGCTAAAATGTCATCTTGGATTTTGCTTTTGATTTGTCTGTGGTGAATTTCATTCTTTTTCTCTACATGTTTCAATATTGCTTTGTTGTTTCTGTGACTGATACTATTTTGTTTCACTGTTAAAATACAAAAGTAAAACAGATATTCTCCAGGTTTAAATAAAATAGTCACCAGGGACATCACTATAAGGGGCATAACTAGACCCTTGGGAGCACAGCAAGAGAAAATCATTCCCCCAGAAGATTCTGCTTCCAAAGTCATACCTGTGGGAAAGAAAATAACAGTTTATATAACAGTGAAATCCAAGAGTAAGAAAAGAAAGGAGAATGAAATATGGTAAAGAGACTCAGTATCCTTTAAGGAACAAACCAAAGAATATATCAGAGGTCAGAAAGCAACAAGAAACAACTACTACTCTATCAACATCTGAAGGATAAATGCATTTTTTTTTCCTAAATGAGAATATTTAGAGTTGATCCTGGAATGAGTAGGAGCTCACAGGGTTACTTCATAGCTTTCATTAAATTAATACCTCATAAAGGAAGGTTTTTTCTCCTAAATTTGAATTCCAAAGAAAAATCCCTATAGGAAATAGCAGAATCTCTTTCTAACATAATTACTTAGTCATAAAAGATTATTGAAAAATAAACATTGGCTAAGTATTTATATTTAAAATTGTATATAGAAATATAAATATTAAAAATAT
>JAOTQP010000870.1:16547062-16562847 GCA_026413545.1 Cichladusa arquata | reverse complement strand
CTGGAAGCTGTATTGCTGCTATTGTCCAACCTTTGCTGGCCACATGGGACACGTTTGGCATAAAAAGAAAATATATATTAGAAGTTAGTTAGAAATCAGGATTAATGATGCTCACTAGGTGGATCTAGACTATCAGAAAACAAATTTCTTAATCCTTCCAGCATTTGTCAGCTCATTCCACTCATCAAAACAGAAGGTGGGTGTTCTGAAACTTTCATGATCTTCAGAGACTTCTGAAGCAGAGACAAAGCATAAACAGTGTATGTTGCACAAAGGGAGTCACAGCAGAGACTTCTTCCAATAACTGTTTGACTAAGGGCATGAATTCATAAGCTAATGACAGCTAAAGACATGCACTGTTTGGTGTGGAATCACATTTTTTAATCAGCAGAAGGAGCAGGGAGCTGAGCCAGTGCAAAAAATAAACAAACCCAAAAACATTTCAGGGATAATGTGATCAATAAATTTCAGTCTGTGTCAGGAGTCTAATTAGCATATCCCAGATGTAGTGAAAAGGACATAGAGGGCACCAATAAAAAGGTCAGAATACAGCACATAGAAGTAATTGAGCGTGCTGCTTATAAAGAACATCTACAGGACTGTGTACTGCCCTTAGTGAAAGAGTGAGAGAACTGACTTTAGGCATTTTTCATTTAAGAAAACTTAAAGGAAAATCTCTTTTTTGCATTTTATCCTTAGAAAATAAAAATCAGCAATTTACCGAACTGCTTAACAAAAGCAAACAAACAAAACTCAAGCAACCTCCTCCTGCAATAAAATTCTAATTCCCAACAAGAGCTGATATCTGATCATCTATCTAAATATGGGTTCAGATCTGAGCTCTTCATCTCCCAATTATTATTTCTGTTGAGGTTTAACGCTAAATATCAAAATAGATGAGCCAATTAACTATCTTAGATTGGTGTTAACATCTGCTTTACTTCTGTAACAGCACTGTTATTTTTTAATAATGATAAACAGTATCATGTTCCTCAATCTAAGAAAAATACAGTTTAGATTTATGTAGCTGATTACAGATTACTCTGTCTTTACCACTACTGGAATCAAAATGAAAACTGCAGTTAAAGAGAAAAGGTATAGTGAGAGACTGATAATATAAGCCTTCTCCAGCTGCAGGTCAGATGAAATTACTTCACACACCTATTTGTGTTGAAAGAAAGACATTCAGTGAGAATTTCTGGCTCCTAATGTATCTGTAATGCTTAACATGGGAAGTCAGTATCAATCTTCCTAATAAAAAATTGAGAATATGGGAAAGAAGAGGTATTTTTCTGCATGGATTTGGCATAGCTAGTAGTCTCCCATTCATTCGTGTCAATACCTGGTGCTCTAGAAGAATGCCAGCATAAAAATGATCTGAAAAATCTCATCCCAAAATAACTGTGTAACAATCCCTGTGTTACTGTGATCTTTTTCTGATTTTTTCTGATTATAGAAGTCAGAAGAAATAGGAATCTAAGGAAAAATTTGCGTCTTTCATTCTGTATAATATCTATGGATCATAATCCAGCCATTTCTACAGGAGAGACATAGTTGAACCTTTGCAACAGACTAACTGAAATACCTGTTTGAGAGTTTCTCTGGTCTGTAACCAAATATTACCTGAATGCCTAACCCAACATGTCAGCTTAGTATCTAAGCAAAGGGAAGAGACATATTTATGACACATATGCTAACTATAACCTTTCTCTTTATTGTGTACTGCTGTCAGACTCCTCAAGTCCTCTCCTTTGGGACATTAGCTCTTTTGGTTCCCACTTTTCAGCCTGTAGCAGAGGTAACATAAAAATTAATCCCTAGTTAATTAATAGTGAATTTCTAACATTTGTATCTCCAGGGTCTCAGTATTGACTTGTAGATTCCTTATAATTCCTGTAGCTATTGACAATGAGTGGATTAATGCAAATAGAGGCATAGCCAACAAAATAGGTAGCATTTGTAAACTCTAGGTTTTCAAATATACAACTAAATTCAACCTGATTATGTCATTAGGGTAGGTAAGTGATTTGAGTCCTTTATAGAGATTCTTCCAGGCAGAGCATATTGAAGAACATCACAGAGTTTCTGGTGTAAAACAGAAGCAGCATGTTCACACATCCTGGCTGGCTGTAATTTCGTGCTGAGAGTAGTATAGGTGCTCACTGGTAAGGGAGACTGGCTACAGCCCAACAGACATCTTCTTCTTCCCTGCTTAGATATAATGTACATATTTGTAAATCTTCCTACCATGATTCCTAAAACACTGCCTTTGCTTAAGGAAAGCTTAATCCTGCTGAACATGCCACAAGAGAATAGACTTTCATAAGAACGAAAACACACAAACAAAACCAACAAAAATCTTATTTTTCAGAGGAGTTTTATTCCTTTATTAACCTCTCACAAGTAGCAAGAATTCATATTCACTGTTTGCCTCAGGGAAGGAGTCCTGTAAGTATGGTTGATATGGAGATATGATTTTTACTGTAGCCTCATATGCAAGTCGATTCAGTCCTTTTAATTGCTAGCAGAAAGGAAACATATTTTATTCTTTCCTCTCTATCCCACTCAGACTTTAGCAAATGGTAGTGATGTTGTCCTTGTGTTCCATAGAAGGAGGTGCAGTAGCTCACACACAGCCAGCTACAGCCATTCTTTTGCCCTATGATGTCTCATACGTTAATATGAAGCTCACAGACACAATTCAGGACTTTCAGGAGACCAGCAGCTTTTCAAAGCCACAGCTGGAAGCCAAGAGGGAGATGCTAGGACATACACCTGGCTAAAAAACAACAGAGTGGATGGAAGAGGGGACTCTCACCACTTTGAAGTTCATTCCTAGATCTGCAATTCATGTAGCAATATGAACACAGCAACTGATCCTACATCCCTTTAAAAATTAACTTCCATCTCTGACAGCAGAGTAAGGTAGCATTCCATGACCTCTGCATTTTCTGCACCTTTCCACACACTGGAAAGGAAGATTTGGGGGAAAGACTGAACATGCACATCTCTACACAGCCTATAACTCTCTTCAGAGAGCACTTATACAGCTGTAAATATATTTTAAAGGAAGTGAACTAAAGGCTCTACTCATGCTTTTGTCTTGGGGGATGGCATACCATATCTAAAGACATCATATTTTTCTTTCTATTTTTCTAAGTATGACAGCATGCCCAACAAGTCAGTCCCTTTTAGGAAGGTTCCAAGTCAATCAGAAGCACAAGGGGCATATGATTTGCCCTCTTCTGTTTTTACCAGAGTTTAGTTCATAGGTGTTGCATAAGCAAAATTAGTCAGAAGACTGAGGCTGGAAATGTGATTAAATTTTGACTTTCTGTCCTAAAATACTTCATATCACACACATTTTCTTTTATCTTTTAGGATGTCTTTCTTTTTACACTCGCTACTTTGGCATTCTGAAGGGCAATGCTCATTTTAAAATATGTATAGACTTCATTTAAAATAAATGAATCTAAACTCCTCTGGGGCAAAACCACGTTTGGTGTATCTCAGCTAACTTCAGTGGAGTTACACCAAGGTTGAATCCAGGCCTACATCCTCTTGTCATGAGCTTAGAGAAAAACAAAGAGACACCATTAAAAATATAGGTTATTTTACATTCTCTCCTTCATTGACTAGCTTTGTTTTATGGCCTTAATAAAACCTTATATTAGTGGGATTTCATGCATTTGTCTTTATGTTTGATAACGTTTTTGAGCACTGTGATAAAATCAAGGGAAAATAATGTAATGGTTTCCCGCCAGATTCAATGGCTCTAATTACCAGCATTTCTAGTCCAACTGCATAGTATGCTTAACTATCCTATGTACTAAAGAAAATTTAACTACTGCTGACTCAGTGTTCTTTTATATTTGTATATGGATAACAATCAGAAGAGTAAATAAAGGAAAAAATGAATTTGTAAATTTCTGCTCATCACAGAACTATCACTGTTGCCAAGCCCCATAGAAATATATGAAAAATCCAATCAGGAATCTTTTTTCATGGTGCATTTACAATTAGAGAAAATTGTATGAACCATTATATGAAGAAATGTGGTGACACAGTAATGCATTTTTAAATTGAAGAACATCTATGATATCCTAAAATAGCTAACTCTTTCTGATATGATATATTCATTACTGTCTTTGCAGACTTTTACACCCTTATTTTTGTATCACTCTTGCCTGAAAATGTCTTTAATGGCTTCACGTGCTGAAAACAAGAAAAAAAAAAACTGAGTCCTGATTATTTATCTGAATTTGATCAAGGGAAAGAGAAAGAAATTATAACCTACTTGTATCCAGAAAAAATTTAAACATACATCCATTTAAATACTTCTGTTGCTAAACTGTAAAGAAAAAGTATAGGTATATCACTGAATTATGGATATTTTGGTTTATGAAGATATTTCTAGATATTTTTACCTAAAAATACACCATTAAACACAGGTACAGGGTATGGGAGTTGCCAGCATTTTTTACCTTATCACAGCTGACTCATGTGACTCTAAGCAGTATATTCTACAATATTCTAAATTACCAAGTAATTAATAGGGGTGGTATCTGTTACTTTAAGAGGACAGACTGAGAAGGAAGACTGAAGAAGAAAGATCATAATGTTCACTTGTGTGATCACTAGGGATGGAGTAAGTCGCTATTCTACCATATGATAAATAAGCAAAATATCAACTTCTTCCCACTGAAAATGCAATTATTTATATTTCAGAGATACTCAAGATCTGGAAAATGCTTTTGCATTTTCTATGCAAATTAGAGTGTTTAAAGCTTGTTATGGATATGGGATTATAATTAATTCTTCTCAAGGCTGCAAATACAGTGATTCATTGAGTTTATTACATGTGGCTCAACAAACCATCAGATTTAAATATATATACATTGCACTCTACCTACATTAAAACAAACATTTTCATTATACACTAAACACAAAGTGCAGTTGTTTTTTTAATTCTCATTTCCTATAAGAAATGTTTTCTGTTCATTCTTAACTTTACAAAGTAAGTTTCCTATGGAATATCAGAATGCACACTAATTCATTTTACTGCCTGTATGTTCCAGCAATATATTTCAATGTGCATCCCTATGGTGTTCACTTTTACTTGTCCACAAATGCTGAGGCATAACAAACACATAAAAATCTTCATCTCTTGCATAAGATACATGTCCAGAAGCTCAAATATCCATGACTGCTTAATCTGAAGCAAATATAAAGCAGAAATTCCCTGCTAGTTTGATATGTTCATCACATCATTTTTTTTTCCTGAATAGGAAAAATTAATTTCTCTGCAGATTAGTACCATAGCACCTCTACACTACTCCCATTGCTCCAAATCCCTGAGCTTTGTACTGTTCCTCTTCAAAGTCATCAAATCTATCAAATTGCAGGACTAGTAAATAGTTAATGATCCTGAGTGTCTGTCATTTTTAGAATGACATGCTAGGTCATGTTTATGTTCTCAGCTTGCTTTGTCTATTTTGGTTCTTCTCCTGCTCTGGCCTGCTGCTATATTTTGTTTACTGGTGCTTGTGCCAAGCCTATTTTTTTCCTGTTCATGTGGAGACTGTCACCTTTACAGTGACTGTGATGATTCCAGTAAAATCCAACAGCTCAAGGAATCAGAACATTTGGTCTTCCTGAGAGGTGCAGTAAACATTCAAGTTTAGGGATGCAACTAATATTTTTTAATAATTGATTTAAAGAACAATGACCAGATTTACTCGAGGGGATACAGGGAGCCTCAGTAACTCTGAACATTGAAGCTTAATTTAGTTCTCAGACTGCAGAGTGATAGAGTGCCCTAAGGAAGGTCAAAACACCTGGAAAAACAGACTCTCTTTAGGAGAGCCAAGTTGTGTATGTTTATTTTTTGATATTCAGCACTCTAAGGATTCATTTAAAATAATATTATTTCCTAATGAAAATGTTTCCTATATATATTTCCATTAAAAAGTTTACTTCCGTAGATCGTTTTTGAAAATCAATGCTTCAGAAAGTGCTTTAATATAATTTGATGTTGGATTTGGGTTTTTTGTCTTTGTAGCTATCTACCATTTTAGTACGAGCCTTTTGTGAACTACTTTTGATCGTGGTCTTTTTTTATCCATTAGTAGAGTTTCACATCCTCATCTGAGCTGTGTCAGACAGAAAGAAGAATTGTAGGTGCCACAAAATGAACACAATCAACTGCTGCTCTAACGCCCTTCAGATTGCTGAATATGTGCAGTAATGTTCACTAATAATGACAGTGCACAACTGTACATAGATCAACTTGCATGCTATAGAGCTGAGGAAAATAGTTTTGTTTCACTTCACTTTTGATTCTGCCCTTTTTAGTTGCAACCAAGACAAAAGATGAGGAGAGGAAAATAAAGTAGCAAAATTTCTCCACAAGGAAATGTAAAAGTTATCGATGGTACTAATGAAAATAAATTTACCGTAATATCTAGAAGCTAGTAAAACCAGGAGGAGGATTTTTTTTTTCTTTTGAGCAAAGTAATTATTAACAGTTTGTTCATAGATTATATTGTCAGAGGTGTTATGTTTTTAATAAAAGAGTTTAACACTTTTGCCCAGATGTAGAATACAAGTGCTTTAAAACAATACAAGTACTTTCAGTTTTATTATTTTTTTCTCACTGAATTTGTTGGGGGCTTTTTTTTTTCCCCAGTATTCAAGCAGTCTGATGATTATTTGCCCTCCTTCAAGGAAAATGTTTTAAAGTACCACAGACCTAGTAGAGTTCTTTGTGCATCCATCCAAGATCTTGGCATACTTCCCTGTGCTCTTCTAGCCTCAACCCTAAGGGCAGCCAAAGGCAAAAGTATTTTCAGCAGACTAAGAAACACTGTAAGCTTCAGGGATTTCTGGATGACAGATTTTAAACTGTAACCAAAGTAGAGGTGTGATTAAAAGTAATGAGCTAAAGCCTCTGTCTAAATTGTAAAGGGAAATGTGCAAATTTAGTTTTCCTCAACATTATGACTGATGACTGAACAATTTCTAAGTTATTCACAAAAATTAAAACCAGGATCAATCTATAAGTCGTTTGAGCCATGTTCCTAACAAAGCAGCAAAACTTTACATTACATTTTGTCATCTTTTTTTTTTCTGTCAGAATTCAGGTGTTTTGAAATTGCCCTTGCTGTATATAAGGCGCTTATGTCAAATGTCTATACTCCTCTTGGCTCTTAAAGATTTTCATTTCTTAAATTCTGAAGAAAGATCTTTGTTTAGTCTGGAGAAAAGGAGGCTCAGGGGAGACCTCATTAATCTTTCTCAACTATCTGAAAAACTTCTGCCTAGTCTCAAGTAAAAAGATGAAAGGAAATGGCCTTAACTTGTGCCAGAAGAGGTTCAGATTAGATATTAGCGTGGGTTTTTTGGAGTTGCTTTTGGCTGGTTTAGAGGTTTTTGGGGTGTTTTTTGTTTGGTTTTTGTTTTGTTTTGTTTTTCACTATAAGAGTGGTTAGACATCACAATAATTTGCCCAGGGCATTGGTAGAGTGTTCAAGAGGGGTCTGGACCCAGCACTTGGGGGCATGGTTTAGGGGTGATTGTGGTGGTGCTGGGTTGACCACTGGACTAGATAATCTTGAAAGTCTCTTCTAACTTCAATGATTCTATGATTTTGTCATTCCTAAAGAAGAGTGTATAATCACAACCATAAAAATAGCCTCTTCTTATATAGCTACCACAGTCTAATTAGAAAAGCTGCTTTTAGACAGGTTATCGAGCTAAAATCATGTAAAGTAGTGAATAGTTTCAGCTAAAACTTATGGAAGCATTTGTGGAATTAGGAATTAATTCAGTGTAAAAAAATATTTATAGTTACAAAATTAAAATCTATTCTGCACAAAGACCCAAATCCATCTAAGCAGTGGTACATGTGCTGACAATTCTGCCACACATCTTCAGAGTAAGTGTAGTAGAAGAACATGGTACATTCAAATTTATAATAAAGTTTCTTATTCCAGACAAAATAGCTGTTAGGTGTTAAAAAAATGTAGAACTTTACAGTGAATATAAAACAAAACCTGTTTGCATTTTATTCAGAGCTCTCTATTTCCTGTCTTTGCACATAAAAATCTTAAACCTCTTCAACAGGCCTTGCACCTAGGATTAGACATGAAGAGTCCTTGCTCTTCTTGGGTCAAAAGGTCTTGACTCACCAACTTACAAAATGTTCTATCCCAACTCTACCTCCAAGTTAATTTGATTAGTTATTTAAGATGTCCTTCCAGGCAGCCCTCATTTAACAAAAGTGGATCTTTTTTTTTTTTTTTTTTTTTAAATTTAAAATTAAAAAAGATTTGCTTTCCTTTATCCAATCTCTACCAGCCTTTCCCATTCAAAAGCATCTTAGGAATAAATTGAATGCACTTTAAATTCAAAATCAAGAGCATATCTGTAGCATTAGAGCTAACTAACTAACCAAAGAATTATTTTTACTCCAGATACAATGATAGTAACAATTATAATTCAAAATATGTGCTTTTGAAAGGATAAATAGTAACTTTTCTTGATGTATTGCTCATCTATTCTATGGCCCTCTGTACCATCCAATTTCAGTGCACAAGGAAGAAGGGGTAATATATATAAATATTGTTATGTTATGTTATGTTATGTTATGTTATGTTATGTTATGTTATGTTATGTTATGTTGTTATGTTATGCTATGTTATGTTATGTTATGTTATGTTATGTTATGTTATGTTATATTATGTTATATTATGTTATATTATGAATCCTCAGCGTTTTTGAGACCATTATGGTGTTCTTGGTGATTTCCTTCTTACTTCTAGGAGTTGCTTAATAACAGTTTTATGTTTGCTAATATACTTTACACATTACTCATTCTTCAGTGGTCTGAAAGTCTACATAGATGTGACTTTCTTGTCTATGATGTGTTTCTCTTATGTTGAATACGTGTTTTTTGTTGTGTTACCATAGTATTCCAATGGTATGAGGTGGTTGATCACTGGGAGGTGGTTTACTGTTCTGGAGCCTCCCATATTGCCCTGTGCCTGTACTTTCAAGGTCCTTAAATACAGGCGTCACATTACCAAGTCTCCAGCATCCTCTGCAGAAGGGTACTCACTGATTTGCTACTTGTGTCATACATGTCAGAGTGTCTAAAATGGAACTTCAGGTTTAAGTTGAGGCAATTGAGTCTCTTCTAAAGTTCCTACAATTTTTGTGAAAATCTGTAACCTAATGAAACAGAAAATAAAAATACAGTAATTCCCCAATTGACAAGAAGCTGTAGGACTCGGTGCTTATCTGTCCTGTTTGTCACAGTCTGGTCAATCCCACCCCAAGATCAGAATCAGCTCTAACAGATGTTGCCATTTAGTTTTTAATATTAGGTTACCTAAAGAAGATGAACATATGGCTGAGGAGTTTTGTGGATATTTCCATTTTTTCTGTCTTCTGCTTCTGGTTTTCTTGGTTATTCCTGAAGTGATTTATGTATCAATACAATTTGCCTTGTATATGTCAGAAGGATGACTTTGGTCCTTGCTTAGCACCCTGACAGCATTGAAGGATTTGTTTATGTTGATCCTCTGGAATTAGACCTGCTCCTCAGAATAATTCTGTCCCTTCAGACCATAATTCCTTTTCATTTCATCAATTAAGCTGTCCAGTTCTCGCAGTTTCTCAGATATTCTACCTACTTCCCAGATTCCATTTTTATATGTAAGTCCTACATCAATCACTTTTTCATCATCTGGTTAGTGGTGGATTCACTTCTCTTCCCCACCAAGTTTTCCATCTGATCTCCTAAAGTCAGGGACAGAAGAAATTGTTTACAGCAGGACTTTCAGCTCTGGTCCAGGACTGAAGGAGAAGAAAGAAGTTTCTAAGCTTTTTGATATCCTTTTCCTCTTCCTAAGGAAGAGCTGCAAGGGTGGAGAAGGAACAAAGAGAAGAAGGAAACATCTTTGTACTAAAAGGACAAAGAATCTGTCCTGAAAATCTTGTTCTTTCTGTATCTTCCTTCCCATTTACTTTAGGCAACAAAAACTTCATTGTTTATACCCCAAGAAGATAAGCCTGTTAAAAAAGTCATTTTCTCCTTAAGAAAACTTACTGGTTAGACAAACTTCCTATGTCACTGCAAAATTCTTAATAGTCTCTGAAAAAATATTATTAATAACATTTCTATAGTGTTGATTTGAAACATTGTCATGGTTAGCAATATATTGCATTATAAGTATATTTCTTGCACATTTAATTTTATGCAGTAGGCAACAACAATTTGTTATTCAGTGGTCCTTGTTATAATTATTTTAAGTCTCTAATTTTACTCAGATAATTTTAAAACATACCATGTTTCCTTTCAAGATACTAAGGAATTTCTGAGACACAAATAACTGCAGCAGTTGTAATTCACATATTTTAGCTTTGGGTTTTGTTTTTGTTACTTTGAATGAGTCTCTGGACATATCTATTTCAAAGTAATAATAATTTATATGCTAAATTTGTAAGTATTGCAACTGAATATATTTGACTATAGATTAAGATTTGTATCATTTAGGGCATTAGAAATTTTGTTGAGCATGATGTTAAGACCAAAAAAACCAGGTCAGTGTAGTTGTTTCTGTATTGCAACAACAGCTAGAACCCTTGGTGGTGCTAAGTTCCTGTAACCAAGGTGAGCAGGCTTGATAGTCTTTGACATAAGAAGCCAGACAATGAAGTGGAATTGTCATCTTTCTCCATCTTCCCCCCTTATTCCAGATGCACTTATACTTTTCAATCCGCCACCCTAAAAGGAGCTTTTGTTCCTATTTGTTCCTGATGCTGCTTATTTTGTTTGTTTGTTTCTCTTTTCCCAGTCATCCTCATGGTGCTACTTATCCATGGTCCTTTATGCTTACCTTCTTCATTGTTCTCTAACTTGAAAGAACCATTATCTGGATACTTCCTAGGACCAGCCACACAAAAATTCATTTGTCGTCTATGTTGACATATTGCACATGTGTTTGTGCAAAATATCTTTACATTTTATTTGGCTATGTCATCACAGTACTACAAAGTACCTATATACTCTTGTTGGTCACATAATTACTATGCAAATTTTGAACAATCTCATCCTTGGAAGGCTGATGTGTTCTCACTTATGATCAACAGATTAATTTGAAAACCATTGCTTTTGTTTGTTTATTTATTTGATTTTGCCATTTAACCATTTTCCATTTAATACAGATTAGGATTTATCTGAATCCTTTTGTGTATAGATGCTGATCATTGTCACATATTAATGGATGGCATTGATGTCGCTTAAGATTTGTGATCAGCACAAACAATCAGACACATTGCCATATCATTCTACACCAGACCACAATGGAAATACTCATCCTGTGGGACGTCCTGTGCATTGCACTGTGTTCTATGCACAATGGCTGGGCTGCATCTTGCTCAGCTGAAGATACCTACATTGCAGAATTCTATGCCTCAGCTAATTGCCTTAGAATTTAGTTAGTCATTACCTTTTGTTCCCAAAGGATAGACATTTTTAGGGTGCCATTCAGCTAATGAGATGAGGCATACCATGACATGCCATTTTCTTTCATTTTTTTTCATTGGCTCTGAAGGTAACTAGCTCAGGTACCTGTATTTTGCAGGACACCCAACTTGATGACTAATACAGGATTATAGCAGAAAGTCCCCCAAACTGAAATAGTGTCTTCTGCATGTCAATCTATTTTTCTGTGTAGTTGAGTAATAAGATTCTAGCATCTTCATGTTTAACTTGAAAAATGCAACTATATAGCAGGTAGTAAGTGGCTGAAAATCCAGACTTACTAAGATTGGTAGAACATTGACCCTATATTCTTTGTCTTCAGGGCCAGGAAAAAAGACAGATATATTTCTTTTCTGCAGCAGTAACTGTAGTAGAGTTAGTCAACTCTTTTCTGCCTTTCTAATTAAGTTAAAGCCAAAGTGGTCTTGTCTTCCTTCTTTTGGATCAGCTTGCTAAGCTATATTTGCTTACATTAGTTATCTTGTAATTTAGAAACAGGTGTTACCAAAATAGCATCAGTTTATAATTTATGTCTATTTTAAAATTTAACTTCTATCCTAAATTTATCTCATATTTGATCTCCCCTGTGAAAATGGATCTGAGTTTAATAATGTGGGAGTATATTTCTTCTAAAATGCTGTCTTTGCATTTTTCCTAAATGCTACTTGGAAAGACTCCCAATAATTTCAGAAGATTTGTTTTAGGTCTTCGTTAAGGAAAAACATTCTATTTTAAGAATTCTGTGTTTCCAGTTACTATATTTCCACATGGAAAATAATTTGCAATTTAATTTTTAAGTCACAATGACACATAAAGCTTCTACAAACATAACAAATATACAGAGATTTATACAAAGTTGAAATCCTTAAGTCAATATACCAAGAACAAGTAATAGACTATATCATTTACATCAGTATGAAAGTTGATGTGATTTAAAGCAAGATGTAAAAAAATAGATGTCTGGGATAAGAGTGGTTGAAAAGTTGATATTAAACTGATATGATTTAAGTCCCGAAATTGAAGCTGAAGATGAAAATAAAGCAATGAAAAAAACTGATGCAGCTAAAAGTGAACAATGGAAATGGTGAGTTAATTAAACTTGAAGAAAGTTAAAACTTGAAGAAATTTAAAATGTGAAGCATCTAGGTTCATCTGAAAAATCTATGTGATTTAAAGAGAAGACTGGAAGAGGTGACCTGAAGTAGAATTGACAAAAAACTGATTTAGGTAGAAGTGAGAAATGGCAATAGTCAGCTGAATTATGACTGATAAATTACAAGAAAGACACAGTATTAGATCACATGCTATGTCCTTGTTGAAGTCCAGGATAAATTCTACTTTAAACCCATGCCAACTTCCAAAGAGAAATGCCAAATACTTTTAGGAGAATTTTCTTGGATTCCTTTATCTTTTGTGTTGAACATTTTTTCAACTTGCAGTTTTCTGTGGAGCTTCATATGCTTCGGCCTTGTGCTCCTTCATTTTCAAATGCAAGATTTTGACCCAAGCAGCTGTTCCTGTTTATGTCTTAACCATGGCTTTCATACATACGTTAAGGTCCATGCTCACTTGTGCTTCTCTGGATCCTAAAGTTTTAGATTATTATGAGACATTGCAGAAATATGCTGGTTTCCTTTTTTTTTGGTAGTCAGGGGCTTTCATGGACCTTGAGTGATATCTTCTTGTGTCTTGAGGACAAGGATATGAATCACGGGTGAATCCAACTTTGGCACCAACTTTGACAGCTCCATGGTACTGGACAAAACACTTCATGTTTCTTCATCAATTTCTCCTTTTGCAAAGCTGTGATATCAACACTTCTTTGTCTGCAGGTTGTTTCAGTGGATAATTGAATTTGTAGGTGTTCAGACCACTATTTCTGCCAGTTTTTTTGGCACAGAAAACCTTAAGAATGATGCTGGTGCTGTGGGGATAGTGTCAGGGAAACAAGGGGGATATAGAAGTGGGGTTGGGGCAATAAGTAAATTTCAGTATAAAGTGTGACTCTCATTACTGGATAAAACTTTAAAATGCCCTAGGGGGCACAATTTCAATGATGTGATTGTAACATGAAGCAAACCTATTATTGAAAGAAGTGACTATATTGACATTCTATGGGGTTAGAAGAAATTTGACATTTTGTATCTCTTACTACTGGACACAAACATAACTCTGTTCTGGATATTATTTTAACCCATAAATAAGCTGTACCAACATTAAAAGCATGTAAGGTAAAGCAGTACAGCAGAAAGGATGGAACAAATACTCACAAAAGGTACATTATTAACTGCAATTCACTTTCCTTCTCTGCTAAATTATCAGGAGGAAAATACAGTGACCATCTTACTTAGGCTGTCCTGTTCCCAGCTGCACTTCACAGCACAAGTTTCTGTAATTTTTCTTGGAGAGTGAAACAGTGAAGAAAATCAGGAGAAAAGTAATACTGAAAAAGATTATTCACTCATTCCAGATATTTGACTGAAAATCCATTATTAAAATTTCATAATTCTGGAGGTTGACTTAAGTTTGGGGAGGGGGGAAAAGGGAAAAATATTTTCTACTTGCCCATTTATTTCTTTTGTCCTATGAAACAAATTACAAAAATAAAACTCAAAGGAATTTAGATGAATTTATAAATCAATGTTGTCAAATGAGTAATCTACTTATATGACTGACAGTCCAAGTGACAACTTCATAAAAATCCAGACTTCTAGCTCTTGTGCAAATACTATTCTTTAACCTTTACTATTCTTTATTCTTTAAAGTATATGGATTATCCCATTAAATTAGTGGGACTGTAGACACGTTTTACATTCAGAAATAGGACCAAATAAGTAAACCTGAAATAAAATAGTAATTTATCATATTTTTATCTGCCAGGGGGAAAGACCTCTGTGAATATAGATACCTTATTACTTAATCAAAATTTAAATTCTATTCATCCTTGGTCCACTTTCGATACTGCTTTGAAGAGAATATTGAAGTAGTAAAATGATGATTAGCTTTGATATTCATCCAAGAATAAGTTAAGATTCATGACTAGAGTAGAGGAGAAAAGTTTTAATTAGCATCCAGTCAGTTTGCTGGCAGATATATTTTTGTTGTTAGTGCTTTTTGATGGCACCCTGTATCTTAGTTCCACTTAAAATCCAGATATTCAAGACAAAGCAGTTATAATGTTAGGAGTCACTTCTGACCTGGACAGTTTGAGATCAGCCAAACTGTTCAATATCTAGTCATATATATATATGTGTGCATATGTGTAAAGTCATTATTTATTGCTTTGACAGAAAGTTACCCAGCCAGTGTCTTAGGTTGCTCTTTTCAGATAGATCAAACAAAGAAATTGCAATTTAGTGTATCTGAGACTTAATTTCTCTATTTTCTTCAAGATACATAGGAATGGGAATGAAACTCCAAAGACCTGAATCCTAATCCCAGTTTTATGATTAGGTTGCTCTGCTGCTTCTCCGAAGTCATTAAAATATGCTAAAACTTTAAAGAAAATCAGGACAAGTATGAAAACTCACTGTCTTGGACTTCAAGATAGCAGGATGTGCTCAGTAGAATCCCAAGGTCTAGAGCCCTGTATGGTAAAGGGCCTAAAGAATAATGGCTGAATCTCAAGATCACCTCCTCTATGCTCAGGAGCAGTGGATACCAACACAGTGAAAATTAGGCAAAACTGCCATGAGGCCTCAGATTGGTAAGGAGCTATTGTGAAAATTCTGCGTAAAAAACTTTCAGGAGGTGGAAATGATGGAGAGGTGGCCCGGGTAGAATACAGGAGAATTGTATGGGAAGCTAGTTTACAAGCTTGGTAAGTTTAGGGAAGCCAAGTCCCAGCAGGAACTGAGTGTGCCCAGGGATATTAAGGATAACAGAAGGGCTTCTATAGATATGTTGCAAGAAGAGAAAGACTAGGGATAAGGTGAGCTCTCTCCAGAAGGTTATGGAAGATCTCGTTACCTTAGACAAAGAGGTTCTCAATGACTTCTATAGCTCAGTCTTCAACATGAGGTATATAGTATACACTACAGATATAGTAGGAGAGGGTCAAGTTAATAACATCTAAGGAACCTGAGTGTGCACAAGTCCATGTGGTCTGATAAGATTTATCAGTGGGTCCTGAGGTAGTCGGCTGACAAAGCTGTTAAGTTACTATCCATCATTGTTGAAAAAATTGTGGCAGTCAGGTGAAGTCCATGATGACTGAAAAAGGGAAGTATAAGCCCCA
>JAOTQP010000870.1:16534288-16546962 GCA_026413545.1 Cichladusa arquata | reverse complement strand
GTCAAAGGAGGTGATTCTCCCTCTGGGCTCTGCTCTTGTGAGACCCACCTGGAATACTGCATGCAGCTCTGGTGTCCAGTATCAGATGTGGGCCTACTGGGAAGCCAGAAAAGAACTTCACATCAGGAACTGTAGTGACAGGACAAGGAATAATGGGTACAAATTGAAAGAGGGGAAATCTAAGTGAGGTATAAGAATATTTTTTTTTACTGTGAGGGTCATTAGATGCTGGAACAGTTTGCCCAAGGAGGTCGTAGATACCCCAACCCTAACAGTGTTCAAAGCCAGGTTGGATAAGGCCTTGAGCTATTTGGTCTAATGATGTCCCTGCAGCTAGGTGGGTGAGAGGTGTATATCTGGGACTAGATGATCTTTAAGGTCCATTCTATGATTCTATGTTCTATGTAAGCCTTCCCTGAGAATATGGGTTCCTTTCTGCTCTACACATTCATGACTTATTAAGGGGAGTGAGTGGATGGTATGGTTTCTTGATTCATCTTTTGGAATAAAAATATTCTCACTTTCACAGAAAAGACTGGAGATTAGACACTGAGGTTTAAAGCAGTGCACAGAGGCCTAAATAGATTCACTATTGATGTCTACTGTGTTAACACATTAGTGTTCATATTATTCAAACTCTAGATCACTCTGGTTCCATAAACCTATGGGATGTAAGTCTTTGGGATGACAGGGTAAAGTCAACAAGGTAGTGAGAGATATTGGACTAAGCAGTTGGTAAGAAGTATTGCAATATGAGTTCCAAATTCTCTTTTAGATCTTTGATTGCTGGAACTTTCCTTATTACTGTTTCACACCCCACCAAAAATAAATTTTAAAAAATAAAGGTGTGGGGAGGAACACACAAAACCCACCAAAGTCCTCTGGAGTCAATGATGCAGTGAATTTTCTATATACCACAGATGAAGGAAGACTTTTTCTTGGGGTCGCCACCAGCCATTCATGGAATAGTGCAAGGAGAAACTACTCTTTCTACCTATCATAGAAAACCTTAATGATAGTTAAAGGTCCTTCCAAAGCTCACTGAATTCCAGGCAATTGCTTCCTTTGCCTGTGCTGGAAAGGAGTAAGAATTAAACAGAGGGGAACTGACATGACAGAAGACTATAAAGACAAGTGAAGATAAAACTGAATGAAAGGAAAGCAGAAGCAGATAATTAAATTAATAAGAAGAATAGCTCAATGAACAAGAAGATAATGAAAAAAATGAGAACTGTAGTATGTGAGACACATAACCAATAGAAGTTACAACACAACAATTAGCTTGAAGCAGTTAAGGGAAAATTGTCTTTTAAACAGAAATCTGAAAAGTGCAACAAAATTAGAAGGATGAAGGATATAATTGAATAAATGCTGCTAAAATCTTCCATGTCTTCATTACTTTCCCTCTTTCCCCCCTCCCTATTTTTCTGATTCTTTCAAAAATCTGGTGCTTAATTTTCTTCTGCAGTGGTCAGCAGTCAATGCCTAAGATTGTCTTAAAAGGACCACTTATGGTTAATTTCAAAGGCCAGTTGAGCTTTATATTTCTATTTGTTACTGCTTCCAGCTAGCAAAATTTGTAGATACTGCATTTGCTACTACACTGGCCCTCAGTTCCCTAGTGATTTTGCCATCAGAAACAGGAACACAGCAATTATGCACATTTACTTAAAAATAAAGCAATCTATTACTCACCACCTGCCAATCAGGAACTGCAGTCTCATGGCATTAGAGAAAAAACATACTGTTGGAGGGGTTTCAATCAATCAGAGGAAGTCTTCTGAATAGATGAGCTAAAGATTCTAGAGCAGTTTGGGTTGGAAGGGACTTTGGAGATCATCAAGTTCCAATCCTCATCCATGGGCAGGGACAGCTGCCAGTACACCAGGTTACTCAAAGCCCCATCCAACCTGGCCTTGAACAATGCCAGGGGTGGGGCATCCTTGATGTAGGAAAGGAGTCCAACAATGATCTGTTCAGAGAGGTAGGCAAGTAGGAGGGCAAATAATGTCACTGACTAAACATTGTTATAAAACAGGAAACCTTTCCCTAGTGTGTATTCATTTGCACTTTCAGATGAACCACAAATTCTATTGTGAGGAAAAACCATGCCAGTTATTATATTTACTTTGACTAACACCTTGCTTTGGAGTTGTATTCTTGGCCAAGGAACACTGTGATAAATTAAGTAAATGGACAACAATTTAAAATACTTCTCTATGGGTATTTCATATTGCTGGTAAATCTAAATAATAAGTAAATTTAAAAAGCACAGATTGCTGACCTTGGGCATGCTTTTTCCAGACCTGTTACTCTTTGCAGCAGGACTAAAAAATTCTTTAGTGAGCCAGAAATATCTCTAGGTTTTTTGATTATTCATGCTTTCTTTCATAACAGCCTATGTTGTTTTGAAGTGAGCAAGTGTTGTCCTTGGAAAATAATCAGGTTTTGGACAGGTGGACGATGAGATTGAAACAGATTTTTCTGATCTATGACAAGTGTTCCTGGGAAATAGACAAGAGAGTGTTTAATTCAAGATATAATTTGTCTGTAAGTTGGATTGCTTGGTTTTTTCCTTTTTTTTCCCCAGAATTTTCGTCTCAGTGTCTGTGCACTTCTATAATGTACTGAAAATTGTATCCAGGACTGCTCGTAGATGTAAAAAATAGCTAGACTTCTAAAATATATATATAAATATACATAAAACTTTCAGACTCCGTTTAAACTTAGTGGCAATTTTCAAATCCAAATTAATTGCTTTGCCTAGATGTTATAAGTCACCAGCTACTGGTAGACTGATATCTTCTGATTAATCAAGTACTCCAAAGCCAGAAGTCAATTATTTAAGAATACAAGTCCATCGTGCAGCCCAGAATGGATAGATCCTGAGCCACTTTAAATTGTGGTATCTTTCTTTTCTGATTCTTACCTAAATTCTTACATTTTCCAGAGACTGAATACTAAGATACAGACAGGTTGCACTCTCAGTAGTATTCAGGTGGCCTTTCCCCAGCTTCTTCCAAGAGATATTCGTTGTGTTATAAAACAGCTTTTTATTTTATTCACCCCTTCTTGGTGAATAGCTAATTTCCTTATTGTGAAAGATTGGTTAATAATATATCTACACCATTATGCTATTATGCAACTGTCTCTCTTTCTTGATTTAGAAGAAAGAGGGTGACCTCCCAGTATAGCTAATTTAATCTGCAAAAATAATCTTGCAAATTGACTTGCCAGAAACTAATATTAGATGAAATCTTTGTTCTATTGAACCTGACTGTCATTTGTGATTCTCCATAAAAAGCTTAATCTGCAATTTTAAAAAATCTCTACTAATGTTGTCAGGTTTCATAAAATATCTATTCTATTAAAGAATTAGTGATGTTGGTTCTCGTGGATTTGCAATATTTGGGTAGAAAGCTTGGATCTGATCCAAATTCAGATCACCTTTTTGTATTAAAGTTTGGTAGAGCTGAAAAAGTGTTGTAGTAGCTAATGTAGGTATTATGTCAAGAGCACATGGTTTGAAGAATATGCTAATTCTTCTAGGAATGTGAAACATTCTTTTTTTCTATGAAAAATAAAAGTTAGACCATTAGAATCTTTTTCAGCAATGCCCATTAATGTGACTGCAATTTTCTTCTTACCTAAATAACTTACTCTTTGTTTTAGATTCCCTATTTTGTCATATAGGAACAATTAATCTTCACAGCAAAACAAATATGTGATGGTAATATTGTTGGTTGTTCTACGAATTTTAGTATTAAAGCAGCAAATCAATTTGAAGTATATTTTAGAGCTAAAATATTTAACTTTGTTAAATACTCAAAGATACAACAGCTATACTGGAAATTTGAAAATTCTTTGTGCATATCTGGAATAACCCCTAAAATCATACAAAGGCAAGGATAAATAGGAAGATGATTCTCTAATGCCTAGGCTATGCAATGTTTGAAGTGGTCTCCAACCAGACAGAGTGAAATGCTGACACCTTATCATTTAAAATTAGAATGCATAGATCAAAGTTAAAGAGAAAAATCAAGCTTTGACTGGGTGTAAAATAGATAGGATTTGCTACTTGTGAGTTTTTTATGACTCTTTTTACTTACAGATAATGCTATGAATTGCATGAGGACAAAGAATATATTTTTTTTAAATTCAAATATAATAGAGTGTATTACACTATTGAACATACTGTTCTGTGAACTAAGCAATGACTATATGTATGCTGGTACATATGCATATTTTTTTTACTAGGTCAAGATTGGAGGCAAAAGACAGGCTTAGGAAACAATCAAAGTCCCTTTGAACTCCACAAGTTTTTGAACATGAATTCAGTTTAAAATTCAGAGCTAGATGTTAGAACTCTTCCTTCTAATGCTCCATTGTATAGTACAATTAAATACTGAACTTCATCTGAGGCCACAGAAATATCTATCTATATATATATTTATCCATATCTATGTCATCTATCTATCTATCTATCTGTCCATCTGTGTGTGTGTGTATGTGCATGTGTACATATTTATATATGTCTTTCCAGAATTTATCTGGTTTGAAGCTAAGTTCTTACTTAGTTTGCAAATAGCTCTGTCAGTACCAACTATTTGCATAGTTGTATTTATCCATATCTTTATACAAAATACAACCGGGTGGATGCTGTTTTATAGCTGCTTCAAATTACAATAACATTTTTAACACTTCAGTCCTTAAAAGCGATTCAGTAAAGCCTAATTTTGGACATTATGCTTAAAATAATGGATCGAACTGTCAAACTTCTTCTAATTTAATAAGTGAATTTAAAAGTGATGTTTATTTTTAAATTAACTGCCAGCACTGTGTAGAATAAAGAAATTATTTTAATACAGAAGAAGACATAGTAGCAGGCTTCTGTGTTAATATGACATAGAATGTGAACAACAGATAGACAGGAATTCCAAACAGGCCATAATAATTATCATTTGAATTGCAATGTGGGTTTTACATCATATTAAATAAATAAGCATTCTCATGGGCCAAATAACTTGTGTCCCTATAAAAAAAGAGGTCATCTGTCACACTGTAGGCTAGCACTTTCCATTGTTTCCTATATGCCTGGCTCAAACTTGGGCTATAGTTATATAAAACGCCATATTTGATTAGCTTTTAGCAATCTCATGTTTCCCTAGTCAAAAAAAGCCACAGCAGGAACATCAATGTTTCTCTTGACAGTATCTTTTCATGAAGTGATGCAGTCAAAGGAAAGCCCTTTCCATCCTTATAGCATGTCTGGCTGCATCAGGATAGTACATTTCTCAGGTATTATGAAAATTTCCACTCTACAGTTAAAAATTATTGGTTAAGAGAAAAAGCCTTCTTAGGAATAATGTGAGTCTGAATATGAAATAACTACAAAGGAGCTCATCATTTTGCTATTGCTGCTTGTGTGGTGACTCATTTCAGTGGGCTTTGTTTCCCTAGCAGGCTGCAGCTAGGTCATCCAGAGAAAATCACACATTTTCTGTGTTTCAGCTATTGCAGTGTGAGTCACCCAAATCCTCCAGAAGGTGGAGGTGAGAGAGGAACTGTTCACATTCGGAAAATGAAAGGGTAGGACAAGAAGGTGGAATGACAGTAAGGGTGGAACCTGAGGCACCCAGAGAAAGATGGAGCTTGCTAAAATGAACCAGGAGCCAGGCTTAGCAGTCAGGGGTTAAGAAGAGATTATGTAGACTTTGTTACAAAGCAGACACAGCTGGAAATTTTGGGGTCAAGATTTAAGGCTTAAAAATGTTACATCCAAAATTTTGTTATGGCCAAAAGAAACCAGATATATGGAGCAAGGAATTTATTGTCTGTTAGTGTTTTAACAGTCTAAAAGAGTAAATTTTCATATTGTAACAGAAAAACTATGTTAAAAATTCAATTAAAATTGTATGTAAACAACCCACTAGTGTTACTGGTTTATATTTACCTTTCCTCTAGATCTTGAGTTTGAAAGTTTCTATCTTTCTGAAAAAGCACTGGATGTATGTAAACAGATGATACATGATATGTCAATAATAATCTAAGACTTTTACAGGGAGGAATATGATGCTCAAGGTGGGAGGCCCCTCCACTGAGCCTCGGGGGGTCCTGTTCAGGCAATTTTTATATTATTCCTTACGCTGGGCTCCTGCCTTCTGGCTGCTCCCAGCTGAGCATGGCCCTGCAGGCTCCCCAGGTTTGGCCACAGGGGCTCTTCTTGTTTGGGCAGCGACCCCCTGGGTGTGCCAGACCCTTCCCAGAGGCACCGGCACGGATCAGGCAGGGAAGGCACCAGGCACGGGGCTGCAAGGCAGGAGCTGAAACCAGCCCAGCCCAACTCCTGCCAAGGTGAGCCCCAGCTCTGAAACCAGCACTCGCAGCTCAGGAGCGTGTGATTTCTTAGCAGAATTGACAAACCTTGTTGTCAGGCTGTGCCAAGTGCATTTCTCAAGCTCCCCTTTGCACTCCATATGAATTGCAGAGATCAGAGACAAGGACCAAAGATGTTCTTTAGGGATCAAGCATTGCCCATCCAGAGGTCTTGCCCTAGACTCCCCTCCCTGCCCCAAGTTGCTCATAAGCACATATACACAGATTTATTGAAGGTGGAAATTTTTTACATTCATTTACCCAGGCACTTGGTAAGAAATGTAGGTGCAAAATCACACCCCACTTACCACAGAATTATTCATTCTGCACAGGAAATTCATAATAATATGCTAATTCTTCATGCTATACAGCTTCAAAATGTACCCAATCTTCATTTTCTTTAGAGCTTATTAACATAATATGACTACACATCAACATAAACATAGTCCTACCATTAAGCCGAGAAGAAATGTGCACAAAAGGAAAAATAATGCGATAATTAGGGAAGAAAGTAAGGGAGGAAGAAGTCTTACTAAGATCATCAAAATATCTTCAAGAGGCAGGAAGAAACATAAAGCTCTTTCAGAAACCAGCAAAAAACCAGCATAACTACTAGCCCTTTGAACTACCAACTAATGAACAAAGGAATCAAAGCAAGGCAAAAATGAAAAGTAATTTTCCACACTCATATTTGCTGTGGAGGGCAATGAGGGAATTTCTTGACTCAAAGATAATTTTTATAAGGAATTAATGAGTGGACTTAACAAAGGCTGATGCCTCTAAGAAAGATGTTATTGAGCAACTTTAAAAAACTGCAGGGCAGTAAATCACTGGGACCAGATGGTGCTGATGAAAGAATTCTGAAGGAGCTGAAGTGTGAAATAGCAGAGGTAGCAATGAAGATATGCAATATATCCTCAATAAACCACACACTGTTCCCAAAGATTGGGAAGTTGTTATCTTAGGTTAAAAATAAAATAAAAAAGCCATATATGACCCTTGGCATTACAGACCACTGGGTCTTATATTTTCTCCAAGGAAACTGGTTTCAAATTTAATTAAAGACAGCATTTGTGCAATTATAGCCCAATAGGGTATGGCTTCTATGAGGGCAAACCTTTCAAACCTCCTAGAAGTTTTAAATGACAGTGGAAAAAAGATTGGTGCTCCTTAACTGGCCAGAGTAATAATGTTTTATAGGTTCAGCATACTGCCAAACACATGGGGATCACAGTATACAATTTAATATGTACAAGTTCAGGAAAGGTACTTCATTTTACCTTCCCAGAGTTATGGTGTCAGGAGATGCAACTGGTGCTTCTGAAGTGCTGAAAATGTAATTACCATCTGAAATGAAGATAATCTGACTTGGCTGGTCCTTAACACTGTAATCTCAGGGGAAAGAATTTTCTGACAACCTTTCCAGAGTTACACAAGTAAATTGACTATTGACTTCTCACTGATACATTTTTGAACTTGTTTTTACAGTGACTGTAAGGGAGATGGTAATGAAAATTTAACTTTGAATACACAGACATCTACTTGGAAAGGTTGAAAAATGTTGCTTTAGGGGAACTACTATCAGTTTTTTGTTATGGTCTCTTTTTTTCATTGCCAGAATTCTCATTTCTCACAGCTTGAAAGAGGGTAGCTGCTAGAGGCTCTCAGGTAGCAAGAATTCATCATTAATCCTCTCATCACTTCATCTTTCTTTCTATTCTTCATACCTAATTAAAACTGTGCAGAGAGGGACAATTCCATTTAATCAAAGATTTTATATTTTGAAACTATGTTATGAAACAAAAAACCCAACCACAATAACCATTTCTTGTTGGTGAAAGAACACAGAGCCCTATTAACTGAGTGGAAGATGTGGGTTGTCTAAAGGGTTTGTGTCCTAGAAATCCCAGAATCAGTGTTTCTGGGTTCAATCCACATGGTTCAAGACTAGGCAATATGGAAAAATTGCTTGGTGTTACAATACTAGGGTGCTGTGGGATCCTCAGCCCTGTGGCAATCAAAGTGTCTGGCAGCTGCATCAGCCAAGTTATCTCCCTCAGCAAATCTATCTCTGAAATGTCACCAGTGCACACTGCAACACCATGCAGATACATTAGCACAAATCCCAAAGCAATATATTCAAAGCTATATTGAATTCACTTCGAGGTCTTGCTTGTTCAGCACAAGAGCATGGCTCTGGGCACCATGCAGAGCCACACTTACAGATCTGCACCCCTAGGAAGCCAAAATTGCTGATGGATTGTGCGGGTAAATTACCAGGAGCCTAAGCATTCCATATACTTAGGGCTGATTTACAAAACTTGCAAGTTTTATATCAGATTATTTTTAATAGAATTGCTAAACAAAAAAAAAATATATTGAGCTTTGGATAATATGCCACCAAATTAGTATGTACCCAATGTTTTGGTTCAACCTATTTTATACTGCAAAGTCTTCATTGGACTTCCACCTCCTTGCTCCTCTATCACATTTGTTTTCAAATAAATCATAAATGGTGGAGTTCTATTTCATGCACCCTATAGTGCACTGAGTTGTTGTTCAGGCAATATTTCAGTACAGATGTTAAATAGCAGTAACAAAAATTTCATGTAAAATACAATTATGTCAGAAGAAATTTGGGTTCTTACTTGAAAGAGGATTATATATTTTCTTGTTGTATGACAGAATCATTTTTTCAATCTTGTAAAATAGTTATCTGGTACAAATGGTCAATATGTTTTCACATTCATATTAGCCTCCCTTGTAAATCAGTAGTACATTTATAAATGTTTATTTTTTACATACTGAATGTTATAACTTCAAAACAAATTATTTTTCAGAATGGTATAAACAGAACAGAGGAGTTAGTTATGAAGGCTGTTGAGTTTCAAAATAATAACATATCTGTCTTCATATCACTTTTCTGACTGCACAATAGTCTTTTGTAATGCAAATACCAAAGTAATGTAAGCATAAGGCTAAGCTTAATTGCCTTACAAAATCTTTATCCATTTCTCAAATGCATTTGAGTCATTCAGCAATTCATTAACAGATAGTTTTCTATGTGGAGATGATATTTTTAATATGTAAGGCAATTTATAGAGTATAAGAGCGCTTACAGTACAGGTCATTGACCTGTAAGGAAATTAATGAAGAAAGCTTCTTAAGACTGCCAGTGAAAAAAAAAAAAAAGAGACATACCACCAATGAAAATGCATAACATTTATCTATGTAAATCTCTTCTATATACATGAAATCCTCCTCCCAAAAAAATCAATAAATTAAACTCCTTTTTCTTTTTTCCATCAATCACTCTATGACAGGTATCAATAACTAAATCAGGAAAACAAGAAAATTATCTTCAAGTATTATTCATTATCATTTATGGTAATATTAAAAAATTAAGCTCTACCAGTCACGAACCTTCTAAAAAACCCCTTGCACATAGATTCAAGTGTAATTAAAATCAGCATCATTTCTCAGTTCTGAGGTCATCCTAATTATGTCCTAATACTAAGACAGGTACAGGACCTTGGACTTATTGGACTTCATAAGGTTCATACACTTCTACTCCTCCAGGCTGAAAAGGTCCCTCTGCATCCTTCCTGTGAGTGAATCAACTGCACTGCTCAGCTTGGTGTCATCTGCAAACCTGCTGAGGGTCCACACAATCCACAATTCTCAATCCCCCTGTTAATAAATATATTGATTAATACTGGTTCCAGCATAGACCTCTGAGGGACACGATTTGTTACTAATCTAATGGACAACGTGCTGTTAACTGCAAGTCTCTGGAAACTGCCATCTGTCCATTCTTTATCCATTTTATATTCCATCCATAAAACCCATATCTCTCCCATTTAGAGACAAGAATGTCTCTAGACATTCCCATATCTCTCCCATTTAGAGACAAGAATGTTGTGTGGGAACACTTCAAAGGCCTTACAGAAGCCAAAGTAGATGACACCCATAGCTTTTCCCTCATCCACAGATGTGGTCAGTCCATCATAGATGGCCACCAGATTACTCAGGCACAATTTTCCCTTTGTAAAAACATTCTTAGTGCTTCTAATCACCTCTCTGGCATCCACATGCCTTGAGATAGGTGCTGTAAGAATCTGTTCCATGGTATTACCAGGGATAAAGACAAAGCTGTTTGGACAGTAGCTCCCATGAACTTATTTTTATACAGATTAAATTTTTGGACATATGAATTAATATATCTTTCAAATTTTTAAAATACTAAGCATATATACAAATGCTACTAGTATTTTATTAAATACTTTTTGACATGAGTGTTGTAGAAAGCATTGTATACTTTTTTTTTAAAGTATACTTTGGACTTCAGAAGAGTCCACTAGCACGTACTGACTATTTGAGTGATTGATACTGTGTGCTGTTTCTTGACATTAAATTAATCTGCTTTCTGTTTTTGAGTTAGTTTTGTGCATTTGAAATAATATCTGATTCTGTAGGGCAACTGTTGAGTGTATATTGAGATTTTTATTTTCCAGGTTTCTCTAGTGTTTTAAATAGTCATAAATATGTTACAATGAAATTCTTCAAACAACTTTATAAAAGTCAGTTAGTTAAGCCCTTCTCTCCAAAGCTCTGAAATAGGGTTTCTAAAACTTGTGTCATTCTTCTAGCTCTTCTCTAAGTCCTGAATTATTTTTCTATATACTTTAGAGGAGTGGAAGTAAGGAGCAAGGAAGCAAGGATTATCAGGTGATATGTTGAAAGCCTTGCACCAGCTGAAAATTTGTATCTGCAGATGTATGAATTATTCTTTAACATCTCTAATCATTCTCAGTCTTTGTAACCTCTGTATTCAAACTATCACCTTAAAGTTGTGCAACATCACTTTCAAAATGTATGATAAGTGTAGCTATTTATTATGTATGCTCTTGTAAAATAATTTGCTTTTGGTAATCCTCTCCTTGTAAGTGTAATGCAAATGCTATGTTTCTACCTGTGTGATTCAAGGCATTTAGCATGTCCTGTAGAACTGACTTGTTCCATTTCAATGGTGCTAGTATGTACTTCAGAGTGCAAGAGTATTCATAGTAATCTACTCAGCTTTATTAAAAATCAACAGCATTAGGGGTCTTATTTTCTCTTAGAATTGTTCAGAATAAGTTACTCAAAGCTATAGATCTAACAAAAAAATAAATTTCCTTTTAGAATTTGCCTAAATATTTCTGACAGAAAATATGGCTGTTTCATTAGAACTATGAATTTGTCATCAAACTCTCCTGCAGGTGCAGTAGAAAAACATTTGTTGAGCATCTTATGCCACCTCACCTTCCCATGCCCTTATTAATCTCCTACAACTTTATTTAAAGAAAATGGAAAACAACAAAAATCTGCAACACAACAGCATCACACTCTCCCATGTTTAAAGTAGCATTACTCTTTCTGTATTCACTTATGGATTGTCTTTTACGTTCCTGGTTGAATGCTTAAATGCATTTCTTTCATTGGCACAGTCGGTTCTACTTGTGGTCTACACAAATATAACCAAAGCCAGGGGAGAAATGGATAATACCTTCATGCTATGGATTCCTGGTCTGCTGTTGCCTCTGTCAGCAGACCTCATGAAGACTTGTCAATATGATAAGGATCCAAATACATAGAAATTCAGGTCTGTAACAACTGAAAGATGAATTGTGTGGTACCTTTCTTCTCATTGCTGTTGGTACTAACACATAAAAAAATACTAAAGCTTTACAGACCTGTGGTTGGAAAAAAAAAAAAAAAAAAGGGAAAAAAACCAAAAGGGAAAGAATACTGTGTAGAAGGCTCAAGAAATATTAATCCCAAGATTTGGGATTACATTTTTGCATGTGTTCTCCTTGTTGTGCTGGGGCTTGGTTCTTTTGGTTATGTTAAATTCAAAATGTTAAGAGACAGTTGAAAGCAAGCAGATTATCACCCACTGTTCATACCTACATAAAATCTTCTGGCAGCTTTGTAAGCAGGAAGAAACTGATCACGATTGGCCATTTCAGCACTGAATTCATGCATATTTCCCTCAATATTCACAGTTCCCAGCCCTAATGGGAGCTGACAGAATGTAAATGAGTTCCTAAAGGAACCAGCAAAAGTGGCAATTTTTCTCATTTAATCTTCAGATGAGCTGTCTGTCTCCCAGCTGCTGAGCTTCATTAGAATTCTGAAACTAATTTCACCTATCAACACATGATTATTGGTTTGAGTGAGGGTTTTGGGATATTCTGAGTAAAAATCACTGAACAATGCAGAGTTGGCTCAATAAAAAAAAAAAAAAAAAAAAAAAG